>JAQMYF010000025.1:30165310-30187367 GCA_030014195.1 Neosilurus mollespiculum
TCCATAACACAAATCAACAGTAAATAAATAAATGAATTAGATTATCAAGAGGAGCCTTATACCCATAAACCTCCCCTTGGAAAAGCAAATTTGCTCGGCACAACACTGCAACCAGACTGCCATTCTGCTTGCTATGATGCTGGACAGGACAGGTTTTTTAAAAAAAAAAAAAAAAAAAAAGCCATGTAGTGGTTAGCATGTCTGCCTCACAGCAAGAAGGTCCTGGGTTCAACTCCCAGGCTCAAAAAGGAGTTTCTGCGTGGAGTTTGCATGTTCTCCCCGTGCTTACTCTGAGTAATCCAGCTTCCTCCCACAATCCAAGGACATGCACATCAGGCTAACTGGCTGTTCCAGATTGCTATTAGGTATGAGTGTGAGTGTAAATGATTTTGCAGGCTGTTCAGGGTGTAACCTTCCTTCGCTCAGTGTCACCTGAGATAGGCTTTAGCCTCCCCATGACCCTAAAAGCCCTAAATGGGCTGATGTTTATTATAACATACTAGCATTAGTACCCGCTTCACTGGGTTTCATTCTCACATATTCATTACACAGCACTCTTTGGTCAGCTGAAGTCTACCCTACATGATGAAGGAAATAAAGAATAAATTAATATAGCGATTATACAATACGCAAAAACGCCTCAGCATAAAATCTGTGTAAGGAAAGTTTTTACACATGCCTCGAGGATCCTGAGTGGCGCATTGACAAGGTTCGTGATTATTAACCTGGAGATTGCAAGTTTGAATCCAGGTTGAAGCCATCTGTGACCAGGAGTCCATGGGAGTTAATTGGCCGAGCTCTCATGGGAGACAGGGATAGCATATCCCCTGTCACTCACAGCAATCACCTGCCAATCCATGGGTGACTGGAGCTCATTTGTACAAAAGGGGTGGATATTTCTTTCACTACGAACATGTTAGGCCACCCCCAAATGCGCATGCGCAGCAGTGCGTAAAGAGGCGGGTGGCAGCATCGGATGTCACAGAGGGGGCATGTGCATGCTTACGCCCCTCCTTGTTTGGTGATTGTCGTATGTGATAGGGAGGCAACACTTGATGGGTGGGAATTGTATACGAATATAAAAATGGGAATATGAGTGCTTCATCACGGAGCATACATACTCGCATTAACTCATGGATCGACAGAGAGACACAGGAGTTTATATGTACAGATAGTATGAAAGGGAGCTCCTTTGCTAGAAGACTAAAACTGTAACTGTAGGTTCTCCACCATGGGAAAGTTTTTTCCCATCAGACCTTAAGGTATTTATTTATTTAAACGGGAATAAAGAGAGACTGGTGAGTAAACAGGTGCTTACACTGTAGTTGTAATAATGAAAGTGACAACAGGAATGAACACGTTTCACAGATATATATTCTTCAACAGTAATGCAACTACATGTGGAAAAAACAGCAATGCGTTGTCCTTTAAAGGAATTCGGTCAACCTTGCATGAGCGCTGAAGACATCAAGCCACGCTTAGCTGACCACACCATGCAGCAAAGTACCAACATGGATGCAGATATTGAGCATTTTACTCTCAAAAGATCAGGCCCCATTCCATACATGTGTAATGTGCAATTTCTGCGGGACCTAGAGAAGTCAGTGTAGGCACTTTGCTCAGGTAATTGCATGCTGTGGTTGACTTAGGCATGGGGTAATGTGTTTAGTGCTCGTGCAAGGTTAATAGATTTCCTTTCATTTAAAGGAAAAATAGTATTTCTTTTTTGTGGAATCAGATTTCCGTGTATGCCCCAGTGGAAAATGATACCAGCCCATTGTTGATTATTTTCTTCTAACTACACAGCCACCTTGTCCATCTTTTTTTTATCCTTTCCCATACATTTCTATAAGTATGTAAAGACCTGATTTCATTTCATGCATAAATCCAGGTGAAATAAAAATTATTTGCTAAATGCGCTTTCCCTCAGTGATTGCTTTTCTGGTGCCTGTCCTTTAGAAAGTGACCTGTTTTGTGCGCCGCAGTTTTCTAATTTGTTCTGGGAGGCTGATGATTGATGATAAGGCTTTCCACTCTCAAAGTAATTACATACCTTAAGTGAGAACTAGTGGCTACTGAAATACTGATAAACTACACTTCAACTCAGTTGTTTAGGTACTTGAAGGGGAAATATTCTGCTTTTTCCATTTTTTTGATGTATAAATATAGTTATAGTATATTGTATATATAGTATATATTATTATAGTGTTGAATAGATGTGTTAGACGATGCCAGAGAGTTAAATAACAAAGTAAGCATCTGTATACATTTTTCTTCTGGGTTATTTGTAAACACAAGGTTTTCAACATTTTTTTTTTTGGGCACACTAGTGTGTCACGGCGTGCTGAGCCTTATGATTACCTGGCATCTCCCCACAGACCTCCACGTATCTCCGCTGCCCAGTCTGCCTTCCACTGTACTGAGTTTGGAGTTTTCATTTGTCAAAAGGTGACCAATCAGAACACAGCAGGTACAGGGGGTGAAAAGACCATAAATGGGAGGAGGAAGCCAAACAGGCTGTCAAGTGCACGCATTCAAAATCTATTCTTCAGGGGGAAGTGGGGAAGCAGCTTCCTGAAGAACTGAGGAGATTTCTGAATTAGGAATCGAACTTTACTGTCCAAAATGAAAAATAATGCTCTGAAAAAGGGTATAATATCTGAACTTGTTAAAAAAAATGTTAAAGTATTGTCGTCCATACTGAAATGCTTTACAATACTCAATGCAATTTAACTTATATTTAATAGCAAAGAATTCCTGAAATATTATTCTACATGCTGTGTTTTCATGAACTCTATAAATGGTACAGTATGTGAAAGGAAAAAAAACATACGGTGTAGCCATTTGGGCATGCAGACCTTGAAACGTGGCACCATATTTAATGTGACAGATCATCCTAGTGTATAAAATACTGTAGATGTTCATTAATGTGGAACATCAACCCCACGCTGTGTTATAGAAAAGTGTCTCAACACTTTCTGTCTGAAATTGTCAAGCTCGCCCGGTTTTGTAGGTCAGCTGTGATAGAACGTCTCTTCTCTTAATGTGGGTCACAGGCAGTGCTGAATGAACTGGTAATGTCTGGAGATTTTAGTCACCTTGAGGGATACAGATTGATAGGGATTCAGTGACACGTACTGTCAAATAAAATAAATAAATAAATAAATAAATTCAAAAGTCAAGGCTATATAAGTATCTCTCCTCAAATAAGTATGCTATAAACACAAGCATTGCTCACATTTGCCGAACCACTTATTTCTATTAGGGTTGCGGTGAGGCTGGAGCCTCTCTCAGCCGACACTGGGTAAGGGGGGGGGTGCACCCTGAACAGCTCTCCAGACCATCACAGGGCAACACAAACACAACCATTTACACTCACTCACAACTAGAAGCAATTTTGAGCAGCCAGTTAGCCTAATGTACATGTCTTTGGACTGTGGGAGGAAACTGGAGTACCTGGAGGAAACCCAATAAGCACGGGCAGAACAAGAAACGAATTGAAAGGTACAGGGTGGGATTTAATGAGATTATTCTTCTTCCCACTCCCTTTTGAATATGGTACAGTTAACAAGGTGTTATTATCATTATTATTACTATTATCATTATTCTTTTCTTTTCTTTACTCATTTTATTGAATTATCTTTATAATTTTTACATATATGAAATAAACATTCATTCACTCATTCATTCAACGTACAAACTCCACACAGAAATGCCCGAGCCCAGGGCTCGAACACAGGACCTTTTTTTTGGTAAGGTGGACATGCTAACTACTACGCCACCATGCCATCCCATACCAGCATCGGAAACAATTCTTTCTAGTTTCATTCCCAAAATAGTCAAGGTGAAGTTTTAAGTGCAAGGGGTGAAAAGTCTAGCTTGGTAATGTCGCCAAAACTGGACAGATCATAATGAAAAGGTCTTTCAGATATAAGGAAGCTACTTATCTGTCTCACAAAGCTAGTGTTTTATTGATCTGCCAACCTGGAAGGTCACAATTGGAGACAGAGTGCTGCTGAGGATAGCACTATGATTGCGCCTCCTAATCATCAAACAAAGAGATGGATTTCCAGGCTCGCTCATAACGCTGTCCGGCTGTGCGTGCGTGTGTGGATCGATGACCCAGCGAGCAGCACTTGCTCATATTATCGGTTCATAAATGAATTTTCAAGTTGTCACTCACCTGAGAAATGAGCATGGAGTTCCTAATGCAAGCTCCTTTCAATTTTTTTCTTTCCCTTTTCCATCACCTTTCCTTTATTTATACGTGCTCACTTTTTTTACTGTCTGGCTGGTAGTCTTTTCAGTTTTTTTGTTTTTTTCCTTCTTTCCATATTACTTGAATAATTCATTGTGTAAATATGAAGCAGTGAAAAATAAAATATTATGTCTGTAAGAAATAAGTGCAGAAAGAAATAAGAGTGTTTTGAGACATTGTTGGTCTGCTGAGTCTTCGGTTATGGGTTGCAACAGTCCACTGGCTCCAAATAAGTCTTTTTAGAGTGGATGCCAGTTCTTTCTTGGCTCTTTATTTTATTTGGCTCAATGTGCTGTAGAAAAGGCACTCATTTACACCTTGGCTGGAGTCCAGTGGGTAGATCGAAGCAAATGAATATCTTGGGTGATGATAATCATGCATAAGCACACACACACACACACACACACACACACACACACACAGAAGTACCTTTGAATACAGAAGCTCTCAGGGCTCTTAAATGACATAAAGATCAGATTCTGGCTTGCATAGAAAAACTTTAGGCTGAAATAGAAAATGAATAGCAAATGGTATAAATTTCACTCTAACGCATTTATGAACTGACGGCGTTCAAGGTCAAAATTCCATCTTGTGTTAACAACAGGTAAGCCATGTAGACTGAAAATATGACACTATTTTCATACAAGACAGAAAATTCCATGGAGGTTGTAGCACATATTCCATCTGCACAGTAACTCAAAGTGAGTGAAAGCTATGCTTCAGCATGGAAAGGCTGATTTTCATGCCAGCCAAGCCCCATTTATAGAGCTTTAATGATGCTGGAGGCTCAGATGGCATCGATAAGCAGGTTGGTGTGTGTGCACATGCGATAAGAGGGTGGGTGTAGAGAGAAAGAGAGAGCTGTGTTCACAGGTTTGCTCCGAGAGGTTTAGCAGTTCGCTGACATCACTCTGCTTTACAATAGCAGCGTTAAAGCTAAGCTAAATAGACTTGGGGATGGGGGGGGGGGGTTGAGAGACTTTGTGAAGGGAATGGAAAGTTACACTTAAGACGTTGAATATTACGAAGACTAAATAATAGGTTTGCTGAAGGGAAAGTAGTCAAGTTGACTCCAGATGCCTTGACGTCTGGATCTGATGGCGTTTCAACATCAGCACTTAAGCAATTTGACCGACGCCAAGATTCTGCTTTATCTTTCAATCTATATATATCCAACAAATATTCTGACAAGCTGAATGAAGGTGGAAGACATGTTGCAGCCTAGCCTGGTTTGTCATGTGCACCGAACATCACCTTTAGACTAAATAGTAAAACAGATACGAATGACTTTAAACATGACCCCAGGAATTGAGGCTAACCTTTCCTGACCCGAGACCCATGTGTACCTGAAATTCATCCCAGATGGTGTGATTAAGGAGAAACATTTGTTACTCAGAGTCTGGTTTTACTAAAAAAAGCCTCGATGACCTTATATTTATTAGCCTGACCCCCCGGAACAGCCGGAATAGCAGTTTTCAGATGTTCAGTTTACAACACCACCCATCCCCTTATTTTCACAAAACTCAGAAGATTGTTCAAAATGCCGCTTCCAAAACAGCTTTCTGCTGACACTTACTACCCAAAGCAAAAATGCACATAAAAAAACCCTGTAAATTGGTAGACAAGGACTGGGTCTGTACTGGATTTCCGGGACAGCAATGAATACCACAAGGGAAGGAAACACTCCAGATGGGACACATTTGAGAGAATCAGATTACTCTGCCAGGTGAAGTCAAATTTCTGCTGAATTTTGCAGGTGGGTCTATTGAAGCAGAAAATAAACATACACGTTATTACAGAACTCCAGGCCAAGGATCATATTTGAGTTAGGCACGCTTTGTGTGGCTCTAATAATGAAACTGTGCAGTGTTAGTTTACGAGCTGTGGTGTAGTGGTTAGCTCGTCTGTCTCACAGCAAGAAGGTCCTGAGGGTTCAAGAGAGTCCCGGGCTAAAGAGAGTCCCGGGCTCAGCGAAGGTGTTTCTGTGTGCACTTATTTTGCTGAACTGCTTAATTCTACCAGGGTCTCAGCCAACACTGGGCGAAGATATGGTACACCATACACCAGACACGTGTGTCTTTGGACTGAGGGAGGAAACTGAAGTACCCAGAAGAAACTAACGCAAGTATCGGGAGAACATGCTAACATCACACAGAAATACCCAAGCCTGGAAATCGAACCCAGGACCTTCTTGCTGTGCCCCGGTACACAAAATAATTTTTACATATGTTTGACCATGACAGAGACAGGTCAGGTGAGCTTCATTTTTATTGTATTCCGAGCAGAGCATTACTGCTATGTAGCTAACAATGTCTTTTTAGTATATGTTACTAGTGAAATCTGGTGCCAACTCACTATTTGATGCTCCAACTATACAGCTGATACTGTATAGCTGATATGTAGTGTGTAAAGTGCCAAAGAAGCATGTCGGCTTTTGTACTTTCGCAGACCCTTTTTTCATGATGTAATTTGCAGACAATGCAAGGTTTGCATTGTTGCAAGGTTTCGCTAGACCGGGCCACATATACTACACAGTAACGTGGTACGCTTTTTAATAGTATGCTTTAAAACTCATCCAAGCATTTATACAAAGTATATACTACATAGAAACACAAGAAAAGCAAACTAAAACTAAAATGTTTTCAAGCATTATTAAGGGAAACAAAAAAGCTGTCTGGTCCCAGCAACCGTAACAAACCGTGATTGTCTGTCTTTTTGCTTCAACCATTATCCACTTGGGATCATGTCCTTCAATTATCAGATAGAGAACCAATCAGATTTCACCATTCCCGTGTACCATATATTAATAATTACTGCATGTTGCAATCTTCTCATTCCTATATCACTGTATTTATCCTTGCAGTTTTTGTTCATGTTTAAATGATGAAATTTAACTACTTTATTACTCATCTACTGGTCCAGTGTTAAAATAATGAAGCCTTTGCTTCTTTAGTATGCAAAAATAGCATCAAACTATATTAGCTTCTCAATCTTAGAGGCAACCTTGGAAGTGTGCGACACACAGACGAATTCCAGAATAACAATGTGTCTGAAAGTTGATTTGCGTATCCCATTTATGGAGATGTGTAACGTTCTACGCATAAATATTGACATAATTTTTGGATTCCCACTTTCACATTGCATGACATAAATTTCATGACACCATTACACATGGCGGCACCGTGGCGTAAAGGGGAGCATGTCTGCCTCGCAGCAAGAGGGTTCTGGGTTCAAGTTGGGTGTTTCTGTGTGCAATTTGCATGTTCTCCCCGTACCTATGCGGGTTTTTTTCCAGGTTTTCTGGTTTCCTCCTACAGTCCAAAGACATGCACGCTAGGCTAATTGGCTGTTCCATATTGCTTTTAGGTGAGAGTGTGAGTGTAAATGGAACTGTTCAGGGGGTACCCCAGCCTCACCGCGACCCTGGTAGGAGTAAGCGGTTTGACAAATGAGTGTGAGCGGCATTACACATAAATGAACTCTCCTCCCAGTGGATTCCTCCAGCTCTTCACTCTTGTCAGTATAATGATTTAAGGAAGGCACATTACTTTCAGTTTGTATAAGAAGTAAAGAATTTACTGTTCGGCACTTGCAGATAATTGGTCTGAGAACAGACAAAATGCTTCACTCGTCTGAATCCACAGCTGCGTCTGTTCATTTCGGAGCTGGAGGACTTTCTCTGTCCTTGGTCCTGGTTCTGCTCTTTTGAGCTATACAGCAGTAAAAGCCAATGACTCCGGCATGCACACAATTCCGACAATGGAACAAGACGTACACTTATCAGAAACATACACCATGGCTAAATGTCAAGCTGACAAGTCGAAGCAGACCTCCTAGAGGATTTTAAAGCCCACAAAAAAGAAAAAGTGATGAGAAACACATGCTGCTTCATATCAGTTTGTTGGAGTATTAGAACCGTTGTTCAAGGACATTGGAAATATTCTCCACTGTTTGCCAGCTGATATGCTTCTGTGAGAACCTGAAGTTCAGTATAAACTTTACTGCCGCCATCCTGACGGGAAAACACCCGTTTTCCAGCAGCAGGAATTTTGGCTGAGGGGTGAAGACATCTGTTTTGCCTTCTGTAGTGAAGGCACAAAGTTTGACACACATCATGGCAAATAACTTCATTCACTTAGATCAAGAAACTGTGATCTAACTGTATGTACTCTGAATGATCTGTATAACATTCACAGACTAAACAGTCTGCTTCTTTTGTCCTGGTCATGTAATGGTGCACATTCCAGTTAGAGGGATGACTGGCGCTGAGTCAGACATGTGTGCTCATCTTTTGGATCTCTGCACAACAGAAACTGGCAGTATAAAGCGCTCTGAGTCGGCGGCTTTTCGACTAGCCCGCTTGCATTAGCATCAGATAGACATTAAAACCATCTGGAGTTTTCCCTCATCTGAGTGTTTGAGGAAATCTTTGTTCATGGATTCTCATGAATCATTTAAAGAGCATTTGTGGCTAAATTTGGAAAGAAAAAAGTGATTATTATGTACTTTTTAGTCCCTCTGACATGAAGTGAGATGATCATGATCTAAGCTGTGATTTGTACAACAAGGCCTGAATGCTATCGTGTCAAGTTAAGGCTCAACAGTTTTTGATTAGCAGCAAGTTTTCAGAATTTTAAGAGCTTTTAGTTCTTTTAAGTTTTTATAACCAGTTTTAAGAATGCTGACACAAGTATTTCCACAGCCTTAATACAAAACTCTCATCATTCCACCAGATGTTTTTAGAAAACTCCTGTCTTTTTTTTTCAGGACCTGTTAAACACTTACAAGCTTTCAGATTAAAGAAGGGTACCATTGCATCCGTCTTCAACGAACCTCAACTGCATCACTCTGGGAGAACCCTTGAAGGTTTTATGAAGGATCTTATTACACCGACACCTTACCGACACCCTTATGGTCGGCAATCTCTTTATGAGATTAACATTTAGTAGCTGGACAGTTTATGGAAAAGTAAATGTCTAGCATCCAGTAGAACCCTTCTAGAACTTTAAAAATAGTGCTTCCTTTCGGAGAAAGAGATCATTATTCGAATTCTTGATAAAAAACTTCTAATTTGTTATGGACAATTCTTTTTGATAGCTTCAGAAGAAAAAAATTTAAACTTTCTATCTAGCATATGAAATAGTTCTCTCGAAGAATGTCTGGGTAGAACCCTACATTAAAGGACCCACTAGGATGACAAATACTAGCTTTCATGTTTGTTATATGATGGTTTTATATGAAGTTCATTCATTCATTCATTTTCTGAACCACTTAATCCTAATTAGGGTCGCAGGGAGACTCAGCCAACTCTGAGCGAGGGCAGAGTACACCCTGGACAGCTCGCCAGGCCATCGCAGAGCAGAAACACGCTGATGGATATGCAGCCTACTCTTGATGGAAATCTATATGAAGTTGACTTAATAAACAAATGATAAGATTCTCTCTTCCATCCAAAGAGGTCTTCTGGTGGGTCCCTCTGGAAAAAAAAACTTTCATGGTTCTACATAGAACTATACATTAGGATGCTAGAACCGTAAAATTTGGTATTTGATCTCTTTAGTAAAAGCAAAACAATGCAGACGCAACTAGAACAACAGCAACAACAACAATAATAACTAGAAAAGTACTTGGGGAGCGCAGACCTCCGCCAAGGCCGTTCATTAACCCAATATGGTATTGTATTGTATTGATTGCAGCATTTTTATAAATGCAACATTTGTTTATTATTTGAGCCCTACAATGCAAACGCGCAGCCATGTATATGATTGCACTGTGTATAGGGCCTGCATTGAATAAAAGGCCTTGCGCTCGAATTATTTTTATGATAATTGGCCTAAAAGTTGTACAGAAAGGTAAAGGAATGAGATTATACCATCGAACACATCCGCGCTAAGAAATCTTTAAAAATTCCCTGCATCCAGACAATAATCTGGATCACTGCCAAAATTTAATCAATTGCTCCTTGTACCATTTCCCAGCTATTCTGAAAATTTGTTCATAAGTGTTTGAGTAAAAGTGTTTGTTGCTAACAGACAGAAAAACAAACAAGCAAACAAACAAGCCAGCGTGGGTGAAAACATAACCTCCTTGGTAGAGGTAGTGGATGATTCTGTGTAGGGTTCTAATAAGCAGTCTAGTGTATTACTTTAGGAGAACTTCTGGGGAGTCTATGTAGAACTGTCTATTAGTTCAGCAGATGTTTTTTCTTTCAAAATAGGTTACAGGTAGAACCCTGTTAGAAAGATCGAACTGCTAGCACCAAACGTCTAAAGGACCCTGGAGTGATATCATATGCAGATCCATGTCACTGGTTCCTGAGGTAAAAAATCTAAAGGACCCTGGAGTGATATCATAGGCAGATCCATGTCACTGGTTCCTGAGGTACTCGTGTAAGGTGCTTCAAGGGTTCTTTGTTTACCCATCATTTTTAATGACAAGCCCAAACAGGGTTATTGAGGGAACCCTTTTCCTCAAAAGTGTACATCAAACATAGTGTTCATATGTTCATACATGTACAGTATCTCACACCATAGGCTACATACAGGTTTTTTTATCCATAATGTACAATAGTCTGATGGTCTGCGATCATCTCCAGTCATGTTCCTGTAACTAAAGATGAAAAAGCTTTAATTATAGACACACATTCTGTTTCATGTGTCTCAATGACACATTTTTATTTATCGCCTTTCTTTTTCTTTTCTTTTTTCTTTTTTGGTTTGTAAATCAGGAACAGAGACCACTCTGGCACAAACATCTGCTCTAAATGTATCAGACTGGCTAATGCTCTCATGCTAGCAGCTGCTGAAACAAAGCCTACTTTCCCATTCATCTGTACCCAGTGTCAGTGAATGCCCTGTACACAGTACCAGGGGGGGGAAAAAAAAAAAAAAATATTTACAGTCTGTGTCTGGAGAATGCCACTGGCTGACTGGCAGTCATAATCAAAACCCCAAGCATCAGATCTAAAAAGTTGAACAGCAATAATTACAAAAAAAAAAACCTAAAAAAAACCAATAATAATAAAAATATTAAATTAAAAGCTGAACAAAGGTGGGTCAAAAATGCCTTTTGACATATTTCCAAAAGGTTAACACATATTAACATTGTTTAGTATTGTATGACATCATTCTATCATGAAATACTTACTTCAGAAGTAATATTCATTCACAAATTCACCATCAATTTGAACTTAATGATATATTTTAATATATTTTTAAATTCTCTTCTAACCTTCATCTTTGGCCCATATACAGAACTGACATTTAAAATTCAATGCAATTTTGAATACTAATGTATGGAATGTGTGTGTGTGCGTGTGTGTGTGTGTGTGTGTGTGTGTGTGTGTGTGTGTACTGTCTATAGAGCAGCTCTACATACAAATAGCAAGCTATCTGTTGACAATCTGTCTCTATAAAAGGAGCCTGGAGATCCTGGGGGTCTCTGACAGAACCCCCCGCCCCTTCTCGCTCTCTCTCTCTCTTTCTCTCTCTCTCTCTCTCTCTCTCTCTCTCTTTCTCTCTCTCTCTTTCTCTCTCTCTCTCAGGTTCATACACTCACACACAGAGGAACGGACACTCTCTCAGACGAAGCTCTCCCGTAATGATGCCCTAAGCAGGCAGGACACTCGTACTGTCTCATTGCCCTGAAAGGATGTGAGACGAGAAGTGGAATCTGACGCCTGCTGTTTACTGGGAGCTGAAAGGAGACTAAATAACAGTGCTAACACTAACCAGCTGACACTTTCCTGGCATGGATGCGCGGCAGAGAAAAAAGCAGATGCAGATATTCTGGCAGGTAATATGCACTGACTAACCCAACGTGGACACAGTGCATGCATCACGACTCGTTAAAACAAAAACAAAAAATTTCCCTTATGGACCTGAAAAAGCAGTCGATACCTTATATTACTCACAAGTGTTTCAAGTGTCTCATCAAATCAATGCAGTGTAAAAAATATAAAGTGCATGATATGTATGCATCCTTTCATTTTTTTCATTTTTGCATAATTTTTCCCCCCAGTACAGTTTCAATCATGATGTCAAGCAACAGCAAAGTGCAAAAATATAATCTTCTTAGTTCACAGCCAGTCATCACAACTCTTACAGGTCCATATTAATGTCAGTAACTCTGCACTTACCTTAGTGTTTGAAATATGCACTCTTCTTTAGCTACTTTGTGATGCTCAGGGAAACATTCAAAATCAAATCAAATATCTGCAAAGCTTCTTTTTATGACTTTTCTCTCTTGTTTCCCCTAGAGAGATGCAAGTTGTGTCATTTCTTTCTCTCTCTCTCTCGCTCTCTCTCTCTTTCCTCTCTCAGCAGTAGTGATCCACGGAGGCAGGGAGCCTAGTGGCGCTGCAGCCAGAGAGAGGGAGCCAGTGAAAGAGAGAGAGGGAGGGAGAAGTCCCTTTCTCTTAAACAGTAGACACTTTGCGGTCAGACCCCACTCCCACCTACCATTCTTATATACCCCCCTCCTCCTTCTCCTCTACCTCTTTCTTTCTATTTCTCTGTAACTCTCTCTCTCTCTCTCTCTCTCTCTCTCTCTCTCTCTCTTTCTTTCTCTTTCTCTCTCACTCTGGAAGCTGGAGAACTGAAACGGGATGCTTCTATACTGAGCCACATGAGAGAGCGTCTGAGTGTGTGAGTAACAAATGAGTGTGTGTGTGTGTGTGGGGGGGGGGGGGGGGATTTTCTTGAGACGAAGAGCTGGTGGGAGACAGAAAGTGCTTGTGAGAAAAAGTATAATGAGAGAGAAAGGCTATGTGAGGTGAGAGAGAGAAAGGGAGAGAGAGACAGAGGCAGAGAGAGAGAGAGAGAGAGAGAGAGAGAGAGAGAGAGAGAGAGAGAGAGGGCATGTGTGTTTGTGTGTGTGAGTGTGTGAGTGTGTGAGTGTGTGAGAGCATTAAGCTATAAAATAGAGCAGCGAATGGTGGGAGGAAGAAACCCAAGACTGCATTAACATACATTTCAGGATTAGGATAAAACGAGGGGTGAAAAATAAAATGCGGTTGTCTGTGTGTTCGATGAGGGTGATGATGCCGCCAATGACAGGATTTGATGCCAATCACCATAATCCCAATTCAATAGCTCAATGAGAAAATAAATGAATAAGTAAGTAATTAAGTAAGTAAGTAAGTAAGTAAGTAAGTAAGTAAGTAAGTAAATAAATAAATAAATTACAAGAAGTCAAGCTAAATGGTCCAATCATTTTAGTCAAGGTAGGTTCCAGATGTTTCTGTAAATACACAGTTCTGAAACCTCGCCAGCTTCACACACGCGGACAAATAGACACACACACACTGAGACTGCACGTCAAATGGAATCCCAGTCCATGCTGGCTTTAATTACCATCCCACGCAGTGCCCCCGCATTTCTAGTAAACAGGATCCCCGGTTGAAATAAACTCACTAACAAAGCTGCCCCATGCACTCGGTTCTAATCTGCCAAGCAGAAATGCCCCTCAAAGATTTTCCAATGAGCCTGAGCAGCTCTGGAGATGATGACACTCCCTGGGTGGGGGAATCTGACCCCAGAGCTTTTGAGTGCCTGCAATGGGGGTTGGAGAGACCAGGAGGCTTTTCCCTAAAGAAAGAATTGGAAATGTGCTGTCTGATGAGGGGGAATCAAGCTTGATCAAAACCAGCTTGATGGGTCACGCGTTGTTGACGATGCGCACCATCCGTGTGGGATTGTAATCCGGGATTCGTTTTGGAGAAGATGAGACACCAGGACACTGACGGAATTCATACCAATCTTCTATCACATGGCGCAACACTGATGTACTTTCAAGTTCAATTAATATCAATGACAGCAAAGAAAATTACAACAATATTGTCTATTGAGTTGGGCAGCATGATGGTGTAGTGATTAGCACACATAAGCCTTACAGCAAGAAGGTCCTGGGTTCGAGTCCCAGGAAAGGCATAATTCTGTAGAGTTTGCATGTTCTCCCTGTGCTTTCCTCCAGGTTCTCTGGTTTCCTCCAACAGTCCATAGACATGCACATTAGGCTAATTAGCTTTTTCAAATTGCCCTGCGGTGTGAGTGTGACTGGTTATGTGTGCAATGGACTGGCGACCTGTTCAGGGTGTATCCCGCCTTTGCCCTGAGTTGGCTGGGATAGGCTCCAGCCTCCCTCCAACCCCAGTAGGATTAATATAAGCAAATAAATTAATCAACAGGGGAAGTACTTGTCCTTCTTTATTCTCTCATCCTCGATTACAGATTCCAACCCAGACGTATCACACTGTCCTAATAAGCCATGTCTTCAGCTAATGGCCAAACTGTCTCACACACTGTTGACAGTTTTCCCAGCGTCGCTTCACACTACACTAGACCACCTGTGAGAATGACTGGTTGTTATTCTGTGTGTCTTCCGGGGGGGAGGTATACAAGTTATCTGCCCTCATAAGAACACACAGCAGATTTCCATCTGTCCTGCATCTTACTCTTCTCTCACACGTTCTCTCTGCCCTCGTCCTTCATGAGCAGTCGTGTTCAGCATACCCCTGTGCCCCTGTTCTTCCAGGTTTCCCATGATCCAGGCATTTAGACAACAAAGTATCCTGCAGTCCGGATTTCCCAAATGACCATGTTGCTTACCTCCTCCCTCATTCCAATTTCTATTGCAGGTACTCAGTGGCATGATCCAGGTTTATTCACAGCAGCACCACCAGATAATGGGGTTTTTACAGCATGACCAGGTGTGAGCTTTGCTTTTCAACTGCTGAGACCTGATTTTCAACAGTTCTCCTAATAGCTTTTAAGGTAAAATGCTTGATCCCTGAGCAACAAACCATTATGCAACCATATGTTGGTAGGGCACTCAAGTAAGACATTTACTATGTTTGCTTTCTTTTACATTAAACGCCTCATAACAAAGATCCATCCATAGGTATGAGTGGTTGGGAAAAAGATGGTTGTTAAGTTCAGGCAGTACTTTTTTCTTCCTGTAATTGATGGCAGTCTTCTGAAAGAAAAACACAAGAGCCCAACGTGCAGCAAGACACTTTATGTCAGCGCTAGTGGGATCTAATTATAGGAAGAAGTGGCTCCTGCCTACGGCATAGTCAAGTGTCAGAAGCCGCAGAACTGCAATAAGAGAGCAGAGGACTGGAGGGACGTGGCTTCATCTTGCAGGCACCCCGATGACCCGCACAGACCTGTTTACCTCATTAAAAATAAATTCCCAGGTAATATTGGCATTTCTCCAACCTCCCTTCTTGCCTTTTCAGCCTTGTGGTCATCCATTATGCAGCAGGGAGCCAGAGTCTGGTAGGTAAACGCAAGAAAGGTCATTTGGCCAGTTTGGCTACAAAAATCATCGCTTCCTGCTACATTTATTACCCCAGCGTTGGCTCACAAGCTCAGATATTAACACTAATGGTATTTTTAAAGGGTAAAGTCTGCAGGGAAAGTTACAATTGACCTACTGTAAACAAAGGTCATGCCTTTGGTGAGATAAAGAAAGGAAAAATGATCTATTGTTGGGTTTGGGTTTGCCATTCATAAAATAAAGACAAGAAATGTAAAAAACAAAAAAGCAGGAGGGGCATGCAGGAGCAAAGAGCTATTTCCTGCCTATATCCTTTCTTATTGGTCCTGTAGAGGCTAAGCAATAACTATCAGTTGGGTTAGACCAATAAAGATCAAGTTTTATTGGCTCTACATGGAAATCCAAGCAAAAGAATAGCAACATTCATCATTCATTTTCTGAACTGCTTAATCCTAATTAGGGTCACGGGGAGGCTGGTGTCCATCTCAGCTGAGGCAGAGTACACCCTGGACAGCTCGCCACGCCATCGCAGGGCAGAAACATTTTGAAGGCAACCCAATGGCCTACACTTTACGAATGACAACAATGGTTCTTTTACATACCTCTCAGCACAGCCAGTGAGAGACATGACTGGCCTTTGATAACCCAGTTAGGAATAAAAAACAGAAGTAAATTATATAATATATGAGAAGGATTAGTTGCAGACCGTCATTTAATTGCTCTGGGAGTGTAAAACCAGGCTGAATGATGCCGAGGACCACACACAGGTCAGCAACCTCTGTGTACATGTGTATAAAAAGCCTGTAAATTTCTGCCAACTGTGACAGGCGATTAAAACCTTACCATGACCCTTTTGACCCCGTGACTCAAGCGTTGCTCAGGCTTGGGGAGCTTTATCTGCTTCCATGGTACGTCCATGTTTTCATTAAAGCATAAAACACCGTGACCTGGTGAAATCGGTGCATGGAGACCCATAAATATCACAGATTAATGGCGACGGCGTGGATCTGCACCACTAAGAACATGAAGCTTCACTGTACCTAACAAGCCCCATTGTTTTTCCAGCCAAACGAAGGATCTTTTATTCTTTTCCATTTGATCATAGGGGGTGGAATGAGGTCCAGGACGGCTGAGAACATCTCCGACGATGGATCATGGTGATTTAAGGAAGTCATGAGTACAACCCTGTGCGTAAAGTGCACATCTTTCTTTCTAATCATGCTGTGTATATTTTTGCAAAAGTGGAGATTTAATGTTTTTCCCCTCTCTGAGATAGAGACGCAATACTTTAAAACAAACACGGCTGAGCTGAAGACACAAAGACAAATAAATGATTTCCCCTCGAATGACTTGCAACATAGGCAGCTCAGTGAACGGGGCCTTTGGGCCAAAAATGGAGGTGTCGAAGGAGAACTTTATTATGAGGAACGAGAAAGAACTGAGCAGTTACTCCTTAACAACTTTTCACTGCTCCTTCAAGCAGCCCTGGGATGTCACTGACCCTTGTCCATAGAAGAGCCCTCTTTTTTTAGGAATCCTATCAATAGATTAGACAGGTTTAAAAGCAATAATTCATTCCTGTGACAGCTGTGTTTTACAACAGTGGGATCAGATTACTGTAAGATGATCGAATAAGATGCCTTCGATTGAAACTGAAAGGAATTTGAGATGCAGTGTTGTCACCTGCTCAACAAACTGGCTCTTGGGACTGGAAAGCGCCATTTAATCTGATGACGGCTGTGAAATGTGGAAAGAAAGAAGAAAGGAATGCAGGGAATGGTGACCTGCAGGACAAGGAACCTGACCTTGAGTCCCAGGGACTTTAATAAATAAGTCAAATGTGGTGCTGTCACATACACTGCCCAGCCAAATAAAGTTATTTTGTTGGAGCTCCTTTTTCCTTGATTACAGCATATAATCACTGTAGTATTGTTTCAAGAAACCTAAGCAAAATCACAGCATTTACTGCCATCCAGAGTTGGGTCCATTTTCCCCTGACATCTTGAGCCGATGACAAGAAAGCTGAACCACTCCAAAAAGTCTTCTCCAGCACATCCTAAAGACTTTCAATAGGGTTAAAGTCAGGACTCTGTGGTGCCAGTTCATGTCTGAAATTGATTCCATATGCTCCCTGAAACTCTCTTTTACTATTTGAGCCACAGCTCACGACATTTGGGACATCAACTCATTCGTTCCTCATTTAACTGAATGAACATTCACCGCCTAATTATAAAAATATATATATATATTTTTGGCCGGGTTCAATGACAATGGACACTGTGAACCAATAAGACAACATTGTGTTATGGAAAGCATGACACAAAAGACACTTACTTAGAACATTTGCCTTGATTTTACATACAATTTTAATGATCTGGTCAACAGGGCCTTCCAACTTGTCTAATATTTCTGTCTCATCCGTCCTTCTCTCTTTCTCCTTACACACCCATATCTGGCATAATGACGGCATGGTTAAAAACCAGGAAACCTGAAACTCCAACATACTACTGCAAGGCAAGTTGACCGGCACACTTTGTGACTTCCAAGTCAAGGGCATGTGTCGTGCCTTTCTCTCATTACTCCACAAAGTAAACAACGGGATACATCACAACATGTCGGCATCCTATGGCATTTTCATCATGGCTACGCAGTCATTCTTTTCAAGTTATTCATTGAATCCAATACTGGGATGCACAGCTTTGTTTGCAGAACTCCTCAGAGAATACAAGCCTGTCTCTGGAAGAAAAGAAAATGATGCCGTATCTCTTTGCGAGAGCAGAGGAAAGACCATCAGGTTGGTTGATTTATTAATGCTGTACAGGTGAAGCCTCAGAGCTGAGTGTGAGGGTGTATTTCTGGCTAGATTAAGATGTCCCAGAGGTTTACATCTCTGAGTCTACAAGCCAAAAGCTTGTTTTCAGCTCCACAGCCACCGCCGACAGCACACTGTAAAAAGCTGCGCAGACAAGCTTTACAATGTAAGTGTTTCTTTTGCCAGTGAGGAAAAGTACACTGCAATTCACTTTGATTACAGGGACTACTCCTGTACCCTGAGCTGACAGTGTATTATGGCACCTGCAATTTAAAAAAAAAATCACACACACACACACACACACACACACACACACACACACACACACAAGTCTTTAAAGAACAAGCTGAGGTTACGGATTTCTCAGCAGGGTTGAAGATTTCCTGGATGCTTTCACTGAGGAAGCAGCTTTTGTGCATCTGTTTTCCCCACCCTGTCTCTGGCAAGAGTCGTGCCCTCCATGCCCTTTGTCTCCTCAGTGCGATGCATCTCTCTGTGAATGAATGGGACAGCCAGGCGCGGAACAAAGAGATCAGGGTTCTTTACTGGGACAGAGCAGCTTAGCCAAGGATATAGCACCCATTGCAGTAGAGCGCTTGGTAGGAGTTTCCTTTTTACGCTGACCTACAGTCAACTCCCCTCACCCTAACTTTCATGGTCAATCATATACAACAAAATAGACTTTAGATCAGGGTAAATGTTCCACTTAAATAATCTTCAATTTATTTTATTGGATATATACTGTATATATAATGTATATATTTACAGCCATGTCACCTCAAACCATTCAGCTAAGTTACCATTTAACATGGATGTACCACTGTTTACTATAATATTGCTAAATACTCATCTCTGATTGGTCAGGAATTAAGAATTTCATAAAAATAAATGGATTAAAAAATATGCATGCAATTGTTGATCTGATTATGTTTTCCACAGTGTCTTTTAAAGGAGTCTCGGTGACATGGTGATGTAGTGGTGAGCACGTCTGCCTCACAGCAACAAGTTACTGGGTTCGAGTCCCAGACTCGGTTGTTTCTGTGTGGAATTTCCATGTTTTCACGATGCTTGAATGAGTTTCCCTCAGGTACTCTAGTTTCCTCCCACAATCCAAAGACATGGACATTAGGCTAATTGGCTGCTTCAAATTGCCTTAAGGTGTGAGTACTTGTGTGAATGGTTGTATGTGTGTATGTGTATGTTGGCCCTGCAATGGTCTGGCAAGTTGTTCAGAGTGTACCCCCACCTTGCCCAGTGTCAGCTGAGATGGGCACCAGCCTCCACGCGACCTTAGTAGGATTAGGCTGTTTGGAAAATGAGTAAGTAAGTGAGTGGAGGAGTCTTCAGTGTCAGCAATTTGTAAACTTCAGAGTTAAAATTGTAAGGCTGTATTGGTTAAGAAACTCTATTTTGTGTCTGAACCACACAGCAGAGGAAAAAAAAATAGCTGACGAGGGAACAGATGTGTTGTCACAGCAACAACCAATAACATAAAATACATAAAGCATGGCTGGCTTGACTGAGGCATCAAATAAGTCCTGACTTCCGGTAGAGGCAAAAAGTGTTGACAATGTAGTGAATGCTGTGAGGTGCTGGTCATGGAGGATCTGTCACATTTCACGTGTTCTGTGACTGTTATCCTGCTGTTTGTATTGTATGGTTCAGTACTGCAGTACTTACTCACTTATTTGCTGAGCTGCTTAATCCTACTAGGGTCGCGGGGAGGCTGATGCCTATGTCAGCCAACACTGAGGTACTTCCTGAACAGCTTGCCAGACCATCACAAGGCAACATACACCCAGCCATTTACACTCATACCTACAATCAATTTGGAACAGCCAATTAGACTAATATGCATTTATTTGGACTGTGGGAGGAAACCGAGTACCCGGAGGAAACTCACACAAGCACAGGGAGAACATGTAAACACAGAAATGACAGAACCCAGGGATCGAACCTTTTTGCTGTGAGGCGGATGTGCTAACCACTATGCCACCGTGCCGCCCTATACTATATACTGTACTGTTCATAATATATGTTTCAGTACTATATGCTATACTATATGCACTCCAGTTTGCACTGTACTGTGTACTGTACTTTATGTATGTTAATACATTAATTCTCTATAGTTATCAGATATTACCTGCCAGTGACATAGACTAAATAAATTACTATATTTAAAATATCCCGCAACCCTAATTAGGATTAAGCGGTTCAGAAAATGAATGAATGAATGAATAAATATTTAAAATATCATTTCTGATATTAAGTCCTTCGGTAATAACTTTTATGAACCTGTAACGCAGTTGTACAATAAGTTTACTAAGTCCAAAGAGTGTGCAACATTTGGTTTGTATTTTGTGGTTTCACCCAAATGAGGATGGGTTTCCCTTCTCAGCTTGGTTCCTCTCAAGGTTTCTTCCTTGTGTCAACTGAGGGCCTCGGGCCGATTATCTCTTATAGGCTTCCTTGCCACTGTCGCCGCGGGCTTGCTCATTAGGTATGTGTAGGGGTTGTAGAAAAATGTTTAAATTCCTTTTTAAGTTACTTTTACTATGTAAAGTTGCTTTGCGACAGTGTCGATTGTAAAAAGCGCTATACAAATAAACCCGAATTGAATTGAACATTCACACTACACTTCCCAACATGCACCTCAACATCGCCAATCACACGACTTCTGACACTTATATCACATGACACACAGCACACCTGTAAGCACTCTGCTCTAATCAGCCTCACAGTATAAAAGGACTCTCAGCATGTTCCTACTCTGTGACGTATTGTCTCTGTGTCCTCCTGTCAGTGCATAGAAAGCTGTTTTTTCTTGTGTTTTATCTGTACAGTGCAGCATGTAGCTTCTCTGATGTGCTTAGAAGTAACTAAATATATCATGGACATTTCACAACAATAAACAGAGCTGTAAACAGGTTAATATTTTACTTTTTTTTATGGGGTTTCAGAGCCAATTATGCTCACATGATCACCACTAACCAGGAAGGGTGAAGGCAAGCACATGCTTCCTCCATGCTTTCTTCAGACTAATGCATGTTCAAAAGGGGCATAATACACTTGGAGGAAAGCACTTTCTACCCGCAAGTATGAGCTCACAGACGCAACTGAATGGCTAGTGATAGCTTTAGGTGACAGAGAAGTGAGTGTCTGTCATCTCCCATAAGGCCTTGGGCCGATTATCTCTTATAGGCTCCTGGCCATGGTTTGCAGTGCTGCCAGACAAGTCTTAATTGTGTTTCATTGTTTAAATCGAAATTCCTAGTTTAAAGGAGCTGTGTTATGATTTTTACTTAAATTCACTTGCCCAAAGGTCATGTAAATATGCACTGACCAAAATGCTAGTCTGTGTTTGTTAAATAGCCTTTCACCAAAAGGAGTTTAAAGCTTTCAAAGCTGATATGGACCAGATGGAAATGGATTGCTATATGGAATTTTTTAACTCTTTGTTTTTACAGATTGAAATCAGTAAATTTGTTGTATGAACCTAATAATGTCTATCATCCTTTGTTAACCAAATATTTATATATAGAGAGCTTGATCGATAGATGACTTTATTAATCTAATGAGGAAAACCTGGTTGTCAGAACAGCAAGACTATATATATATATATATATATATATATATGTCATGTCATTTTCTGAACCGCTTATTCCTAATTAGGGTCGCGGGGAGGCTGGCGCCCATCTCAGCCGACT
>JAQMYF010000025.1:30228579-30257386 GCA_030014195.1 Neosilurus mollespiculum
ACTGACTCTGGCTCTTGGGACATGGAATGTCACCTCTCTGGCGGGGAAGGAGCCTGAGCTGGTGCGTGAGGTTGAGGTCTCTCAGTCTATGAACTTATAATTTATAATTATAAATTATTCAATTTATCTGCTTTAACACTTTTTGGTGCCACGGACAAACTGCTTTTTCTGTCCAACTTTATGCTGATTCACAGAATGACAGTCAATGCTTAAAATAATAATTTTCTAAACGTTGTCTAATCACTGGCTAGCCTCAACAAAATCTAGACTACAAACAGAAGTAATACAAATTTTCCAAACCTTATATAGGCTGCCGGATATTCTACAATGTTCTATACATTTAAAAATGCTTCAAGACTCGTTAGGGAAACCCCCTTATTTGCATATAAGTTGTAAACAAAGTATTAAATTACATATAAAACTGAATAATTTGTGCTACTAATTTTAACAATAAACTTATTAGATTATCAATAATATTATAATTAATGAAATTCAAAACAACCCTCAGCTACACGAATCAAAAAAGTAGATCTAATAAAGTTATGTATGCAACAAACACACACAAAAAATAAATAACAGCTCAATGTGCCTTTCATATCGGCGTATGAACGTAATCTTACGCAAACAAAACAAAGTGCATCAATGAGTGCCTGTACGTACACACACGTATAATACTCACATATGCACCTACTAAACTTAAACGCTTTAGCCTGCTGGCATGTATAAACAAACATATATCTAATATTAGGCCTTTAAATACTGACTAACTTAAATACTAACTTAAATACTGATTTAACATAATAAATCTGGCTATTCATTATTAAACTTGAATATACAACATTCAACTTCAAATATCCCATCATAACATCTTTCAATATTTAAAATTCCAAACTTTAAGAATATATGTCAGAGAACACAATCTCTCGCTCATTTGCTGAACTGCTTAATCCTATTAGGAGCTTATCTTAGCCAAGATTGGATGAAGGCAGAGTACACCCTGAACAGCTCGCCAGACCATTGCAGGGCTAATACAACACAATCATTCACACTTGCAGCTAGGGACAATTGGGAACAGCCGGTTAGCTTAATGTGCATGTCTTTGGACTGTTGGAGGAAACCAGAGTACCCAGAGAAAACCCACACAAGCACGGGGACAACATGCATACTCCGCACAGAAACGCCCGAACTCGGGACTCGAACCTAGGACCTTCTTGCTGTGAGGTGGACGTGCGAACCAGTATGCCAACGTGCTGCCCTCAGAGAACACAGTGTAGTTTTAAAGGGTCTTTGCATATTTCAGTATGCAGCTATTATGCTTCTGGCTCATTGCTGCTACTTATATATACTTTACATTCACTTCCAGAGAGAGTTTCATGCTCATCCAAAAATATACATAAAAAGACTCAAACAAAATTCCTACATGCATTACTGTCATGGAGGAAAGAGTTGGAATAAGAAGGCCATTAGCATGATGGAGATGAGTGAGTGTTTGCAAACATTGAAAACCTTTTAAACATGATATGGTAATAATATCCACCCCTTCTTGTTTAAAACAAACCCCCTCAGCCTTCTCCCAAAGGACAGTAACCTGCATGCATACCATAGTAATGCAGAGGTAATGCAGTTAAATGCTTTGGAAAGCCTCCGGTCTCTGGTGAGCAGCTTGCTGAAGCAGCTAAGTTCAGACTTTAAGCTGACTGTTATCTTCAGGAACCCATGAGATTGCCTTGGTAAGGTTCAGTCTCTGTCTCATTTAGTGTGTTTGTGTTAAGCTCATTAAGTAATAAAAGATGAGAATTTCATCATATTTGGTCACTTAGAGAATATGAGGAGAGCTCTACATTCCATTTGCATTCATTTCCATTGCACTTAGTCTTGTATGCAAATGCTATGATTCTTAAATGTAATCTTAGTAGATGTGTGAAAAGAAATACACAAAAACTGCAAGTTTTCCCTACTAAACACAGGAATAGGAATGAGAAAGGATGAGAAAGGCATCTTCCCATTTTCTCACAGTTTGCCTTTTACCACTTCTTACCCTCTAACCAAATGCATCTCTGATGTGTTTTTTATTCACCAGGATCAAACGCTTCCCGAGGGAAAGAAATCCACATCAACATTTTACACACTTCCAGTAATCAGTGAAATGGTGAACACATTTGATGTATTGTCACATTTACTTGATATGGTTTGCATTATGGCACTGTGGCTTAGTTGTAAGCACTGACGCTTCACAGCAAGAAAAATCTGGGTTTGAAGCCGGCACCCAAATGGATCCTTTCTGTACAGAGTTTAAACATTTTTTGTCTGTATAGCACAGCTTTTTTGCAGACACTTCAGTTCCCTCTGACAGTCCAAAAACATCTAGAATACTCCACTGGCTAGTCTAAATCAATCATAAATGTGAGTGTGCGAGTGAATGGATGTTCATATCTGTGTTAGCCTTGGGATGGATTGACAACCTGTTCACGGTGTACCCCACCTCTCGCCTAAATCAGGAGGTATTGGCTCCAGCTTACCCAATGTCCCGCTCAGGAAACTCTCATCGATTTCAGCCGAAATATGCTTGGGTGGTGTTGGGTATTGCATCATAGGTACATTGGGGCCAGTACTAATTTAATATCTGGGATAGGGACATTCGGGACTCCCATGACTATTTCCAGCAGTTTCCGCTACCCCCCCAGCTATTTCCGGTGGTTTCCACTACTGTCTTGGCTATTTCTGGTGGTTTCCACTACTCTCTTGGCTATTTCTGTTCATTTCCACTACTCTCTTGGCTATTTATGGTCATTTCTGTTACGCTTTTGGCTATTTCTGGTTCTTCCTGCTACTACTTCAGCTATTTCTTGTAATTTCTGCTACGCTTTTGGCTATTTCTGGTTCTTCCTGCTACTACTTCAGCTATTTCTGGTTGTTTCTGCTACACCCTCAGCTATTCCCAACTGTTTCTGTTACTCCCTTGTCTATTTACAGCAGCTTCTGCTGTCGCAGAGGGTTTACTGAGTGGCCACCATATTTCTTCTCGGGATCACCACTGTTTATAATTTAGCTTAGTATTACACTACCTCAAACAATGTGATTCCTTTTTGACTTTGAAATGTTTTCTTTAATGCCCATATGTTTACGTTTGCACACAGGAAGCCAAAAGAATGTATTATAATGCACCAGTTCCTGGTTCAATTAGATATCAAAACCAGTTTATCCCCTGCTACATTTCTACTCAAACTTATAGATAGCTTTTTTTTTTTTTTTTTTTTGCATAGCAGACACCACCAGAAATAGCAGAGGGAGTCCCGAATGCCTACAACCCTGATGGATAAGAGGTATAGATAATGTCATGACTTTAAATTAAAATATACCATATTTTTTATATATATTACTGCGGGTGTTGATTAATAGCAATGTGTCTGACAGTAATTTAAATCAGAGGTTAAACAAATGTGTTTATATTAAAATGTTATCAGGATTAAATGGATCGGGTTTTCTCTGTGTGGAGATGTCTATTTAACATTTTTTTGGAAGGAGTCGCCAGTCTCAGTGCTTTGTATCTCAGCTGGCTCTGGGCGAAGGCATTGTACACCCCCTACACACACACACACACACACACACACACACACACACCCATTCACACCCATTCACTCTCTCACTCACACCTAGGTGCAATTTGGAACAGCCCGTTAGCAAAATGTGCATGTACTTGGACTGTTGGACTGTTGGAAACCCACATAGACTGTTGGAGAACATGTACACTGCACACAGAAATGCCTTTGCTATGCCTGACTTGTACCCAGGACCATAGTACAGTGGTAAATATAACTATAAACACCTTGGGACATGTTGTTATTGGAACATAATCAACTATAGAGTGGTAACAGTAACTCCACATCATGTCAACTCACATCACAGCACCCTGCTGTTGATTATTTTCACACTCCGAGTGTTTATTAGCTACACGTTGCCATGTACGACACAAACATCATGATTCACAGAAAAGAAAGCTGATGTTAATTTATAGTCTATTTTATACTACCTTTGTAGTAGTTGTATTTAATTCATTTATTCTTCATCATTCAGACTTTTTAGTCCAGATGCTTTTTTAAGAACCTGAAATACAGACTTCACTAAGCATTTGGATTATATTAAAATGTTTAACGCTTGAAAATGTGAAACGTGGTGAGAACGTGTCCCCAGTGTCACCAGTGTAAGTTACCCCACCTCATTTCACTGTGAAAACAATAGACTCAGAACTCACGTATAATGAAAAACAGTTGTTGAAGCACTGAGCATCATGTGCAAAACATATTTGGAGAAATCTTTGCTGGCGCCTTTAGCTGAAGCTATTTGTTCACTCTGAAACAAAATGATTCCTTATGGGTTCTTTTGTAGGGTTAAGTGCCCCACTTTCCCAAAGGGGTTCCATTTGAATGATACAAGGCGTCTCCCAGAGACCCCTTGGCATGCTAAAAGAGTGGTGTATAGGGGAAAATTCGTTTTTAGGCATGACCACATATTGATAATATTTAGTCTTGCTCATCATTGCAGGCTTGCTATTTTTCTGCTCTGTGATTTATTAAATACTTGTCTTTGTTATCATTTTCAACTATTTTGGTAGTTGCTAGACTAAAGTTCTTTAAACGTTAGGCTAAACCACAGCACAGATAAAATATAAACAATAAATAAATAAACAACAGCACAAACAGCGCAGCTTATTTCACTCCTCATTTCCATTTCCACTACATATTATTTTTACATTTCTTTTCTCAACAAGCCCTTTATTTTTTAATGTTCCAAATCATCCAATCCAGAACTATCCAATTTGGATCCTCACAAAACTTTGCTTTGTGACAGATCTTGTAGATGTTGCACTATAATGTTTTGTGGAAGCATTGTATTCTTCACTTATGGAGTTGAACGAAAAATTGTTAACGTTGCCACTAGCACGTGATGGTAAAGAATCTTTAAAAAGTCCCCACATCCAGATCATGATTGTGATTCCCACCAAAATCTAATGCAGTATGACTTGGGCCTGTTCTAATACCACACTTCCAAAAAAATCATCCAAACTTACAATATACATGTTGACGGTGGAGTGGCTGATTGTTTTATGTCACAGGACGCCCTCATGTCTGTCTTCCTTCTGGGTCTTTCTTTTTAGATAGTCTGTCATGACAGAGTCCCTGCTTGCACTCAGCACTGATAAACTCTTCTCTTTGAAATTTCAAGAAAATCCACACATAATTATTTGTGGTATCCTGCTAAAACTGCACAAACCTAACCAAGAACAAAACCTTTTTGGGAGAATAATGAGACTCAAATTGTATTTTATTGTATCTAATAATACAGTAAAATCTCCTTTGTGATACAGGGACAGTTTTTATATCACATCGAATAAGAAAATAACCAGGGCTGTGTTTTTTTCTATTTTTTCTATTGTCTTCAAGTCCACTACCTTTAAAAACTATACGTTTTCCTAATTAACATCTCTTTCTAAACAAAATCATTGATTAAGCAAGTTTATATAGAAAAAGTACCTTTTCTTAATTCATTCAAAATCCATCTAGAATAGGCCAAAACTCATTTGGAATCTGACTTGGAATCAATCATTTTTGGACTCGATTTCGACTTGAACCTCTTTGGACTCAAGGGGCATACACTCAGGAAGCAATGAGCAATAGGTGACCATGTAAAGTCAGTGAAAGTCAGCGAAATGAAAGATGACAGAGGGGAAATGTTCTTAAGTAATGCAAAATGGACAATTTAAACTGAGCTGAACTACCAGACAGAGTGAAAACATTACATTGATTAGCAGATCCCATACACTGAGTGGAAAACATGAAGGAGGGTTACCTAGGCAACCAAAGCCAGTGACACTGGTTCTGTGGTGAAGTGATTCACTCAGCAGCAAATCTCGACTTGTCCTGATTTGGGACTTGGTGGTCTTGACTACAGCCCTGAAAAATTCCAATTTGCTTATCCCCATACTGAAAGGATCATGGTTTAAACTGTAATTATATAATTTCAAGGGTTGTTAATCATACAGTGAAATTTGATCCTGCATTAGAGGTGCTTACCAATAAAAAAATTCCACAATGGTGAATAAAGCAAAGAAAGCAAAAATTAAGCTTTTGTGATTACAGCAGTCTTTTTTTGTTAACTTGTTACATTGTATGCCATAATCCTATAAGACCTTCGCAGAATTTTATAATGTGTTCATTATACATCCGTTTATACAACAAATATCCTTTAATGACACACGTGGGATTTAAGAAAACTTCTGTATCATCAGTCAGCATCAACTAGAAAATGAACTTGGAGTAAATGGGATTGGATAAAAGGAAACATGTTTCAAAGTCAGCTTGGGGCAATGAGAACAATTTTGCTGTCCATTAGAATTCTATTTCCATTTTGCTTTTACCCCATTACTGTATTTGCAGCTGTCTGAGGAGTATAATGTAATCCTACGCCATTTTCCCCTTGATGGCTTTTAGACAAGCATTACAGCCGTGGTCCCTTCAACTTAGCAATAAATAAATACCTAATTAGCTAAATAAAGAAATAAATGTCTTCAGTTGTCTTTCTTTAGTTGCAGTGGCACTAAACGTCCAATATTGCAATCTTAGACCACCAATCTCATCTTATGGAGAAAGAATTATTTTACAATGTGTGATGATTGTCTGTGGCAGCAAACTCGGGCAAATGTCTTTCAGCTTTAAATAATTATACTACGTATGAAGCAATTTCTTAGCCATAATTGTTTTTCTGGTTGGTTTTGTGTCCCCTTAACCCCCATAACCCCACATACCCCCAGACCCCCCCCCCCCACCTGATCCCCCAACCATGTGTTTATAAAGCTATTAGCAGAGCTTAGATACATAATCAGATATTTGTAATATCATCTAACCTTATAGACATCCTTCCCAAAAACAACCACACAAAAACCAGCAGACTAAAGAGAATAGAGCAGCAGTGGAGGAGGACAAGAATACTTTCAGTCTTAAAGAAAAACTGTCGAACTGTTAATAATACGTCTCAGGATGGAGGCAGAGATGTGCCAGAGATAAGACTATAAATATCCACAGTATATTTGCATAAATATAGGGTTTGTCTCAAGACTCAAACCACTGATAAGCTGTAATAATAGAATGGTTAAAAAAAAATTAACTAGTTGGAGTTCTTAGATTTATCAAAAAAAAAAAAAAAAATTAATGAACATCGACTGGAAAGAAGAGTGGTATTGAAAAAAATAGGCACTGCTCCTAATCCAAAGCCACCTTATCTGTAAAACATGGTGACTTGAGCATGACAGGTTACCAGTGGAACTGACTCTTTCATGTCGATTTAATGATTTGATGCCAATAGCAGCACTGGGGTGAAGTCTGAAGCGAACAGAAACATCTTAATTGCTCAGATGCAACTAAAAGCTTTGAATTATATCCTGGTTCAACTTGCAGAAAACTGAAGACCTCTTACCTGGTACTACGGGTGGATGAGTGTGAAAAAAAACAACATTTTTGTTATTACTTACCCTAAAGCCAACTGAGGAAGAGTAAATACTAACCATGTGGTATTTTTCAAGCATATACCGAGAGGATTTAAAATATATTTAATTTGCAAATATTACAACACAAAGGATTATTTATTAAATATAAAATTATATATTAAAAAAAATAATATAAGAAAAAAAAATCCCTCTCTATAAACACTGAGTGTTTGTCCAAAATGTATATATATAAGAAGGCTCACTAATGTAAGCCTTGTCTCATTAGCATCAAATTAGGGTGCTGCAGTGGCATAGAGGTTAGCATGTCCATGTTTGATTCCCAGGCCCTGGCATTTCTGTATTCTCCCTGTGCCTGCATGGGTTTCCTCCGTGTTCTCTGATTTTCTCCCACAGTCCACAGACATGCACGCTAGGCTAATTGACTATATCATGCAATAGCCTGATTCTATAATTATTTTATTATTCATTCAAAATATTTTCAAAGTAGACAATCATGTTACTATACTGCGTGTGGCAATCGTGCAATAATCATTCAGCGTATCCGATGGCAATGATGCAATATTTCAGTTTTCATTTTTTTCTGATGGCAATGATGCAATAATCTGTCTCGTAGAAATATACCAAATATTATTTGATGGCTTTCCACCAATCAGAAAGCTTTTGAATGGATAAACATACCCGTTATTCAGTTTGGACCAGAAATGGTATGATTGTATAAACAGAGAAAGAATTCATGTGTGTGCTTCACTGTTGGAATATTTTGCACATGCCATGTTTAGGGGGTGCTCTTTCTCCGTTTAATCATCATTTACTGATTTTCAGCTCATATCAGTTTTCCTTTTATGGAGTTTTGTGGGTGTCACTAATTGTAAATCAGCATAGCAATGAATGTGCTTAAAGATTGGCTTTTGTGACACAGATCTGTTTGACTGAAAGCAGATGAAACATTCAGTGCAGCCATGTTTGTTTACTTCTTGTAAGAAGTCATTCATTAATTTTTTTAAGCCACTGAGGCCCATCTCAGCCGACTCTGGATGAAGTCAGGGTACACCCTGAACTGCTCGCAATGCCACTGCAGGGCCAATACACTTACAGCAATTCACACCCACACCTGAGGTAATTTGGAACCGCCAATCAGCCTACTGTACATGTTTTTGGACTGTGGGAGGAAACCAAAATACCCGGAGGAAACCCACGCAAGCACAGAGAGAGCCCCAAGCCCAGGAATCAAACCTGGGACCTTCTTGTTGTTAGGAAGTTGTGCTAACCACTGCGCCACCATGGTGCTTCTTGTACGAAGCCTCGTAAGTAATCTTGTAAGCATCCGTTCTTTGAACTACTGTGATTTAGTAATAATCCAAATTGATAAATAGTCACTTATAGCATGTTCCTAAATGATTAAACTTCTGATAAATTTACACTAGTTTTACAAGAACCTGATGATTGATCACAGTTCACACAGTAAACCGGATAGACCAAGTTTTTACTCTGCTGTGATCATCACCAAAAGGCTAAATGGACTCTTGGTGTAAAACAAATTCTCGGTCTGTGTCTTTATCCAGCTTTTCATGTGCTGTGTCACATTACTATCAACACACACCTAGACATGAAGAAAGGCAGCATTACCTTTTGTAAATCTGGCAAAAACTATTAGTTCAGTTTTTAGTTCAGCATATGAAAGATTTACAGATATATTTACTCAAAGACTGACAAATGAGATTCAGTACAAGCTATGATTCCTATACGGTTTGCATAATATTTATACTGTGAATAAGATAAATTAAAGCAGATGTTTCATGTCATATTCGTTTTATTTTATTCAAATCTAATAAAGTGCAGATAACAAAAAAAATTTCTAGATTTGACAGAATACATTGTATATGAATTCTCCTTTATAATAGAATAAAATTAACTAAGAGTCTTCAAGTCCAATGTGTAACCCATCACAAAGTGGCGCCAAGTATGATGCAAGTGAATTTTTTTATTATGAGGCCGACACAGTTTTCATCTTCCCATCCAATAAAACATTCTTTTTTAAATAGCAAATGCATTTCTGTCCATCTGAGTGCCCGTGGGGTGAGGTGTTGTCATGCGCGTTGTTGGCTCATTGCTATCTTGAGGCAGTGAAAAATCAATTGTGCAATTGACCAACAAAAAACTGGACTAAAGTCAATGATGTACTTAAAGGGCACATTATCAAGGCTATAATGTGTACCTACATTGGTGGATGCATAACGCAAGAATAGTCTATTTGGTAAACATACCGGCACTCGCATCAGTATGCAAGCATGCAAAAGGTTCTGATTTAAAAGATTCTGCTTGGGTACATCAAGATATTTAAAAATGTGTACATACAGAATGTAATAATGGTTAGTCAAATATTTAATCAAATATTGTCAGATAGTTAATCAATATATTAATCACTATAGTAAGAATTAGCTAATTTGAGGGTACTGATGGATGAAATTGGCTAATTATTTGAAATTCTTTTGCTACTGTAGAAGGTCTGCTCACTTATATTCCATTAATAAGCAGGCCTGTTAACTCTGCAGAGAAGTGTTATCTCCTGATACCTGGCAAATTTACCATTATAATCATTACATTTTTAAGATGCAAGCATGCGTGGCATGTAAAGAAAATGGGAGATGGTACTGAGAGTAGCATATTAGCTCAGCCAAGGAGGTTATGTTTTTTACTCTCAGTTCAAAAGTGCATATTTTTATGAAATTTCTACCAGAGGCTGGGCTTTGGACAAAGAAGACATTTTAGATTTTGGAGATGACCCAGATCAAATTCTGAATCCAGGAATTCTTTAAATGATTCCTTAATGTTGTGAGATAGGATGAGTTTTGACATTTTGGTTCATGTGGGGGATTACCGAGCTTGGCGGGGTTTTACGCTCTCTGCGTGCTCGTGTTGCATGTTACACCCATAACACACCAATGATTAATTAAGAGACTAAGTCAAATCCAATTCTGAACCATGCACTGTATAAATAAATAAATAAATAAATAAATAAACAACAGTCAATTTCAACATGATCTTTTCTGTATTTCAAATTATGCCCTTGGATGAGAAAAAAAATATAAAAAAATAAATGAATAAAAAATGTGTGGCAGTGTTACAGAAATCCAGATTATGATGATAATTGATTGTTTTAATGTTTTGTAGATGCAGTATTTTGTAAATTGGTGACTGTCTGCCCAGATGCTTTTTTTATTTATTTTTTTATACCCAATCAACTTGGTGACCTGTTGCCAATTATACAAATGAATTGCAAAATATTCCAACAGCTGTTTATTTTTAGTACCACTTACTTTTCCAGCTTATTATTGCCCAATTCCAACTTTTTGAGGCGTGTTGCTGCCATCAACTTCAAAATGAGTGAATAGTTTTCATGAACTACTTCTTAATATGCTTTCTAAGTCTTACTGTAAATAAAATTTGGGTTTATGAGATTCGAGTATGACATCATTGCATTCTGTTTTTATTTACATTTTACACAGTATCACAACTTTTTTTTTTTTGGAGTTGTGGTTGTATAACTGCATACTTAAGGGTCAAACAGTACGAAGTTCGTTGGATAGATGTTCGGTGGAAGTACATAAGAATTCTTGGTTGAGCACAATGAAGACTGTCATTTTGATTACATTAGCAATACTTGTGTACAAATCAAACGTATCCAGGTAAGATTATTTGCAGTGGCATAAGAAGGATTGCTTTGGGAAAGATCATATTTTTATGTTATCCAAGTGGGTCCACTGTAGAAAGTGCATCAGAAACACAGTGAAGCTTCAAGTAGAAGTCGAGCATCAGGATGGATCAGGCAGGTCTGGGGAACAAGACGAGCCACAGTAGTGGATGTGTGTCAGGATCAGGCACAAGCACTTTACTACCGCAAGTTAGTAATTTCGATCTTACAAAAACCAAAAGCAAGCAACCTAATATACATTTATAAAAGTTAATCTCAGGCCGTATTTGTTAGGAAGTCTCATAGATCATATTATTGAGGGGTCAAAATTGCAGGCTGCTGTTTCCAAAGCTACAACGACTGGAATCCAATTTCGCCTCCAGCCTTCTATTCCAAAAATAAATAAATAAATAAATAAAAATCTCCAGTCCAGGAGCATCTTTCATTATTTTAGACACTCCCTAGTCTCCATGGTACCATAAATAAACCCAGGCGAATTGTGATGTGATGGTCTGGCAAGCTGTCCAGGGTGCCCTCGCCCAGTGCCGGCTGAGATGGGCACCAGCCTCCCCGAGGACCTAATTAGGATTAAGCGGTTCAGAAAATGAATGAATGAATGAAAACGGTGTGTGGTGAGAAATGCCTCCAAATATCCACTAGATACATTTGTACAATGATCGAGTGTGCCTGTTATTATCCAAATCATAGGAAACCACATGGCAATTTTCAAGAGTTACTTCATTAAGAAAGAACAAACCTCAGATGAGAACATCATAGGAGTCAGTCCATCACTGTAAATCCACAGTCGGTTGGTTCGCTTAAACAGTGATATTTGCACTGCACAAAAAAAAATGAAAATAAAAAATGATGGCACCAGAATGGTTGTGTAGTGCCCTGTATTTCCATGGAAAAGGCTTTAAGTCTACTACCTTTAAATCTTCCTCTGCCGTCTCAGACTATTAATCCCAAATCCAGACAGAATGAATCCAGCTCACGAGTTCCAACCACAGTACAACAACATTTCACTATGTCAAGCAACAGATCTGAACCCAAGACTAGCTGTTTCATATGTACAGCTTCTAATATATTTAGTTATTAATCTGGATAATTTTATAACTCTGGTGCTATTTGTCTCCAAAGAAAATGACAGTTATGTATTGAATATATACTCACTCATCACTCACTCATTTGCCAGACTATAGTAACGGGGAGGCTGGAGCCTATTTCAGTCAACACCAGGCGAAGGCGGGGTACACTCTATACATAGCGGAGCAACGCACACACAACTATTTACACTTGGACTCACACCTAGGGGCAATCTGGGACAACAAGATGGCCTTATGTGCGTGTCTTTGGACTGTGAAGGGAAACCAAAGTACCCACAGGAAACCAGCACAAGCACAGGGAGAACCTGTAAATTTCACAAAGAAACACCCGAGCCCAAGACTCGAACCCAGGACCTTCCTGCTGTGAGGTGGATGTGCTAATCTCTACACCACCGTGCCACCAATATATACTCTACATTTTAACGTATGTAAAATTGTAGAATGTTTTCATGGAAGCTAGTTGCCTTCGCCAAGAAGGTGTCTTTTATCCAATGTGGGATTATTTTGTTTGTTCCATCTGCCTATTAGCAATCTCCTGTCCACAGTTTTTAACAAATCAATCTGAAATTTTTTTTTGATCACCCAAAGATTTTTACATTAATTTTTGGTAAGAATCCATGCAATGACGACAGTAAAACATCAAAACATCAAAAAAAAAAAATAAAATACTCATCGCTCATTTTATATATATATATGCTAGACCAACGTTCATCTGGATCAGATCCAGACTGCACAATTGGCAGAAATTAAAATTTTCCATCCTGTTTAACAAGTTTCCGGCTTATATCTCTGGAAAATTTCATCAGATCAGGACATAACTTGTTTTGCTTATTTAAGATTTCCATAATTATAAGGAATAGGAGGCACAGTGGTGCAGTGGTTATTCCGCCTAACAGCACAAAGGTCTTTTGTGGCTTGGGCATTTCTGTGTGGAGTTTGCATGTTCTCCTGGTGCTTGTGTGGGTTTCCTCTGGGTACTCCGGTTTCCTCCCACAGTCCAAAGACATGCATATGAAGACATCCAAATCGGCACTAGGTGTGTGTGTGTGTGTGTGTGTGTGTGTGTGTGTGTGTGTGTGTGTTGGCCCTGTGATGGTCTGGCAAAATGTTCAAGGTGTACTCTGCCTTTGCCCAGTGCCAGCCAGCCAGATATAGATGCCAGCCTCTCCACAACACTAGCATGATTAAGCGGTTCAGCAAATGAGTGAAAAAGTGCGTGAGTGTAAGGAATATAGCTGGATGGTTTGTGCAGATCCATCATTTTTTCTGGATCAAAGCAATCAATTTTTTTTCAGCTTGGTAGGATGGTGTTGTAAAGTATCTTATAGTGTTAGAAACATCCAAAGCACCAACAAAAGTAACTGACAGACTGCTGATTCAGCAAGCTATCAACAGATTTCAGGGTTTTTCAGTAGTTTAAAGGATAACATAAGATAAGACGATTTTTTTACATTTTGGTTCATATGCTGAATTGCTTGGCTTGGTCGAAGTTTGCGCTCCCTGAGTGCTCTTGTTAACTAAAATTTCTGTTTTTGCAAATTTTTTATAAGAGCTCAACCCTGCCTCTCATTTAACGTTTTTGTAGATTCAAAGTTGGGCGACACGGTGGTGTAGTGGTGAGCACGTCCACCTCAGAGCAAGATGGTCCTGGGTTTAAGTCCTGGGTTCTGGCATTTCTGTGTAGAGTTTGCATGTTCTCCCCAGTAGGGGGCTTTCTCTGGTTACTCCAGTTTCCTTCCAGGGTACAAAGATGTGCATATTAAGCTAATTGACTTTCTTTTCTAAAATGTCTCTAGGTGTAAGTGTGAGTTCGCCCTGTGATGGTCTGGCGAACGGTTCAGTATTTACCCCACCTTCGCCCAGTGTTGGCTGAGGTAGGCTCCAGCCTCCCGCAACCTTAACAAAATTATGCGGTTTGGCAATTGAGTGAATGAGAGTGAGATTCAAAGATAAAAAAAAATATATATATGATAAATTTATTAATAAGACATAATAGTACATTTAGTAATAGTACACAACAAGAGTTACAGTGACACTAATTGATTCATGCATTATCGTTAACCAAAGTTGAGATGTAATGGTTTGATCTGATTTTTTAGTTTTATTTTTTTTGCCAGAAAGAAAATGAAAAAACAGTCTGGTAGGAACACAACTATTTCAGAATAGAAAGAATCCTTGGGACGGAATCCAAAAAGAGAACGTTTATTTTCATCAGCATGTGCAAATGAATGTGTTTGTGTATGCTGGACTCATTATGGCTCACTCGCAGTTAAGAGAACATCTGGAAGCTGTGGGCTTTCAGTGACCCCTGACAGTGCAACTGATCTCAAAAAGTCAAACCCCCTCTCTGAGCAACTGTTTGCACTGAATACCAAAGCGCCGTGTTTGATTGCGCTCCATCTACCTCAATCTCACATTCTCTGCTCCACACTGTCTATCTTCCAGGCTAGATAAATCTATAGTGCGATCTATAGTGCGATGCCTTTGTTTGCTGTAGATGTTTATTTATAGGCTGTACATGAGACTGAGATTCGATATCACATACATGCATGCCTTGAATTGTTATGAGAAGCTCACTCCATTGTCCCTGTCTCTCCTACCTATTCCTCTTAATATTCATGGTCTGCACCATACATACTGCTCTATACTTTGCTGTCAGTGGCAGTTGTAATGCAGCTCTACTATTTATATCTGTCGTGTGTGCAGTCAATATGGAGCTGTCATCACACTATGTAAGAATCCCAACAGCTCCAAAATATTTTCCACTGCACTTTTGGATGCATTGCTGATTAGAAGAGGGTTTTCTTTCTTTCTTTTTTTTTTTTTAATCTGGTTATTCAGGTCAAGAAGGGGGAGGGTGCAGCCAACTGCTCCATGATGAATGAGTGTAGGTCAGTGCTTATATTTAGACAGGAAAAGATCGATATATATATAAAAAAATATGACATTTTACCACTTAGTTCGTTTTAAGGAGGAAATGGGTTGATGAAAAGGAATATTTGATGACTAAATTCATTTCCCCATCTTCACAGTGATAATGGTTTAATTTAACAGTGTAGGACAGATAAGAAATTATCTGGCACCGTTTAGACTCAAAGCATGCAGGATGACAAAAGCTTGTATTTCTTTCTTTCTTTTTTTCGTTTTATAAACCAATCTCAATCAAATTTCTCAAATGCGAGCAATGCAATGGTGATAAAATGTGAAGTCATCATTTGTGTTTTATCTCAGAAAACAATAAAAATGTACCTTTCTGTATGCAAATAAGCTCCACAATAGTTGCCGTCTATTGTGAGGAGTTTGCTGCTTGCTGACGATGATGCTGCTGATGGTGAAAGGACATGTGCTGAGGATACAACCCGCTTTTGTCTTCCTTTAATTTTAGACCGATAGGATCAGCTTCCTGTCTTAACCACACCTCAACCCAAAACCTCATCCACACACGAATGTATGAATAATATACCATACACCTACTCTATAATGTCAGCTAGTAAATGTCTGATATCTGAAATGCCAAAAGTAGCACCCTGAAGCAATTGCTTAGTTTACATGATCTAATCTCAAAGATTCTGTCTGTCTGCACAGATTAGAAGCACAAACATTAAAGAAATGATCTCTACACATTCCTCATACAAGCTGGATGAGGACAAGGACTTTAAATCTAATGGGCTTACAGCATCCATCCAATGGTTTATTCTTGTCTGGATTGGTGTTGGGGGGAGGTGTGGAAGCTTCGTTCTCAAGATACCATGGCAAGCCATCTGTTTGGATGTTTCATCTTCACATCCTGGGATGATTAACAGGGTTGTAATCCAGTCCTGGATGATGCTTCTATGAGGCATACTGCTGGTGGATTTCAGGAAAGATTGCGCAATAATTCTTTACTTAAACATCGAATTCAATATAAAACATGGATGAATTATTAGAAGATTGTCAATTTTTCCAATGAGTTGGGACTTCCAGAGTGGTATGGGTTATATTGGATCAATAACACCATTCGACAGTTTCTTCCTTATTTTGCCCTAATGAGTATCCCTTTGGGTTGTTCCTACCTAAATGGGAAAAACATTCACACAGGTGTCAATGGAAATTGATTTATTTTGCACCCACACTGTGATTCTGAAAGCAATCTTGGAAACAATGATTGCATGTGTAAATTATTAAAACCAAAGGTAGGTAAGGTAAAGTCTGTTGGGCTTTTTTCACCAAAGCCTACTGAATCATCAGGCTGGAGCTTATCCCGGTTTCCATAACATGAAGTGACTAGTTTAATTCCTCCAGGATGAGACGCTAGTCCGTCACAGGTTACCCCAATATTTTTTCACTGGTACCCATTTATATTGCTGGGTGGACAGAGGCACACTTGTTGTTGAGACCTTGGCCAGGGGTCTTAGTGGCAGTGGTGGTTCAGTGGTTGAGGCTCTGGATTACTCATCTGAAGGTTGGTGGTTCAAGCCCAAGTACCACCATGCTGCTACTGTTGAATCCTTGCGCAGGGTCCTTAATACTCAATTGCACAGTTGTATAAAAACGATGAATGTAAGTTACTTTGGATAAGAGTGTCCTCCAAATACCATAAATGTCTTAGCACAGAGGAGGCCTAACAGTGATTTGAACTTACGACCTCTTGATCATGAGCCCATCACCGTAACAACTATACCACCAGCCCCAGTACAACCAAAGGGCAGGTAATAAATTAACCAAAAATAATAAAAATGCACTGTATTTGTATAGCGTTTTTTATAATTTTACATTGGCACAAAGCAGCTCTACACAGTAAATAAATACGGTTAAAAACTCCCTCAGTCAACAAGAGGAAGAAACCTTGAGAGGAACCAGACTCAAAAGGGAAACCCATCCCACATTCAGATGAAACCAGATTAAAAATACAAACCATGTAGCACAAACTTCATTACAGTCCAACATGATTTCTAGCTGGTTATCTTATAACTGTAATAGTAATTGTGATCCGAACACAGTTCTGTGTATCTTTACAATTTCCGAGTGTATACCCAGCTAACAATATATATATTAACAACGTTGGTGTAACGTTGCACAAAAGTTATTTGGAGACTTCCAGAAACAGCGAACATGTCTCAAAAAATGTTATCAGAGGATGTTACAGCAACATTCATTTGCAAGGACTGTACACATGTGCACTGTTGTTTCCTTTTCGTCCCTGAGGGATTCACTGAAAAGAAAACTCCAGTACACATGTGCACAGTCCTTGTCCCAGGCTAGATGGCACTGAACTGGAGCCCTGGATGTGTGCGACATTTTGACAACGTCAAAACAAAGATATGCCTAAAAGTCATATACATTTTCTCAGTAAACATTATGGTTTAACACTGTCACAATGATCAGATAAAGTTTTGTGCAACCAACCAATTTAGGAACTTTATATGATGTCACAAAATATTACTGTGCACCTCCTTTGTAGTTGGCGGCATGGTGGCATAGTGGTTAGCACATCCGCCTCACAGCAAGAAGGCCTCGGTTTGATTCCCAGCTCAGGCGTTTCTATGTGGACTTTATATGTTCTTCCTGTGCTTGCGCGGGTTTCCTCAGGGTACTCCAGCTTCCTCCCACAGTTCAAAAACATGCTCAGTAGGCTAACTGGCTTTTCCAAATCACCCCTAGGTGTGAGTGTGAGTATTAATGTTTGTGTGTGTGTTGCCCTGCGATGGCCTGGTGAGCTGTCCAGGGTGTAGCCAACCTCGCCCAGAGTCGGGCTGAGATGGGCGTCAGCCTCCCCGCGAACCTTATTAGGAATAAGCGACTTAGAAAATGAATGAATGAATGACCTCCTTTGTAGCTTGATGATTAGCACATCCACCTCACAGCAAGAAAGTCCTGGGTTTGAGTGCCAGCCTCAGGCGTTTCTCTGTGGAGTTTGCATGTGGGTTTCCTTCAGATACTTCGGTCTCCTCCCAAATTGCCCCTAGGTGTGAGTGTAAGTGTAAATGGTTGTGTGTTGACACTGCAATAGTTTTGCGAGCTCTTCAGGCTGTACCCCCCCTTCCCCTAGGATTCAGTGGTTCAGCAAATGAGTGACTGAGTGAATTAGATCGACTGGTTCAGGGTGTAGATAGGCTCCAGCCTATGAGTGAGTCAATGAGTTCCCTATAATAGACCACCATCTCATCCAGGGTGAATTCTAGGATAGGTTGTCTTGGATTGGACTGATACCCTAGGATTGGGTAGCTCTTGGAATAAAATAATTATCTTACCGGTACAATCTCGAGAGATTTACTATTTTGTCCTATGTTTCAAACAGAGTCCCCATGCTGTCGCCCCTCTCATCAAACCTGAGTAAGAGACGTCCAGTCTGCATTCCAGCTACAGAGGACACAGCAGGATTGGCATCATTCCTCTCCAGCACACCTGTGGCTCCTCACTGCAAGCAAAGGTCATGTTTCAGAGCTAATTCACCCGCTACCTGCTGCTCTCTCTGTCTTTCTGCCATTCCCTCAGGACTCACCAAACAACAGATGGGTACTCTGGGAGTTAGGTGAGACTGTGTTAGCATTCGTCAAATGATATGGACTGGAAATATGCCGTAGCCATGACTCAGAGGATGTTATTTACGAGTTCCATCAAAATCACATCTCTGAAACTGTTTCGTAAAGTCGCAGTAGAGGAAGCAGGCAGGCTGTGGGGCCGTGGTCCAAGGGATGTTAACCTGAGTTATTTCTGTCAGGATGTTTTTATTTCTGGTTCTCGGAGATAAACCTGGAGCACGCTGAATCTTTAAGAGTGTGACAAAATAAAATAAGTTAAAACTGAACAGAACTGTGCGTAAATGACTTTGACTTTGACTGACTGTTTTTCCCCCTAGATGTTTTTTTTATTTTTTAGTATATAAGCAAACAATAACTAATTTAAAATAATAAAAATAGAGTTCTCTACCTCCATGAGCAATTTTACCAGTCTAGGTTGCCAAGGTTCAGGTCAGGTAGGTTATTTAGCAAGCGACCATCTGACAATCTGCCACAACAGATGGCTATTTGTAAAAATAAATAACCTGCTGTGTCCCCTCCTCATGTTGGGGAGGAAAGTGGGAGGAAGTGGCCACATAAAAGTGTTATGGAATGAAACTTGATTTCCAGCTTGCCCTACAAAAGGAAGTGAAAATTTAACTCTAGGTTCGGTATACGAGTCCTGAAATGTTCGCCAGAGTGTGACGGATGGCCCCAGTCCTATCTCTCCAACCCACACTCTCTCAGGATGAAGAAGGGAAATGGAGCTATAAACACAAGTCAAAATAAAGTGAGCAGAAAAGTAAAGAAGATACTTGCAAGGCTTTGTGCATCAGTCATGTCTTCTGCATGAATTATTACTTTATTATTATTTTTTTGCTAAGCAAACTTTTTCCCCCAATTATTAACTGTGAGCTATTTCTAATGTTGGTGTTTTTACAGATTCCCAAGCTATCATGTCTTCATCTGAACAGTCACAAAACAGCTACACAGAGGCTGAGAATCCGATCCCGAGGAAGGGTTGATTGGCAATTTATTGGTATGCTGCTAAGGAATTGATTTGGGACAAAACCTTTCACACCGTGCTCACAGCTATTATGTAGACAATTGAGAACTGAAGGATTTGTGGTTACATGCGATGTACCAAATATCTTTGATTTATAGTAATATTAATGTTTTGGAACATCAGTGAAAAATTCTTTTTTTGTGGGTGAGAGTATTACCGATGTCAGTAAAGGTATGTCATAGGGTTTTACTATGCAATAATTACGAATAACACTATTCATATTTATGATGCTATTTAAATTTTGGTTCTTTCTAGAAACATAGCACATTCTCCGTCATTTGCAGAGCCACTTTTATGGGGCACCAAATGTAAAAATTTGATGCAAAGTTTTAGTGCACACTTTTTCCACATTTAGCTCATTTTCCCTCACATTCGAGTTTGAGTCACATCTAAAACAACGTCTTACATTTAACTGTTAAGAAAATGTTTGCTTGTCCAACCTAAATGCTAAATCTAAATCGAAAAGTTAAATCTAAATCTAAATGTTTAATCTAAATCTAAATGTTAAATGTTAAATCTAAAGTTTAATCTAAATCTAAATGTTAAATGTAAATCTAAATCTAAATGTTAAATGTAAATCTAAATCTAAATGTTAAATGTAAATCTAAATCTAAATCGAAATGTTAAATCTAAATATAAAGTTGAATCTAAATCTAAATCTTAAATCTAAATGTTTAATCTAAATCTAAATGTTAAATGTTAAATATAAATATAAATGTTAAATCTAAATCTAAAGTTAAATCTAAATCTAAAGTTGAATCTAAATCTAAATGTTAAAAGTTAAATCTAAAGGCTAAATCTAAAGGTTAAATCTAAATCTAAATGTAAATGTTAAATGTTGCACCTAAATGTTTTGTGGCTATGCTAATTGACCACGCCCTCGGGCGTTACCTCAAGCATAACCACGCCCACAACCCGAGACCGTGCAGGACAGATGAACATGGCTGCCAGCTCTCTCCAAGCAGGAGAGATGGAACTGGTGCTAATGCCAGCTGTGTGAGCTGCACTTCAAAGTGCACTACCACAGGTACAATTCATGCCATCTACGGTAAATAAAAAAGTTTAAATTTGGCCGTTCTTCTGTTTCACTTCTGCAGATTCGTCAAGACGATAACACTTGTTCAAAGTGAAATCTGGTGCTCCACTTTGCTGTTCAATAAAGTGAAACATGTGTCATGTCTCAAAACATATGAATAAAATGAATAGAAAAGAAAAAATAATTAATAAAATGAATAAAGTTCTCAATAATTAAAGTTAGCCCCATCGGGATTTGAACCCGGGTCTGCGCGTTAAAAGACATGTGAAGACTGCAATTATCCACTGCACCACAACTCAGATGAGAGAAAGCTGCCCTTAATCTATACTTATAAAGTGTCTTCCGAAAAAAATGCCAATATTAGTGTTTATTTTTATAATTCACAAGATAACACGGTTTCTTTTCACTCTCAAATTGTGTAGGCTGCATTATTTCACATTAAATATTGTCTATGAGAATATGCGTAAACATTGGATTAACTGCTGCAAAGGCTACAGAAATATTACAGTATTTTTCCAATATTGAATAAGCAGGAAAAATAGGAGGTATTGGTGAAGAGGACAGAATAGACTTTAATTTTATAAGATAACCCTATTGTCTTGTGAATGATAAAAATAAAATAAAGATAAATCCGTATATTTCTGTAGCCTGTTTAACATATAGATTTAGATTTAACATTTAGATTTAGATTTAACATTTAGATTTAGGTTTAAAATTAAATATTTAGATTTAGATTTAGATTTGAAAATTAAACATTTAGATTTAGATTTAACATTTAGGTTTAACATATAGATTTAGATTTAGATTTAACTTTTAGATTTAACTTTTAGATTTAGATTTAACTTTTAGATTTAGATTTAGATATAACATTAAGCATTTAGATTTAACTTTTAGATTTAGATTTAACTTTTAGATTTAGATTTAGCTTTTAGATTTGGATTTAACATTAAACATTCAGATTCAGATATAACATTAAGCATTTAGATTTAACATTAACCATTTAGATTTAGCATTTAGATTTAACGTTTAGATTTAACTTTTAGACTTAGATTTAGCATTTAGATTTAGACTTAACATTAAACATTTAGATTTAGCATTTAGATTTCAATTTAACATTTAGATTTAGATTTAACATTTAGATTTAGAATTAACATTAAACATTTAGATTAAACATTACGATTTAGATTTAGCATTTAGATTAAGATTTAACTTTTAGATTTAACTTTTAGATTTAACATTTAGGTTTAGCATTTAGATTTAGATTTAACTTTTAACATTTAGATTAAACATTTAGATTTAGATTTAACATTTAGATTTAGAAATAACATTAAACATTTAGATTTAACATTTAAATTTAACTTTTAGATTTAGATTTAGCTTTTAGATTTAGATTTAACTTTTAGATTTAGATTTAGCATGTAGATTTAGATTTAACATTAAACATTTAGATTTAGCATTTAGATTTCAATTTAACATTTAGATTTAGAATTAACATTAAACATTTAGATTAAACATTTAGATTTAGATTTAGCATTAAGATTAAGATTTAACATTTAAACATTTAGATTTAACATTTAGATTTAACTTTTAGGTTTAGCATTTAGATTTAGATTTAACTTTTAACATTTAGATTAAACATTTAGATTTAGATTTAGCATTTAGATTTAGATTTAACATTAAACATTTAGATTTAACTTTTAGCATTTAGATTTAGATTTAACTTTTAGATTTAGATTTAACATTTAGATTTAGAAATAACATTAAACATTTAGATTTAACATTTAAATGTAACTTTTAGATTTAGATTAAGCTTTTAGATTTAGATTTAACTTTTAGATTTAGATTTAGCTTTTAGATTTAGATTTAACATTAAACATTTAGATTTAACATTTAGCATTTATATTTATATTTATATTTATATTTAGCATTTAGCATTTAGATTTAGATTTAACTTTTAGCATTTAGATTTAACTTTTAGATTTAGATTTAGATATAACATTAAGCATTTAGATTTAACAGTAAACATTTAGATTTAACATTTAGATTTAGCTTTTAGATTTAGATTTAACAGTAAACATTTAGATTTAACATTTAGCATTTAGATTTCAATTTAACATTTAGATTTAGATTTAACATTTAGATTTAGAATTAACATTAAACATTTAGATTAAACATTTAGATTTAGATTTAGCATTTAGATTAAGATTTAACATTAAACATTTAGATTTAACATTTAGATTTAGCATTTAGATTTAGATTTAACTTTTAACATTAAGATTAAACATTTAGATTTAGAATTAGCATTTAGATTAAGATTTAACATTAAACATTTAGATTTAACATTTAGCATTTAAATTTCGATTTAACATTTAGATTTAGATTTAACTTTAGATTTAGAAATAACATTAAAGATTTAGATTTAACATTTAGATTTAGATTTAACATTTAGATTTAGAAATAACATTAAACATTTAGATTTAGCATTTAGATTTAGATTTAGCATTTAGATTAAGATTTAACATTTAAATTTCGATTTAACATTTAGATTTAACATTTAGATTTAGCATTTAGATTTAACATTTAACATTTAGATTAAACATTTAGATTTAGATTTAACTTTTCGATTTAGATTTAGCATTTAGGTTGGACAAGCAAACATTTTCTTAACAGTTAAATGTAAGACGTTGTTTTAGATGTGACTCAAACTCGAATGTGAGGGAAAATGAGCTAAATGTGGAAAAAGTGTGCGCAAAAAACTTTGCATCAAATTTTTACATTTGGCGCCCCATACACTTTATCCTGCTATGGTCACAGGGAGACTGGAGCCTATCTCAGCCGACTCCATTGTACCACCAAAGAAAAAATAATTTCAAATGTAAATGAGTGCAAGTCTAGAAGCTGGTTTACTAATCATGAATTTGGTCTATTGTAATTTTTAGTGGGAGATTCTAGGTGAACTTTAGTATTATCTAAAGAACTTCAATTCTTTCAAATCAGGTATATGTAGTAAACTTAAATGCCAAAAAGACTGCTGCAAGGAGCAAGCCTCCAGCTAACCAGCTAGCTCTGTGCAAAGCAGATATCCTGTAAAGTATGTTATTTTTTTTTTTTTTTTTTTTTTTTTTTATTTTAAAGAATTTGAATGCATTAATAAATTTGCTATCTTTCTTACAATCCAGTTAATAAAATAAGGCAGTTATTCCATCCTCTTCTCGAATATGTCTAATAGCCCGTTCGGCTAAAGCCTATAAGTCGAGGTTGATTGAGGAATAACTCTCAATATGTAAAGCTACACATGTTTTTGATTGAGCCCTGACGCGGTGTATTGTATGTGTTTTTGAATATGAACATTTATTAATATAATCTAGAATGAAAACACGACGTCTGAATAAAATGAATCAGCCAAGGTCACTGTTTTCTTTATACTCTTATTTTCAAAGCATGAGGTTTGCTCTAATGTGCTGTCGATTCATAGTCTCTGATCTTTACTTTAATTAACAGTGATTACATGATGATAATAATTTCTTTTTCATACATTTTCCAGTCTCTGCAATGCGTCCGCCATCAGTCTTTTATACATTAACCCAAAGCCTATCATCTCCGAAGAGCTTGGATGAAGTCTAATAACCTGCTATCAGTAAGCCCCAGAGCCAACTCCTTATCTGAACCAGACCAGCTCATATTAACACAAGGCCAAAAAATAATAATACTAATAAAAAAAGGATTGTGTTTTGGTTTTGAAGTGTGCGTCCATTTATAAAAATTAATAATGTGCTGCACACTCCATGTTCATTTAATCAGTGACATATTTGTATAGTTATGGTGGCTCCATTTCGGTCCTGTCCTGTTCTGTAAACTGAGTAAAGCACATAAGAAGTCCGTGTCGTATATCGCTGCTGGAGTGTCAAGAGATGAATAAATCAAGAGTGACAGGCACAATGAGCAAAGCCTACTTCATGAACATGAATGAACACCTATAATGTGTTTATCTACTGAGTGGTGGGTGTGTAAATTGATTGAGGGTCATTAAGTCCTGAGAGCTGACAGACAGAAAGAGACAAAGAGACACTTTGTATTGTACTGTCCTCCTCCACAAGTCAAATTTGCAGGCTGTTCTTCTTCTCAGTCGTATTTTATCGTGATGAAAGAAGGACAGGGAATTCGATCGCGTCCAATTTCAGGTTTTCATTAAGATTCTGTCAGATCTAATTCTACCACTGTGTTTTAGGAAGGATAATATAGAGTTGGGATTTATTATCGTGTTCTTTGTGTGAATGGGTTTTCTTTGTCTGAGGCTCAGGTCGACTCGGTTCAGGCAAGAGCTTTTTCTCTGTTTTTTTCTGAATTATGAAACTACTGATATTTTTCATTTTCTTTTGTTTTCTTTTAGACCAGATAAAAAAAAAATCCCAGTTTCTCATCAGAAATTTTCACCTAAATGTGGCACTTTTTTAAATAGAGAAATAAGGTGACTGTCGAAGCACAAAACCTTTTTAAGCTAAATGTATATAAAGTGACTGAAGCTATGCAATACACCCTAATTAACCAGTCTTTTACAAGTACCTGTACATTTAACATGGATTAACCCCAAACTCTGAACAACTGTCTATAGAACAGCCGCCATGCAGTTCATAAAGTCTTTAGAAAATAGAACTACTTCAAACAGAAGTAAACAAATCTCACAGTCACAATCACAGCATCTAACCCCGAACTGCCTTGTGTTGTTTTTATGTTGTCTGAGATTAAAAAAAATAATAATAAAATTATAATTAATAATAAGATTTCTTGAGATTAAAAAAAATATATATAAATAAAAATAAAAAATAATATGCACCACCAATTTGTGGGTGGGGCTGCTGATGAGAAACCAGGAAATTGTTTTTATCCAGCCTTATGGTAATAATGTGTTTGTGTTCATTATTTATAGAATAACACACACTTCTTTTTCTTTAATAAGAAAAAAAATATGGATTATCTCTGATTTTGCGGCAGCGGCGTTGTTGTCATCCTTTGTCACACTTATTTGTAACCCTCATGTTAATTATAGCACCTCAATACCACGATAGCTTGGTGTTTAAAACATCCACCTCACAGAAAGAAGGTATTGGGCTCGAGTTCCAGCCTTGGCCATTTCTGTGTTTAGCTCAAAATTTCAAAGTCCAAAGACATGCATATTAGGTAAAATGGCTGTTGTGTATGTTGCTTTGCATTGGTCTGGCAAGCTGTTCCGGGTGTACACCATTGTCACCCAGTGTCGGCTCAGATAGGCACCTCGTGACCCTAATAGGATTAAATGGTTCGGCAAAGGAGTGAGTGTATACTGAATAAATTCAACAAAATCAGCTTTCTATCAGTAGAGACATTAGTCTGGATCTGGACCTTTAGCTAGTGCCTAAATCTTTATATTACACTCTGCAGTGAGTGAAAATGTAATGTCCTCATATGAGTGGGGTTTTAAAATGTCAGTAATTGAAATCCTTTTAATTAATTTTCAGTTGTTGTATACTTACAATGAAACACACTAAGGCTTTCTAATAACATCAATTGCAGTTCAGTGCTCTTTTGGAGGTGCTTGAGCTTCCTTCAGTTATTATTTTCCCCGGCAGCCTTTTAATGTGATTTATTTATTTATTTACTTACTTACTTACTTACTTACTTATTTTGGCTATTGCAATGCCAGTGAAATTGATCACTCATTGATTGACTTATAACCAATACTTCTTAATCATACTAGTGTCGCAGGGAGGCTGGAGCCTACCTCAGCTGAAACTGTGCAAAAACAGGGTACACACTGAACACCTCGGCAGACCATTGCAGTGCAACCTGAAATCGAACAGATCAGCAATTTTAACAGGAGGTCCTATTTTTTTCAGCCTTGATGGTCCAGTCATAATGATTTCATCTGTCTTTCATCTTTCAGCAAATGTTCAACTGTGTTCACAGTAGTAAGAGAGAGAGAGAGAGAGAGAGAGAGAGAGAGAGAGAGAGAACATGGGTGATAGGGATAGAAAGGTAAGGCTCACTTAAATACCTCTGTTCTGTGTCAGGTAACCCGTTCCATATGGAAAGCAGCCATGGTGAAAAGGACTGGACAGCCTGAAGGCATATGTTTGGGATTTCTCAGGAAGCATGTAGACAGAATCCATTATTATTCAAAAGCTTCCATTTATCATGTCAGGAAATTATTTTTTAAGTGTCCGGATTTCCGAATATCTCGGCACATCTATTGTGCAGCGCACGTACTTTATTTCACGTGATGCTATAATGTAGTTTAATGCTTGTTTAAAGCCAAGGAGAACTCAGTTACTCTCAGTATATCAATTAATCACAATATTACTCAAGATAGACATATTAGGATTTTAAATGTCATGATAAATAACCATTCATAGATGACCTATAAAGCATGTACAGTATAACATCTGTAAAACTCCCTTCATCACTGCTCCATTTTTCACTTAGACATCAGCTGGTTTTCTCATCAACAGACAAGCAGAGAGACGACATGCAAAGATTTTTTTTTTGCCACTGAACTGAGAATAGATTTCTCCAGGGAGGGAGGAAGACCCTTTATTCAGGATTTCCTCTATGCATAAGATGTACATCCATCTTTCTCAGGCTTTATTCCGTCTACCTTTCACCCGAAGAAGAGAAAAGCACATTTTCCTCTCTGAGACACATCACTCTTTTACTTGATCCTTTCTGAATGAAAGCAACAGGTGCTTACGTGGACGTCTGAAGAAATATCCTAAAAGGTTTCCCATAAATGTTATGACTTAGAGGAAAGCTTTGTGTGTGTGTTTTTTTTTAAAAGAGACAAAAATAACTGTCATTGGTCCAATATGAGTAAGAACAGAGGAGTCACTCAAAATTTATATAAAAGTATTTTTCCAAAGTAATGGCAGAAGTTCCTTTGTTACTTGGAAATCGCCCAATGTCTCTGATTGTAAGCATCAGAAAACATTTCCCGTGTAATAACTGACTGCTTGCACTGAATGGAACGCTGCATCAGAGACTGGAAAATCTAGATATAAACAGTAATTATCTTCAGTTTCTTTGAGGCTAGTAATGTAAACAGATACAAGTGTATAATGTTTTCAGGCCTTTATAATGATATTTAGTGTTAAAAACACCGCAGTTTGAGTTAGCATGGTTGTTTGGCCAGTACAGTGATATTTTGCAGTTGTGTTCTTAAATATACTGGATCAATTTAAATCATTTTTATACCTAGTTTCAAAAAGGAATGGGAAAAAACTTGAATAAGACAAATTGGAAAATAAGGCCAAAAAAAAAAAAAAATCCAGATGTTTTCCTTTAAGTACGACCAGACACAGCTTATACAGATGTGTATAAAAGACTGCTGTGTGTTTAATGACATTTAGTGTGGTAAGTTTTAGTACTTCCTTTACTACCACATGCAATGTTTCTTGTGATAATTTAGCTTTTCCCATTTATCCTTTATCCTTTATTATGGCTACAGGGAGGCTGATGATCATTCCAGCCAACTCCGTGCAAAGGCATGGTACACCCTGAACAGCACACCAGATTGCCAGAGCTTATATAGAACTATTAACTCTATCTGTCTGTGTGTCTGTTTGCCTGTCTGTCTGCCCGGGGGTGGCCGTGGCCTGATGATTAAAGTGGGATTGGGACCAAAAGCTCAGTGGTTTGATTCCCAAACCAGCAGGAAAAATATGTGGCAGTGGGGGGAATGATCAGCACCTTTCTTTCCAACACCTTCATGTCTGAAGTGGCGTTGAGCAAGGCACCTAACCCCCCAACTGCTCTCCAGGCGCCGCAGTGTGCATGCTAACTTTTTATGTGTGTGTGTGTGTGTGTGCTCGCTTTGTGTGTGTGTGTGTGTGTGTGTGTGTGTGTGTGTGTGTGTGTGCGGTCTGTGTGTGTTCTCATACAATATCCGGAAAAAATAT
>JAQMYF010000025.1:30264456-30291080 GCA_030014195.1 Neosilurus mollespiculum
TGTGCTGCCCAGTTACTACACTTTAAAAAACATCACTTCATTTCAAGTCATAAGGTGATGTTTAGTGTCAGACAGCTTCAGGTCTAAAGTCTGTACAATAAAACTGGTCCCAGTAATCTGTCTGTTGCTATGTACACATTGTTTTTGTTTGTTTGTTTAGGGTTTTTAACAAGGCAGCTAGTTATTCGATTAGTCAGAGTCAGCATGCTAGGTAACATCTGAAAGGAATAAAGCTTATGATAGTTAGCCTGGGCTTTTTTTTAAATTAATTGGTTCCTTGGTGAAATAGGCAGAAACTAAAGCTTTATAAACTAAACTCACTGTTTAAGGTTTTTTTTTTTTTTTTTTTTTTTTTTGAGGGAGACTTTCTTGTACTTTTACTTAAAATAAATTAAAAACCTTTCATAAATGAAAGAAAAACTTTATACTTGATACTCCGGTTTAACGTGAGTGAAGCATTTGTAAGCTTTCTTCAGAAATAGGAGAGAATTGGGGCACTTTCACTCCCTCTTACATTAGATTGCATCTCCTTGTGAAATTGTATCATGATGAAAATGGAAATATGAAACAAGCTTTATAAGAAGCCTCCTATTTTGTTAAAGTTTGCAATTTATAGGTGGCTAGCAATTGCGTAAGAATGGGGGAAATACTATAGACATAAACACAAAACACAAGGCAGAAAAGACCCTCACATGATGTGCCTTTGGTGGCCACCATATTACCAAGAACTAAAATCCTTCATTCCAATAAGATGGGTGTTGAATATTGTCTCTTAATTTGGTCCAACAAGCAAAATAGTATCTCTAAAGCACAAGGAATCACATTTAACCTGTATTATATTTACAGGCAATGGTGGCCTGGTGGTAGGGTGCTTGCTTTCTGATCCAAAGGTCGGGGGATCCAGCCACACTGTCACCAGGTTGTCACTGCTGTGTCGTCGTCCCTCCCAGTGCAGCTGCAATGGCCTGGCAAAATGTTCAGGGTGTACTCTGCCCTCACCCAGAGTTGGCTGAGATGGCTGACAGCCTCCCTGCGACCCTAATTAGGATTAAGCAGTTCAGAAAATTAATGAATGAATGAATGGTATTGTACCAGCATGTGTAACAATATGACTTAATATAAATACTTGTTTACATATAGAAAGCCTAGCTGTCAAGTGTAACCAGTCTCTGGTAAGTTGGCGGCACGTTCTGAATACATGCGATATACCGAGTAGCGCCAGTCTCAGAAAATATGAGGATAATATAGCCAAAGCAACTGTGCTTTTAGCATTTCATCAATATTTATTAGCACTGTAATACAAAAGGTGCTGAATGCGACAAACCCTCCTGGGTAATTTTACTCACAACCACTCAAAACTTTTCATAAATCAAAATCTCTTGATAGAAAAATAGGAACTGAATTCAATTTTATTTAGTGTTTGATATATAATACACGTAGTTACACTGCGGTTCCACCGAGATCTGGATGTAGCTGTAGCTCTCTAATGAGCAAACCAGACGTAACTTTGGCAGTATGAAACTCTCTTAGAAGACATAAAGAAGAAAACTGGCGAGGAAGTAGACTCAAAACAGAAACAATGCTCTTCTGGGTGATGCCAAATTATGTAAATCATTACTCTTCTACTGTTGTATACCCTCAAAAGGTGAACGGTAACAAGGGTGTAGAAAAAAATGTGGAGTATGAGGTACGGTGGCGTAGTGGTTAGCATGTCCGCCTCACAGCAAGAAAGTCGTCTGTTCGGATCCTGGGCTCGGGCATTTCTGTGTGGAGTTTACATGTTCTCCTCGCGCTTACATGGGTTTCCTCCAGGTACTCCGGTTTCCTCCCACAGTCCAAAGACATGCACATTAGGTGAATTGGCTGATTCAAATTGCCCCTAGATGTGTGCTTGAATAGCTGTGTTTTGGGCCTACGGTTGTCTGGTGAGCTGTTCAGGGTGTACCCCACCTTCGCCCAGTGTTGGCTGAGATAGGCTCCAGCCTCCCCGCCAGCCTGCTCTTTAGGATGACAGCAATAATTTTTAGGTACAATCTATAGTATGCATGGGATTTTTTTTTACTGAAACAAGGGTGAGCCTGGGACATAAACTGTTTATGGGAACTGCAAATCATTAGGGACCATTTACAACAGCAGAACATGAGTCAGAAGTACAGACGCTTACTCAGCATTGAAAAATGTGAATGCTTCCTGTCTAATCCTAGTATTCTACTCAGACAGTACACTGCCTTCATCAACACAGAAATGTTTATTTAGATATACAGTATGGGATGTACATCTATACATCCATATACAGTATGGGATTGCATTTATCAAGCTGTGGTTTCTTATCTATAATAGCAAGAGAAGTGTTTTGTTTCGGAAAACGTTTTCATTCATGGCATGTCCATAAAACTTCACGTTCTGAAGCCTCTCCTGCTACAGGAGGACACATTGCATTATTGTATTAAGATAAGCAGCCCTGAAGGCACATGTGCTTCAGATAACCACTTGCACCTTCTTCTTGCCACCTAATAAAAAAAAAAAAAAGGTTAATTTTGATTTTGACTCAACGTGAAGTGGCATCCTGCCATAAAACTCTTTTATTAGATAATTGTACTGGCAGAGAGTTTCTATACTTGGTAATGCCAGCCTCCAGATTGCAGTAAAGTACAAAGAAACCCACAGACCAGATGGACCGACATGTCTCGCACTTTCCAGGTGGAAAATATTCTCAGCAGTTCTGGCCATGTTACAGTGCCAAGGACGGGCTGCTGCAAACATTCATTTCCACTGACAGAAGAAGTTCTGATGATACTTTACTAATAAATATGATGTCAAATAGATATTATTGAGCAGGGGGTCACTTAACAGTTACAAAACACCTAATGCTTGCTACATGTAAAGCAACTTAACTGTGATTTTTATTTTATTTTGTCGTAAGAATTTAGTGGCGCTACCCTAAATGAGACGGATGTAGGTTTGGGTAAGGTGGATTTGAAACATGTCATTGCGTTCACATATAAAATATGTAGTGCACATCTGTAGTGGTGAAAATAGGTCAGGTAGTAATGGAAATCAAATCAGACAACGTTCATGCAACATTGATACGACAGTGGCAATGCAAAAAAATACTCATATTATACTCCCGTGATATTCGTCTGACATATGACCACTGTACGTATGTTACATGGTGTACATACGCACTCTCGTAAAAAAATTCGTACAATACATATGGACATATCAGGATCAGAATCAGAATGCTTTCTTTATCCCCGAGGAAATTGTGTGAGTAAGAATAAAAGACTTAAAAGTACGGGAAGGGCAGGAGCAACTGAAACAGGCTGCCCGCTAGATAACGCATGCGAACATGGGTATATATGTGTATATAAGGAGATCCCGGAGGTTTAACGTACAAGGACATATCGAAAATAGACCCCGCCCTCATAAAACTTATTCATTCAAAATTTAAAATATTGTATCATTTATGATTTTAGATTGCAGTGTATACATTGCTTGTAGTAACTAGTTAAGTAGCAAAGTAAACACCAGGAGTCAAAGAGTACAAAGAGGGCGTATTGTGGATCAGTCTGAGGGTGGACGTAGCCAGTGTCAGATTGCACAAAACCTCGGGATTCCTTTTCCACAGTCAACAGAGTGATTGTGCAATTCACCAACAAAGGCAAGGAATTCAACAGCCTGCCCGCTCAGGTCGACCTGGGCTCTCTGACAGGTGTCTTCTGCACTGTTGAAAATAATCCGTGTTGTAAATCAACTGATGTTGCAGAGAAACGCCAAGTGAGTCAGAGTACTGCTGTGAGATATCTCCATCAGCTTGACTACTATGTGTATGTGTATCTATGTATATATTTTTCAGAAAATGATGGTGTCTATCTAGTTTTGATCTCACATTAGAGTATGGCAAACATAGCACTATTGTACTGTACGATTTGGAGCGCATTAGGTGACTTAAAACATGTATGAAATTTCTATGTCTATCAGAACGCAGCCGTGGGACGTCATAGGGCACCGCACAGCAGACCTAGGAAATGGACCTGACGTGGAGAATTACCTACAAGACAAAATTCGAACGTGTTCTAAACTCTAAACCGGCTACAATGACATTTTCCATTGCCCATGTGAGTTTCGTACAACACACCCACATCCATTCTAAGAATTTTCTGTATTGGACTGGTTGTATACCTGTTGTCGGATGCATGTGGGGGATTAACTCCTTCCCAATTGTCTACCCATGAGTTTGAAACGTTTGTCAGTACCTTAATCACTCACTGCATGACCAAGGGAGTGGTCTGAACCTACAAACTAAACTTTGTGCCACGTGTTTATTACAGGATGTGCACTACGGTGAGAGAGAGAGAGAGAGAGAGAGAGAGAGAGAGAGAGAGAGAGAGAGAGACAGAGAGAGACAGAGAGAGAGAGAGAGAGAGAGAGAGAGAGAGAGAGAGAGAGAGAGAGAGAGAGAGAGAGAGAGAGAGAGAAAGAGAGAGACAGAGAGAGAGAGAGAGAGAGAGAGAGAGAGAACTTCAGGGAATGATCTGGTTTTACTCTCCAATTCTCTATAGGGTCTGACCTGTTCCCTAATCACCTTCAGCTGTACGTTTAACAGCCCAATCTGCAGTAACTAATACTGACGGCCATAAATCAGGAATACAGCATGAGTTGAATGAAATACCGGAGCTGTTAAGCATGACCTGGTTCAAAAAAGAAACACACAGAGGTGTTTCCGAGTGAAACTAGTTTATATTCAAGCCGCAAGTGTGTGTGTCAGTGTGTATTATATGCTTTTTTTTTTTTTTTTTTGTAATACTTTAATAATTTAGACCTTTTTTAACGCCATAAAGATGGCTGAAGAGGCATTTATGAGTGATTAAGAGCCAGACCAGAGTCTTCTATGTAATTAGTCCAACTCCTCATTGGAGCTGTGTGAATGGGACACTGGTGGAGTTTATTCACTGAACGATTCTCAACCTGGATATAAACACCACGGCAGGCTATTAAAGAAAGTAAAGTTAGCATTTGGAATGAAGTCCCTTTTTCAGTTTCACTCAAATCAACCTTGTCCTGGTTCATTGCCTATGTTAATGTCTTAAGCCCTACTTCTAAATTCTGGTGTTTTGCTTGGATCAGATTTTACAGCCTTAATACAGTTAGCAGGCAGCACCGTGCAGTGGTTAGCACGTGAGCCTCACATCAAGAAGGTCCTGGGTTCGGGTGTTTGTATGTGGAGTTGTTCTCCCCGTGCTTACATGGGTTTCCTCTTGGTACTTATGAATAAATTCTAAACTTGTATTTGCTAAGAGTCAACTCCAGTTATTTGTAAATCAAACCTATGTGCCCTCCTGTACTCTGAATTGAATATTCTTAAAAAGAGTAGGTCATTGGGTTGCTGTCAGCGTGTTTCTGCCCTGCGATGGCCTGGCGAGCTGTCCAGGGTGTACTCTGCCCTCGCCCAGAGTCGGCTGAGATTAGGATTAAGCGGTTCAGAAAAAAGAATGAATATTCTTAGGGTGAAATTCGTGAGGTGCTGTAACCTGCTTTCATTAAATGAAAGGTGACTAAGGTTACACCAATTAGTGGTTGTAATATAGAGATTTAGGCACTGCCTAAAAGTGGAGCTCCCGTATGATTTCCCTTACTTGACAAGTTTTTTGCAGGAACTCTCGAACCCCATACACATATCCTGCATAAATCAAGATTAATTCATTTTAATAACTTGTTTATAGAAGGGAATAAAAATGATGGAACCAAACACGCAATCTTAGTCTCGACATGTAAAGTACACTGTTTAGAAACCGTAGGTTTAGAGAACATTTCAGTAACACAAGAATAGAATTTGTTGTTTATTTGTGAATTGTTTACTCTGTAAAATGTATGATTTGCTGACAGGATCTGTGAAAATCAGCTACAAAACATCTAAGAAATCATTTATTCTAGTAAGAGTGCGAGCGAGTATCCATAGGATGCGAACTCCACTATCACCAGAGGGTTGCGAGATGCCAGTCCGTGGAGTAGGTTTACTTCCGTAAGCACGTTATGCGCACAAGAAACGTCATGCGATTCCTCTGTGTGATTCTATTCAAATGAGTAATGCATTACCAATTAAGGCAGTAATAATTTATTTTACCAGCTAACAAAACAAAGACACCTTCTGCATATGGCGCATGGAATTCTGTTTACGCTGTTAAAAAGGTGTGTTTTATTTTTATCAAAAATTTGTATTTTATTTTATAGGCATAAAGATGGCTGAAGAGGCATTTATGAGTGATTAAGAGCCAGACCAGAGTCTTCTATGTAATTAGTCCAACTCCTCATTGGAGCTGTGAAACAAGTAACAGTTTGGAGGGGAAGATAGAGTATTGGAGTATCAGACATTCCTTCCCAATACGACGGTTATATAACACTATACGAAATTTCACCACAGGGTTCCCATGTGTACACGAACGTCAGAGGGACAGACGGAAGGACACTTCTTGACATTTCAAAAAGATGCTTATACCTTATCAATAGGGCTCCACTATTAATATTAAAACCTTTGAGGTGGTCACATTTACTTTCATAATAGTTTGTGGGTGACGAAGCATACAGTCTGGTGTCTTTGTCCTGCTTATTAAATTAGGAGTCACTGAGTGTGAAATAATGCATAATAATGCTGCAGTGTTATAATCCTGGAGCAGAGGTGTGTCTGTGCAAGTAGCCCATTGTTTGAATTTGTTGCTTCACTCCATCATTACTGATTTACATCGAATTGAGGACAAAAATCAATTCAGATGTCGATTCAAATCAATTCAAATGCCATGCTGTCACATTGTTGATGAATTCGAAGTACTGTGTTGTACACTATGTATAGAAAATAGATAATATTCTTTTGCTTTGTTGCTTGCCAGAGTAATGGAAGTTATTGTATCTGTCATTAGTTTAGTTTAGACAAACATATACCCTGGACTGCCTAACGTATGGTGGCAAGGTAGTGTAGTAGGTATCACGTCTGCCCATCCCTCTCCAGACTCTCACATTGACACCTAGGGGCAATTTGGAACAGTCAGTTAGCCTACTGTGCATGTATTTGGACTGTGAGAGGAAACTGGAGTACCTGGAGGAAACCCATGCAAGCATGAGCCCAAGCACAGGACTTGAAGCCAGGAGCTTCTTGCTGTGAGGCAGACGTGCTAACCACTACACTATGGTGCTGCCCTTGAAATAATATTATATCTTATATTAATGCAGAAAATGCAATTTGTGTCACTGGGTATGCACATATAGCCAAAAGGTAGTGACTTGATCAGAATTCCTATTACAAGAAGGTAGTTGAATTTGAAAGTGGCTCATATGATAGATAGGATTTAAAAAGATCACTTTGTGTTCACACAGCTAAAACAAATCTAATTAGATCTGTGTCACACTAAAGTAAAAAGAAATCCAATTTGGGTGACTGTGATGTAAACGTAGCATTTATTTATTTAAGATGTAAAGCAGGTTTATTCCTGCAAACAGACCCCAGTATGTTCTTACTTCTTACTGAAAGTGATTTGCAGTTATCAAATCATAATGAAAATGTATATTTCCATTTACAGTGAAAGTTCTTGTGTGTGTGTGTGTGTGTGTGTGTGTGTGTGTGTGTGTGTGTGTGTGTGTGTGTGTGTGTTGGGGAAATTGACGGGAGATGCAGGAAGTGAAGTGAATGGCGTGGGCACACCATGGCTTGTTAGCGAGGGCAATAATATCAGTGAGCAACGGAGGCAATCACAAGCCACATGCTGTGCAGGGCATATGGAAAGCTTCAGACTCAAGGCTTTCGTCAAAATGAATCCATCATATGAATGGATTAGTGTGTGGGAGAGAATTGTATGTGTGGGATCTGGATGTGAGGGGATGGGGGGTTGGTGTAGCAGTTTGCTGTCTTTTCACAGCAGGCATCAACCATGTTTAAATTCATCACAGATCCCTTGGTGAGCAGCTTGAGCAGTAACAGCATAACACACATACACAAGCACACTTCATCATTTAATAAGGAAATTCGTCTTTGTTATCTAATAAAACAATACACGGAGCCTCTTCTTTGATTAGACAAGTCTCTTGCTTTTTTCATTTCAACACAAGAATCAATCCGCAGCCAGTTTCCCACCAGCTAACACAAGGAAAATGTTACAGTGTGTTCAGAAAGGTGTGTGTAGTAGGAATGGGGGGTGTTAAATGGACAAAGCAGAAAAGACATTCATTACCACTGGGAGTGGGATTATAAATGGGAGACTTGGATAGTTCAAATCCTATTAGACATGGGTCGATAGACTGATAATTAGAGGGGTCATGTTTTTTTCCCCCCTACCATGCCTGATGGGGGTTTGTGCCTGTCCCTGTCATTGTTCTGCAATTCTTACTGCCCTCTGCTGCACTGGCTGTGACATTAACCACCTTCTGGACAAGAGTGTCGAAATACACCCCTCCCTATTTAAAATGTCACAGTTTTCGCTCTAATATAAAATAAACTTTTACTAGATTCAGATTAATTATTAAACCTTAGGAAGCTCATCTAACTCATTCACTCATTTGCTGAACTGCCTAATCCAATTAGGGTCACGGGGGGCTAGATCCTACCACAGCTGACACTGGACAAAGGTGGGGTACACCCTGAACAGCTTACCAGACCATCACAAGGCACCACGTACAATCTTTCATACTCTCATCTTCACCTAGGGGAATTTGGAACAGACAATTAGCCTTCAATTGTCTTTGGACTGTAGGAGAAAAACAGCATACCCAGAGAAAACCCACACAAGCACAGTGAGAACATGCAAACTCCACACAGAAACACAGAAGCCCGGAACTCGAACCCAGGACGTACTTGCTGTGAGGCGGACATGCTAGCCATTAGGCCACGGTGCCGCCTCAGAAATATTATTCATTCATGAATATCATGCTCAGTGGACATCCACACAGCATGACAACAGAATACAGCCTGGGTGGGACGCCAGTTCATCACAGGACACCATGCACACTTACAGTCATTTTCTTCATCTTCATCTTCACCCACTGAAATGTTTTGGGAGGTAATAGACATCCTGGACGACACCTACTACACATGGATACAATGAGAACATGTGAAGCTCCACACTAACAATAACCCAAGCCGAGGGCCACATCATGAGCAAGTAATGGTGAATCAACATTCCACCGTGCACTTTACAAAGATTAGCTCCAGATATTTTGTTATGTTTATCTCAATGACTCCTTTTCCCTGGAATGATCTGTTTCTGGCACATTTCTGGCACATTTGCTATGACCTTAAAAGATTTAAATTCTCACAATGCCAAAGCCTGTCCATGGCTGGCAGTCAAAGAGAGCATAATTGGTTCTCATTATTGCCATTTCTCTCTCTTCCCTGTGGACCAGAGTGACACTAGCCAGTAACAAGCATCTGTTAGCTCATGTATACAGAAGTAGGCAGTTAATGCTCTCCTCCAGTCCTGTTTAGCACCCTATGACTTTGGATGAGCACCAGTTTGAAATGATGGGGCGGTTAAGGTTCAAAATCCAGGAAATGACAAAGAAAAAGAAAGAATAGCTCCAAAATGCATTAGTATAGTACAGTATACTACATGAGAACAGCACAATGTGGTTAACCTGTTATCTGGGGATTAAAGTGTATTGCTTTGCTAATGGAACCACAAATTGGGACACCTAGTCTAAATTTTAAGTTAAATAAAACAAGATTTTTAATCATGCCATTAGATAGTCAAAACCATCCCTCAAAATGATACACAGGTTTTATGGCCTAACTGTGTGTACAATAAAATTGAAAGGCTTCGCAACTTAGTCTGCTGAAATATTTTGTGAGGTTCATGATGTCCAATTGTGGCACGAAGGTTTTTGGAAAGCACATAATATTGGAACATATGAGTGTGGAACAGAGGGACATTTGTTCAGTCTGCTATGCTGTAGCATGTGCAAAATCCTAAATTCCACGTCCAAAGTGATCGATTTACAGGGTGTTTTTGTACGAACACCGAAACTCACAAAAACAGAACACCATCAGAATTAAAAAAGGTGTCTAACATTTGTGATACTCTATTAAACACTGCCTGTATTGCCTGAATATTAGCGCTAAATTGTAATATATATATGGAAGTGAGTTAGTTATGGTTTTATGCTTTACACCACAAAAAATGTCAAATATTTGTGAGTTTCACAGATGCCAACTTCATCTACAGAGTATTTCTATTTCAAAATTTTATGGTCCTTATGTTAGTAATGTTTAAAACGAGAGACAATTTTATGTTTACGAAACTAAACAACAACAGTCTTTGAAAATCTGTGGGGAATCCCCAAGGCATGCCTACTTTAATGTCTCCATGAGCGGACACAAAAATGAAACGCACAATTCACTTCCTCTTTTGTTTTATTGTAAATCTTTCATGCATTAATGATTGCAATAACACTTTTATTTCATTATATCGGCCCACGACAGTAGTTTGTGAAACTATAAAATGTAAGTATAAAATTAGCCTATGAAAATATATTTCCGGGTTTGTCCCATTGGAGCCATTATTTATTCCTTTAGCAAAGCCTCTTGCTTTTTTCATTTCAACACAAGAATCAATCAGCAGCCAGTTAAAGACTAACACTAAAAGAGATTATCTGTCGTGGATAATGCTTGAATCTATCAGTCTAACACTGGACACTTGATTTGTCACAGTCTCTTAGAGCAGGCAGTGTTATCATTATCACACTTTAGGAAGTGGAAATATATCCCATTAGAATCTTGTTCTAGTTTGCTTTTTTACTGTTTTTGTTTTTGTGTAGTAAATACTAAAATTTTGAATGAGTTTAAAAACATTATACACCATTATGGGGGTCTTCAAGGACACGTTTAGCTACACAGCTCTTAGCTCTGCATGGAGCACGTAGAGCTCACTTGCCCTGACCCTGTTGTGGTAAAAATATGTTTGCAAAAAGTATTCGTTTTAGTTGGGGGTTTTTTTTGTTTGTTTTAGTGTAGTATATACTAAAACTCTAATAGAGTTTGAAAAGACTTTAAGCTTCACAGCTTTTAACTCTGCTCTGAGCATGCAGAACACCCCTGACCTGCCTCTGTCATAGATATCACAGTCTACAAGTAAACTATTCATTCTAATCCTTATTAGGGTCATCGGAGGCTGGTGCCTATCTCAGCCGACTCTGGGCGAGGGCGAGGAAAACACTCTGGACAGCTCACCAGGCCATTGCAGGGCCAAGGCTCACACAGCCATTCACACTCACACACTCACATCTAGGGGAAATTTGGAACAGCCAATTAGCCTACTGTGCATGTTTTCGAACTGTAGGAAGGAACTGGATAACCCGGAGGAAACCCACGCAAGCACTTGGCTAACACAGAACACAGAAAAAGCCTGAGCCCAGGAATCGAACCCAGGACTTTCTTGCTGCGAGGCAGACGGGCTAACCACTGCTCCATGTAGTGTATACTGAAAAAATCATAAAATCAGCTTCAGGCTCTGTGAATGTTCACCTCACTTTCAGCCAATAATTGTTAATTATATATCAGAAGTATACTGTTGGGCGGCAGCATAGTGGTGTAGTAGATAGCACGTGTGTCTCACAGCAAGTAGGTCCTGGGGTCTAGTCCCAGTTTCCCTCCACAGTCCGAGACATGCATGTCAGGCTAATTGGCTGTTCCAAATTGCCCCTAGACGTGAGAGTTCTTGTGGATGATTGTATGTGTGTTGGCCCTGAAATGGTCTGGCAAGCTGTTCAGGGTGTACCCTGCCTCAGCTCAGAGTCAGCTGAGATAGATGGCAGCCTCCCTGCAACCTGAGTAGGATTTAGCTGTTTGGCAACTGAATGAATGAATGAATGAATAGAGACTATACTGTTGGTGTTGGGGAGCCAAAAGGACACCCAGTTGGTGATTTCATAAGTGGGGTGCAAATTATGTTCCACTGCTACAGTTAATTGGAATTTAAAGAAAAAAATAAAGTTGTTTTAAAGTAAACACATTAAAATGCCCCCCACCCCACTTTGCCAATTCCACTATAACTTCATCTTCACTTTACTTTACTTCAGAAATTATATTATTTTTGCATTATTGTGTGAATGCATTTAACATCTCATGCCCGCAACATCCTGTTCCATGAGCCATCCATTATAGCTTTTGAAAAAAAGTGCAGTGTAATGGCTCACAGCAATCATTCTCTTACTCACTCATTTTCCAAACCACTTACTCCTATTAGGGTCACAGGGAGGCTGGCGCCTATCTCAGCCGACACTGGGTGAAGGCGGGATACACCCTGAACAGCACGCCACGCCACTGCAAGGCCAACACACATAACCATTCACACTGTCATCCATATCTAGGGGCAATTTCGAACAGCCAGTTAGCATAATGGACATGTCTTCGGATTATGGGAGAAAACCAGAATACCCAAAGGAAAGCCATGCAAGTACAGGGAGAACATGTAAATTCCAAACAGAAACGCCCAAGCCTTGGACATGAAGCCAAAGTCCTTCATGCTGTGAGGCTGCCGTGCTCACCATGCCACCCTCACAACATTCTCCCAACCTTACTACCTGAGCACATTATGAAATAATAAAACCTCTATAACATATTTAGGATATGTCACAAGCTACCTCAGCCAAATGTTCTGAAGGCCATGGGAAGAAGAAAACTAGGTCTAAACTTTCATTCTTGCTTTTCTTTATTTAAGAGCATAATTCAGCCAGTCATCAAAGAAACTTCATTAAAATATAATATTGCTACCCTAGACTTATTAAGGATGCATGGTGACATAGTGGTTAGCACGTCCGACGCACAGCAAGAAGGTCCTGGGTTCAAGTCCCACGTTCGGGCATTTTTGAATGGAGTTTGGATGTTCTCCCTGTGCTTGTGTGGGTTTTCTCCAGGTACTCTGGTTTCCTCCCACAGTCCAAAGATATGCACATTAAGCTAATTGGCTGTTTCAAATTGCCCCTAGGTGTGGATGTGAGTGTGAATGGTTTTGTGTGAGTGTGTTAGTCCTGCAATGGTCTGGTGAGCAGTTCAAGGTGCATTCTGCCTTCGCTCAGGGTTGGCAGAGATAGGCTCCAGCCTCCCTGTGACCCTACTGGAATTAAGCGGTCCGGCAAATGAGTAAGTGGTGAGTAAGTGAATGAAATTTATTAATATTTATTTTATAATTACATTTTTCATAGAGGTCGACTGTAGAATCGTTTAATTCTTCCTTCTGTTTTCTGTGTTTCAAGCGTTGACCAATAGGCCATGCAGTGTGATAGAACAAACCAAACAGTTTTCTACATGAAGTGTAGTTCATGCTGCCTTCCAGGTCTAGTCCGGATGCACGTAAGCAGATGTGTACAGTTGACAGTGTGGTTCTGAGGTTCAGCAGCAGGGAGGATGATTTATAAGAAGCTGGACATCCTGTTTCATACATCCTGCGCTGATTACAGTAACAGAACTCACGAGGGAGATGATCCAGTCCCAGCTGAAGGTAGGAAGAAACTCAGCGGTGCATTTCAAAGCTTTCCATTGCTCTATCTCTGTCTTTCTTTCTGTGATTGGAAAATCAATTTGCAATCATTTCATTCCTTCGATTCCGTTGAGAAGTGGAGCTGTCAGATACAATAGCATTTGAAAAGAGCTTAAATAGAAAGGGGATGAAATCATATTTCTTTACAGTATCAGAGGTTAACTGTGATATCCTCGAAATGTAGTTTAATTTCATGTAATTAAAAACTACGGTGTCCTGGGCTTGGACGTTTCTTTGTGGAGTTCGCATGTTCTCCCCATGCTTGTGTGGGTTTACTCCTGGTACTCCAGTTTCCACCCACAGTCCAAGGACATGCATATGAGGCTAAGTGGCTGTTCCAAATTGCCCCAAGGTGTGAGTGTGAGTGCAAATGTTTGTGTGTGTTGGCCCTGCGATGGACTGGTGAGCTGTTCACACTGTACACTTCCTTCGCCCAGAGTTGGCTGAGATAGGCCTCCAGCCTCCCTGTGATCCTAGTAGAATTATGTAGTTTGGCAAATGAATGGGCTTCCTTAGTGATATCACTGGTCAGCTGATTATCCTAAATAAGGGATAAAGGATTTCCCCTCCACCTTTTCAGTCACTGTGTTTTGTAGCAGGTGTTGTCCAAAGCTGTGACCCTTTTAAACCATAGCTTAAATGGTTTAGCCCAGGAATATGTACTGTACTATTTAGCAGTACAGAGATAGGGTGAGCAGCTCAGAAATCTGGGGGTAACTCAGGGTAGAGGCACTGCAAGGAGTCAGCTGAGGTAGTTTGGGAATCTGATTAGAATGCCTCCTGGTCACCTCCCTTTAAGCTGTTCCAGGGACATCCAGCTGGGAGAAGGCCCTGAAGTAGACCCAGAGCTCTCATCTGGCCTGGGAACACCCTGGGATCAGCCAGTAGAAGCTAGAGAGGGTTGCTGGGAGGAGGGATCGCTGGGTTTCTCTCCTAGACCTGTTGCCTCCACAACCCGACCTTGGATAATGAAGGAAGATGGATAACTAGAAAGTTTTTATAACCCGCACTTGGCATTACCATCAGCCACTTACCTTTACCTATACTGTACTCTGATGGTTTTATTACTTTCAATGTTTACTCATGCAGATGACTCCTCTTGTGAACAGCTAGACGATTCTTCACTGCTGCAGGAAAGAAAAATTCTTACATTGACACACAGGATATTGTTTTCACACTTGTGAAATATTCCTACTATAAAAATAAATAAATTATATAACATCATAGTGTTTATATGATATATTATTATGCAGCCTAACTTGAGAAGCAGTTGTGATCCATGATGTTTTTTCCTCTCCTACACATATCAAATTAAGTAGCAGTTGCAGCTCCTCTAAGTGGGGCGCTGGGGCACCATTCACCCCAAATATCTAGAGAAGAATGTCTTCCTAGTAATCTGTCCATCTGTACATTCCATTATCTACAGTGCTTATCCATCAGGGAGATGGTGAATGCTAAAGCCAATCCCAGATGACTTTGGGAAGCAGGCGGGGTACACCATGAACAGGTCGCCGGTCGCAGTGGATGGCACGTCCACCTAACAGCAGGAAGGTCACGAGTTTGATTCCTAGGCTCAGGGCATTTCTGTGTGGAGTTTGAATGTTCACCCCGGGCTTGCGTGGATTTCTTCCGGGTACTTTGGTTTCCTTCCACAGTCCAAAAACATCCAAATCGCCACTAGGTGTGAGTGTGAATGCTTGGGTGCGTGTTGGCCCTGCAATGGTCTTGTGAGCTGTTCAGGGTGTAACCCGCCTTAACACGGAGTTGGCTGATATGGGTGCCAGCGACCCTAATTATGATTAAGTGGCTTAGAAAATAAATGAATGTGAACTTGCCAACCAGCCACATCTCCCTCCTGATATTTCAGTCTTTGAATGGGCTTTAAAGAACCACAGTGGAAAAGGATTCATCACCACAACAAGAGCCCAGTGCTACACTTATCCCCCTGAGCATAACTGTTTTAGTGTTGTATAGGTGTGAAAACAGTGCTGTAACCACAAGCCATAATATGAATTGGTATCACAAAGCCACAACATAATTAAGGGCTCTGGGGTCATTATTCATTCATTCATTCATTCATTTATTCATTTTCTGAACCGCTTAATCCTAATTAGGTTTAATGGGAGGCTGGCACCCATCCCAGCTGACTCTGGGCGAGGGCAGAGTACACCCTGGACAGCTCGCCAGGCCATCGCAGGGGTCATTATTCTATGGCTATAAAATATTCAATTAATATTTTAATTTGTTGTCATGTTTCATGAACACCAACTCAAATCACCGAATTACCTTAGTGGCTCTGTAGACATCACAGTCCAAAAAAAGAGACCAGGACACAAAATCCATCTTATTCAATACTCCAAGGTCAAACTTACAAATGGCAGAGAGAAAATCCAGGCAACGGTAAAGATCAGAACTGGCTCAAGTGTCAAAATACACTGCTTAAATATACACAGAGAGGTGTATTTGACTAACAAAAACACAAGTGAGTAGATTGGCTTTGCCAGAGTGGCCCCATGGCAGGCAACCGCATCAACCAAAAGCCTCAAAATTGTAAGTTCAAATATCTAAGCTACCACAGATATCTAGATGGCCCGGAATCAAAGGGAACACAATTGGCTCCATGCTCTGGGTAGATGGGATTGCATACTCTCTCTTGCTTGTCAGTAGCAGAGACACTGTTCTATCATGGGGACTGTTAGCTTGTGAATGCAGAAAAAGACATAAACCTAATTCCACCACCAAATGGTAATATGTGATGAACAAATAATGCAGGCACCTCTTGTGTCTTAGAGGAAGTATGCTAACCTTGTTGGTAGGTATCATGTGATAGGTGTAAGCTAGTTGGTAAGATCTGGCAAGGAAAAAATAGTACTAACCCGAGGTGGGCACGTTGGCGTAGTGCTTGGCAATCTTGCCTCACTCCGAAAAGGTCCTGGTTTTGAGCCCAATGCTGTATGGAGATGGATGTTGTCACCATGTTTCCAGGCTTTCAGATTGGCTAAATACCATTTGGCTCCATTGCCCCTCGGTGTAAATAGGATCATGAATGGTTGTGTGTGTCTGTGTAGGCTGGACACTGGTCTGGTGAGATCTCCAGGGTGTACCTTGCCTTCTCCCAGGGTTGGCGGGCATGGACTCCAGCCTCCCCATGACTCTAATAAAGGAATTTAGGAAAATGATATGAAACCACTAAATAATCCTAGCACAGGTACCGACTTATATTTATATAATATTTATCATGCAAAAGACTGGATTTGGACTCAGAATGTAAATCTCATCCATAAAATATCAGTCGAGATGCATGTAAGTGTTGCTTTAGAGGTGTATACGTCCTCCTAGTGTACAGATTAAACACAATAAATCAGCCAGTAAGCAAGCAGAGCTAAGACTGTAGTAGCAGCAGAATTATCCAGGATGGATGGGGAAATGAATCTTTCTACTGTCAGCCACTGGCAGTGTCTCAAACCCCAGAGTACTATCCCACGTACGGCCAGTGTACTTTTTTAGTATGATCAGCATTGTGGTACAGCATGTAATGATGGTGCCTTACAGCTATCTCTACAGCTATATATACAATGAATATATGGATTCAGCTGTATGGAGCATACAAAATGAGAGAGAGATAGAGGGAGAAAAAGTGACACAGTGGCTTAGTGGTTAGCAAGTCCGACGCACACACAAACAAGGTCATGAGTTCGAGTCCCAGGCTCAGTGAGGGTGGTTCCGTGTGGAGTTTTCATGTTTAGAAGTCATCTATCATGGCTCAGGAAACCAGCTATATATATCGGGGGAACTGGTGGCACAGTGGGTAGCATGCCTGCCTCACAGCAAGAAAGTCGTAGATTCGAGTCCGGGGATCCTCAGGAGTTTCTGTGTGAAATTTGCACTTTATCCTCGTGCTTGCGTGGCTTTCCTCAGGCTTCTCCCATTTTTCCTTCCACATGCACATTAGGCTAATTAGCTATTCTAAATTGCCCCTAGGTGTGGATGCGAGAGTGGTTGTGTGTGTTGGCCCTGTGATTGTCTGTTGAGCTGTTTGGGGTGTATCCTGCCTTTGCCCAGTGTCGGCTGAGATAGGCACAAGCTTTACCGTGACCCTAATAGGATTAAACGGTTAGGGAAATGAGTGAGACATGTATACAAAGAGAGTACATGTATATAGTATATACATATAGCATGCAGCAGTCTCCAACCTAGAATTAGGCATCTAATATTTAATATTAGATTAGATAACTATTGTATTTTCATAAATTGTAATTAGGTTCTGAATAATAGCTTTAAGGTGATTGCTTCTGTAAGGCTTAAAGTAAACAGCTTTAAATGTTCTTCAAACTTGGTAAGTGTTAAAAACATTTTACGATTCCACTGAACAAAGACATCTGCACAACTTTTCCGCAAAAAAACTCAAACAAAACATGGAAACAGTTAAGTAATTTCATCTGGAACAGTCCTGTGTTAGATCTAAAACTGTATAAAATCACAACTCTGAGACCACTAACAAAGGAACTGGGGGAACTGTGAAAGTGGAGGAATGATGCAGTTGCTGTGTGAAGGTTAATCAATACCGTTTTCTGCTTGGCCTTAGGACGCAGTTTTCTGAGATGAAATACAGATGGCAAATGCAGTTTAATGAGAACTCCTCCAGACTCAGAATAACTCTACTTTGAGGCACACTATATCCTTGACTAGTGAAATGTGGAATATTGATCCCAAAAAAAAAAAACAAAAAAAAAAAACCACTGATAAGCAGGCTTTGGCTAGAGGAACAGTAGGGCATAATAATTGGTGTATTATCATATTATATTGTATATATTCTTTCATTTATTTTATGAACCTTTTAATCCTAATTAGGGTCGCGGAAAGGCTGGCGCCCATCTCAGCCGACTCTGAGTGAGGGCAGAGTAAAACCTGGATAGCTCGCCAGGCCATCGCAGGGCAGAAACACGCTGATGGCAACCCAATGGCCTACTCTTTTACAAATGACAGCAATGGTTCTTTTACATGTCTTGCACCACAGGCAGTGAGAGACATGGCCGGCCTTTGATAACCCAGTTAGCTGCACTGCGGGGGCAGCAGTGACAACCCGGTGATAATGGGGCTTGAATCCCCGACCTTCGGACAAGTAAGCCCGCACCCTACCACTGGGCCACCACTGCCCCATATTGTATTTGTATATATACTGTGTATATATAAAGCAGGTATCATGGAATGGCCAGTGGAAGATCTGGTCAGGATGGATAGAAAAACTAGGAAGATATTGGCAATGAATGGTTGCCTACACACCAGAAGTAATGCTGCCAGACTGTATCTGCCTAGGATGGAAGGAGAAAGAGGACTGATTGGCATTGAGGAGTGTGTGACGAAGGAAAGCAAATCCTTACATGGTTATCTGAGAGATAGCACAGAGTATATGCTGAAAATGTTTTTTTAGGAGAAGGTGCTAGTCGAAGAAGAGAATCTTCAGGACTATCAGAGGAGAAGGTAAGAGGTGAAAATCAGGAACTGAAAGGCAAAAGCCCTGCATGGAGAGTTTGTTCGGCAAACTTAGGTAGGAGGTAGCTGGTGAGGAGTCCTGGATATGGCCCAGGAATGTTTTTTTTTTTTAAAGAAAGGAACAGAAGGCTTGATCCTGGCTGCCCGAAAACAAGCTATGAGAACAAATTCGATCAAGTACAGCATTCATAAGGCCTCTGAGACACCGCTGTGCAAATTGTGTGGAGAATCAACAGAACCATTGCTGTCGTTTGTAAGGAGTAGGTCACTGGGTTGCCGTCATCGTGTTTCTGCCCTGCAATGGCCTTGCAAGCTGTCCAGGGTGTACTCTGCCCATGCCCAGGGTCAGCTAAGATGGGCACCAGCCTCCCCACGACCCCAATTAGGATTAAGTGGTTCAGAAAATGAATGAATAAATGAATGAAGGAATAATAATAAAAGGTCACTGGCACAGTGATGTAGTGGTTAGTACATCCGCCTCACAGAAAGAAGGTCCTGGGTTCGGTTCCCGGGATCAGGCATTTCTGTGTGGAGTTTGCATGTTTTCCCTGTGTTTGTGTGGGTTTTTTCAGGGTACTACAATTTCTAAAAACATGTTCAAAGTACTGTTCAAGCACAGTAGGCTAATAGGCTGTTTTAAATTGCCCCTATGTGTGGATGGTTGTGTTTGTGTGTTGCCCATCCAGTGGTCTGGTGAGCTGTTCAGGGTGTACCTGCCTTTGACTAGTGTCGGCTGAGATAGGCACAGAAGACCCTCGACCCTAGTTGTAGGATCAAGTAGTTCAGCAAATGAGATGAGATAGAAGATCACAGACAGTAACTACATGTTCTCACTCATTACATTAAAAGCAAACTTTAAAAAAAAAAAAAAAAGGCAAAACAATGGAAATTAGGTCATCATTCCTGATGCATGATTTGCATGACCATGTTTTTTTTTCAGTCCGTGGGTGGTCATACAGCATCTGTTAGTAATCAAAAAGCATTTCAGACCCTGGATGTCTGGAGGGGAAATGGGTACTTCTTCCACAGACTAAAGTAATGAGCTCTCATGTAAGGTAATGGGACTCAGGTGTGTTTCGGAGACAGTCTGAAAATAACGTAATTCCATAAAAAAGTGTCCTAGGCAACATTAGATAAACTAATTTAAGTTGAAAATCTATTTAGAGAATATACTGGCGCCTATACATAAATGGTTTGATTGGTACGATGAAGTTTAGTCTACTGACCATGTTGGAGCCTGGAGTTGTTTTCATGGTTTACATTTAGGGTTGACTTGATTGTCAACTTTACATACCATGATACACACATCTGATAGTATATCTAGACCTGGACCTCTGTTTCCACATGATTAATACATAGATTTGGAGCCCTTATGGCTTCATCCAAGATTAAATATTTCCTTGCATTTGATTTCATAAGAAGACTGTTTCCTAACTGCTGAGCAAAACTTTGGTTTACAACATAAACATTATTTCCAAATGTGGCTGATTGGATGTAATGTAAAGGCAATTTTGGGATACTGTTCTTTTCTTGGGCAGAATGATAGCACAAACAGTGATAGCAGAGAGTTGTTATAACATTCATTCTTTCATTCATTTGCTGCTTCATCCTACTAAGATTGTGCTGGAGCCTATCTCAGCCGACTCTGGGCGAACACACACACAACCATTCACACACTTACACCTAGGGGCAATTTGGAACCAATTAGCCTCATATGCAATACAATGTCTTTGTATTGTGGGCGGTAACAACATATACTGACCATTTATGACACTCAAAACATTATGATTACTGGCAGGTGAAGTGAATAACATTAATTATCTCATTACACTGGCAACTGCCAAGGAGACGGATATAGTAGGCAAAAAAAAGTGAACAGTCAGCTCCTGATATCGATGTGTTGGAAGCAGGTAAAATGAGTAAGCTTGAGGATCTGGCTGACTTTGACGCAGGCCAAACGACTGGGTCTATTCATCTTCAAAACAGGAAGTCTTGCGGGTTGTTCCTGGTAGGCAGTGGTAAGTACCTATCAAAGATGGTCCTACTGGCAAGAGTGTAATGAGTGTCCAAGGCTTACTGAAGCGCATGAGGAGTGAAAGCTAGTACATCTGGCCAGTTCCCACACTGGAGCTACTGTAGCACATACTGCTGTTACTGGTAATGCTGGCTATGATAAAAAGACATTAGAACACACTGTGAATTGCAGCTTGCTGTATTTGAGGCTGCCTAGCTGCAGATCAGTCGGGTGGTGTTAATGTTATGGCTGATTGGTGTGTAACTTTAATAGGGGAAAAAAATTTATGCACAAGTTCTAATATGTTTGTGGCTGCCTGAAATCAGTACATATCAGGTCAAGCACACCTAATTTTTGTTAGCAAAAAAAAAAAAAAAGGTCCCTTAGCAAGTTTCACCTTGAACAGGTGCCTTTAGTAGCCATCGATAAGCAATTGCCAGAATTTTGACCAATCTTCTTGCTAGAATTCAGTTACAATTTTTGGTTTCCTGGCACCAACTCAACTTTTAAAAGTTTTAATAGAACGCAGAATATCCCAAAAGCTTAATTTTAGCTTAATTTATCCATTTCTTAAAAAAGAAAACAAAAAACAAACAAACCCTGAGCTACTAATAGAAGTGATAGAAGTCAATGTAGCATGTTCTACATACAACATTGACATCCAAAGGAATAATGAGTAGATGGAAATAAGAAACCCCTTCTTCCATAGTTTCACCATACATTACTGCGGACCCAACTACATTACTGGAGCATGTACTGACACATCAGTGGGCTGAACGGAGATGTGTGGGTAGTAGTAGCAGACTGGCAGCTGAATAAAATCATGTGGTTAATAAACTCTTTCTGTAGTTGGAAAAAGTCTCAAGATATAGTTACAAGTGGCAATATTTTTCATGATACCATATCGTTCATTTATTTTCTGAACCGCTCACCTTTAATTAGGGTCTCGGGGAGGCTGGCACCCATCTCAACCGACTCTGGGTGAGGGCAAGATACACCCTGGAGAGCTCACCAGGCCATCGCAGGGTGATTCCATATCTAGTCATATTTAAATTATTAAATAGGTGACCAGAAAGTTTCAGTGCAACTGTGTTATCCATCGTAGAATGTAAATTCTAGAATCTGAAGAGTAAATGGAGTCAGCAGTGTGAAAGTTGCGCACTTGGGAAATGTGAAGTCAAGTCATCATTAAGGAGTTTCAAAGATCACCCTAATTTTTTTTTTAGGAAAGTCTACTTATGGACACAAAGTACTAACACAACACACCTACTATATGACACGTCCACTTTGCCCACTATTACAAAAGCCACCATCTTGGAAGTACCAGCCTTATTAGAACTGAGGATGGTGTTTGTGCCAATGCACCGGTTTCACTGGTTGCAAAACAGGCCAACAGCATACCTGGTGTTGCTACCACCACCATGCTTTAAAGTTGGTACAGTGTACTTTGAGTTGAATACTTATATTCCCTGGTGATGATAGCCAAAGTTTCCTGCAGAAGGCTTTTGTACATGTGGTCAGCTGAAATTTTTAAACTGCATTTACACTGCAACGGAAACAAGTTGCCCCGGGAACAACGCACATCTGTGGCAAGTTGCATCCACTTTCCTAGTGTTTACATGGTCATTCGAGTCAGAAGCTAGAGGAACAACACACAAATATGCATCTAAAAATCAGTGATGGGTGAGGACGTAAGATGTGTTTTCGCATTTTTGTTTACAAGGCTCTAGGTAGGAAAAGGCAGCAATGAGAAATCAAATATAAATGCAAATGCCAACTTTGTTTTATAATGTTATGTTTAAGAACACCAACAGAGAGAAAATCTAATTTTTCCTTGTGTTAATGGCAGTAGTTCCTCTATTTGTCCAACTGGTACAACACTGGTACGCACGGCTGCCGCAAAATGACCTAATAACCCAGATGGACACTACTGCGCGCATGTAACCATCCTACATGACATTGATTCTGTTCAGATGGCAAGTTGTGTGCAGAAAAAGATGTTTCTACAAGAAATTGCACCACCTTGAAAAGTGAAGGAAGTTGCACCTACTGTTGTTCTGGAACAAATCTGTTGTTCAAGTTGTTCTGGAACAAATCGTTGTTACATGGGCAGTTGCGCCAGGGCAGCTTGTTCTGGCAGCAACGAGCTCCAGTGCAAATGCCTGTATAAAAGAAGCTATAGTCAAACTTTTAGATGTCAATTTTGGAGCAGGGGCGTCTTTCTTGGATGGCAACCAATGACACTGTTGTTCCAGAAGCTTTCAGGTTGTTCCTGACCATCCGATCATATTCATCTCAGCCAGGGGTGATAAGTTGGGCCTTCTTCCAAACCTTGACAAAGTGGCTTCACCTCCTTTCTGTGGCAACAAGTGAATGGGCTATGACGCATGATTGTGACATACGATCACCAATGGTTAGGGAAAGCCATCCTTACAGTTTACTGACCAGTGTAAACAGCCATACTATGCCACCCCAGGAATTTCATCCAGGGAAATGTTTACCTTGATCCAATATTCTCGACCCAATAACCATGAAGGCATTTAAATTGTTTATTCCAACAATAGACATGTTCCATACAATAATAGTTGGATAATTAACAATGATACTAAGTGCAAATAAAAAAATAAAAAAAACAATAATACTAACTCACCCAATTCACCCACACAGTAGGAAAAGAGGATAGTATTCAAGGCTGAGGCTTACTGGTGGACAGACAACTAAATTAACGTGAGGCACTATCCCCAAAAAAAGAAAACCACGCTAAATCACATTTGCACATACGTCCACACACAGCAGCGAAAGATCAAAACCAATCATGTAGAAATGAAAGCTGCATAGGGGAAAGATGATACCACCATCACTACCCCTCCACTTTAGGCTCTCCACTCCTGGAAAAGACAACAGAATAGAATTTCGACGATTAGTGGGGCCACAGACTCTACAATTACCCAAAACATATCACTTGCAGAGACTGAATGCTGACACTAAACACTGGTTATAGCAGCTGTAGAAAAAGGTGGTCTTTTGCCAGCGGTATAACACAACATAATTACAAACATAGTAAATAGACAAAATAAGCAGGGATCACAAACTGAATTACGAAACCAATGAAACAATTTGCAACTGTAGACAAAGCCAACAGGAGACAAAGCAGCAAGAGGCATAGCTGGTTGGAGGTAAAACTCCCCAATCACGTTGCTAATCGCCAACCCCCGGACTGCATGCATAATAAACATCAAGTTAAAACCTTAGATGATAAGGAGTATAAAGCTAGAACAATAATAGTGTACATACCTATCAGGCAGTGTCTATTAGCTATAGGTCTGGGAGAATCTATGGTGGTTATCCTGTTAGGAATTATCTAAAATAACATTAGGTCACAAGGAAATAGGTGAACATGCGGTTCATGAAATGAAAGCTTCCATGGCAGAGAAAATGATCATGCAAATATCTGCAAAACTGGAAGTAGCAACAGCAGTCTTTGAGAAGGGGGTTTCTGAGGGAAAGGAGCTATGATAAAAGTATCGACAAAACCATCAATAACCAATACAAGCAGCAGCAAAAAAGGATAAACATGCATGGACAAACGTGGTGAGAGCAGTGACAATAATTCGAAAGGATAGAAAGGAAAAGAACCAACCCTTAGGGTTTCAGTGGAGAAAAGTGAAGCCAGACTGGTGCTTCCTGGCTACTTCCATTATCAGATCTGCATGGAGTTTTTCCATTGTACTGTGCGTTGTTCAGTTTAGATGAGTGCTGTCAGAAAACCCCTTTTGTGTGAAGGTACACAGAAGCTACCAGCTGTAGCCAATCATGATCCCTAACAGGAAATTAGTTGGGGGGCAGCCGTGGCTTAATGGTTGGTTTTGAGACAGAAAGATCACTGGTTAATTCCCGAAATGGCAGGAAAAATATGTGGAAGTGCGTGGAGTGAGCAACACCTTCATCCTTAATCAGATGAAGTGCCCTTGAGCAAGGCACCTAACACCCAACTGCTCTCCAGCTGCTGCAATATGGCTATCCGCTACTCCAAGTGTGTGCCGACTATTAATACATATGTGTGCTTACTTTGGATGGATTAAATTCACCCGAGCCTATTTCCCTTTGTGGGATTAATATCAAAAGAAATAATAATACAATAAAATAAAAGAAAAAATATAAACATCTAGAACCTTATAGCATCACTGAATCAATAATATAATGCTGTCTATGTGTGCTATGCGGAATTAAAGTCAATACGAGTTGCCCACTCGGAAGTTGGACTTGAATGACCCACGTGATTTTGATATCAAAGTTCACGAGTTAGGTTTACCGTTAACCTTTCAACATGGTGGAGAAGAGAACAGGTTCAGTAATGGATAGTATGTAATTACGTCATAATGCTACATATCTTTGACCATGCAATTATTGTTAGCTTGTGTACCTACTTTTATTTTGAAATCTATGTGCACTTAATTTATAACTATCATTGAAACAGGGACATTGATCTTAAGTCCACCTTTTTTATTTGGCCTTGACAAAGCACTTGAACATGAACCAGTTGTAAGTTCACATGGGAAGTAGGATCTTCCAACTAGCACATTAAGGCAGCGTTAGTGAGTGTGTGAATAATTTTGACTGTGTTATTTACAGGGGAAAAAAAATGTATTGTGTACGAATTGTAAAATTGTCTCCCCAGAACAATAATACTTCAAAGAATTTATTGAAAGCCCAGTATTGTCCATGATGAATGTATGCAAACTTTTGACCTCAACTGTATGTGCAGGTGCATCAATTTCTCGGGTCCAGGATATCCAACATCTAACACTGATATCATTCATTCATTCATTTTCCGACCCATTTAATCCTACAAGGGTTTCAGGAACAGCTGACCAATCCATAACAGGGCCAACACAAACACACACACACACACACACACACAAGAAATTTTGGTTAAATCAGCATTTCTGATTCTGACTCTTTCTTAAAATGTTTGGTGAGATACGAGCAGAGCATCTGCATCATGAAGCTTTATTTTCTGTACGAGTGATTGGAAGCTCATAAGTCCATATTCCAGGACTGCCAGAGAGCCACTAATGGTCAGAGCTCTTAACCTGAAACTGCTCAGCTTCGTGCATGGATCCCTAATGGACTTAAATAAGATCTTCAGAATAAGTGGTCTCTTTAAAAACATTGCGAATTTGCCAAAATCGCATCCATAAGAGCATTAGAAAGATGACATCAAGGACTTAAGATGGTTTATGTGTATTTAGAAAGCTATATCAGTTCCATCATGCAGGTATTCAGAAGGAATCACATGACATAAACACCTCGTTTTCTGACTGTCCAAAATAGGCAAAGTCATTCTCCAGGAGTGCACAGTTAGTCATTCAATTGCAATGTGGTTTCCATTTATATGTCTCTGGGAACTACACCATTAGCAGTGAGGTCTTCAGACTGAAGTGAAGTCATTCCTTTCCTCACTCTCAGTGGAGCGGATACATTTGTTCCCTGTAGAGTTCTCCAGCTACTGGAAGAAATGTGGAGGCTGAAACAGTGAGTCAGAGGGGGAAATCCATCACATCACTCTGTGTTTGTCTTTCTGCTGTGTGTCATTACAG
>JAQMYF010000025.1:30322696-30337373 GCA_030014195.1 Neosilurus mollespiculum
TCAGTGTGAATCTACAATGTCAATAGTCATGAAAAGAAAGGAAACTCATTGAATGAGAAGGTGTGTCCAAACTTTTGCTCTGTACTGTACCTTATATACTGTAGATTTTTGCTTCCCTGGAAATCTATGGTAACATCCAGTAAGCCATGTATGCCTCATGGATGCCTTCATGGTTGGAACTGACACTGGACCCACAGTAATTTTCAACATGACCAAACTTTCTGTGAATAGAACCCATGCCCTCCTATAGAAGTGTGTGGAACCCTTACAGAATAATGTCAGTTGACCTCTGGAAGGTAAACAAAATAGCATGAAGTAATTCCTGCTATGTTAAACGAAGGCATTGGACATTACAGGAACCCTGGACGTCTAATACTTTCAGATCATCACCTTTGCCTTTGCTGCCTGGGTTTTCAACAAATCATACCCCTCGCCCACTTGCAAGCACCACTCCAGCTCTTCTGGCTCCCTAGTTTCCAGCATCCAAATAACTCTACCTAACTTAATTCCTACTCCTTTCTACAACTGTAGTTATCCACCAATCCCTTCCTCACCTCCTTGATTCACTGACCTACTTTGCTTTCTCCTCCACGCCAAGAAAGTGTTCTCACCCAACTCACTGTCTGTAAGGCCAAACAGCAATTGGTGGTTAAAGGTGGGTAAGGGCACATGAGGGAAAGTGAAAAAAATGGAAGGATATGCATCAACTTGGATATTTTCCCACTTCATTGATTCCTACACCGCACTATGCCCTTTAGTGCTTCATTTATTATTTTTCTCCTCTGCTTCTTCAGTCATACATGTTCACCAGGAACCTAGCAAGACTCTACCTAGTGTCTACTTCTGCCACTATATCTTTTGATTGTTTTATTTATTCTTGTATTTTTTTAATATTATTTTGATATACTGTATTAATCCAGCAAGAGAAATTATTGCCTCGGCATTTAACCCATCCAAAGTAAGCACACACACACACACACGTAAACAGTGAGCACACACACACAGCAGTGGGCTGTCACACATATTGGGGCCCCCGGAGAGCAGTTGGGGTGTTAGGTGCCTTGCTCAAGGGCATGTCAGCCATGTAGGTGGAGCGAAGGGAAGGTACAGCTTACTCCCCCCAGCGCCACACATTTTTTCAGTCCCAAAGCCGCTTCTCTAACCATTAGGCTGTGGCTGCCCCCAATATTAGCCAATCTGTCATTGGTTTTGATCCTTCTTGACCTCTTAGCACCCTACAACACCATCAATCACAAGTCACTCCTGCAAACTCCTCAAGAGGATTCCTGGACAACACCATCTGCCATTGCATACAACTTTGGTTCAAATCTTCTCTTTCCTTCATATTGCTATCCTGACTCAGTTGTCGGTTTCTCTATTAGAAGATTAGAAGGACCAGGCCATTTCTCTCCGCGTAGGCAACTCAGGTGCTTATTTAGACCCTTATCATTTCAACACTGGATGACCACAACTCTTTTTTGGCAGGTCTTCCCCTGTGTGGCATTACACACATAAATCTGATACAGAATGCAGCTGCATGACTTGTTTTCAATCTTCCCAAGTTCTCCCATGTCACCCATTGCTGGGATCTCTCCACTGGATTTCTGTATCTATCCACAAAAATTTAAAGCCCTGTCTCTCGCATGCAAAGCTGAAAAAAAAAACAGACTAGCCATTTGAACACACTCATAGTACCATTCTCTGCACCATCTAGAAGAAAGACAGGCGGAATGAACTTTCATTGGCTGTTGTCAAACAAAGACTAAAGATCCACTTCTTGCCTTGAATTGCACTGTTTCCATTGCTGGACTAACGTCTTGTTCTACTAACTATTTAAAGCTTAATAGTATTCTCAGATCCTGACTTAGATCTGTACTAACATGGGATGTTTGTGATGGAAATAACAAAGCACATCTTTAAGTGATCACTATCAAATTAATCACCATGAGGGCATCTGCTTTGAGTATTCACTCACTCATTTGCCGAACTGCTTAGGGTTGCCAGGAGACTGGTGCCTATGCAGCCAACACTGGGGGTACACCCTGAACAGCTTGCAACACACACAACCATTCACATTCACACTCACACCTAGGGTCAATTTGGAACATACAGTGAGCTGAATGTGCATGTCTTTGGACTGTTGGAGGAAAAAGGAGCACTCGAAGGAACCCTACACAAGCATGTGGAGACCATGAAAACTCCGCACCGAAATGCCCAAGCCCGGGACTTGAACCCTGGACCTTCGTGCTAACCACTATGCCATTGTTCCGAATATGGGCTACGGTGTATAGGTTAAACATGTCCTACTTACACTGCCAGGTAAAATATCCAATTTCTAGTAATGGATATGAATGTGTTTTATTAAAAGTCTCCTCCTACATATTTACTGACACCCCAATAGAAGGATTGTCCCCATGCTAATCCATAGATTAGACACTGTCTGTACACTTTGATACAGCATTCAGATTTGCCCTGAAGAAAAAAAGGCATGCACCATAAGCCAGCTTAATATGAATACTAAAGCCCCCCTGCTGTGGAGGTTATCTACCATATGACTCAGTCTCCCAGCTTGTGTTTCACGCCAAATTTGGGAATAATTAGCATCTTTCCAAGCAACACTTATTATACGGATGCCTGTCATGACATCTGATGGAATCCACCAGAACTGTACAGAATATGTACTAAAAATCACTCTTCTTATACATCCAACCTCATTCCACTGACCTTTAGTAGCTGATCAATGGAGAAACCTAGGGCTGGACAATATGACCTAAAAATTATATCATGATATTTTCTGATATTTATCAAGATTTAAATTATGCTAAAAACAAAAATCCTTCATTCATTTGCTGAACAGCTTTATCCCACTAGGGTCGCAGGAAGGCTGGCGCCTATCTCAACCAACTTTGGGCAAAGGTCGGGCACACCCTGAACAGCTCACCAGTCCATCGCAGGGCTAACACATACACAACCATTCACATTCACAACTAGGGGCAATTCAGAACAGCTCGTTAACCTAATGTGCATGTCTGTGGACTGTAGGAGGAAACTGGAGAACCTGGAAGAAGCCCACGCTAGCACAGAAACAAATGCTAACTCCACACAGAAATGCCCTTGCTGAGTCCAAGATGCGAACTTAGAACCTTTTTGCTGTAACGTGGACATGCTAACCACTATGCCACCAAGCTGCCCAAGTTTAATAATGTGCATAGAAAAAAAGAACACGACTCCATATGCAGACTAGCTAAAGTGTACAGAAGCCGAAGATCCCGGGGGCACTCACGTGAACACTTGCAAATTATTTCCATACACTAGTTCTATTTATCATGCCACAATATACATCTCTTCATTAATGTATTCATCAGAGGTAAAAAAAAAAAAAAAACATTGCAGCTAAAACCATTCATTCTGGAGGAAAATTGTTCGCGAAATTTATGATATTCTGTTGGCTGACAGTACGGAGACTCATATCAGGATACAGGTTGACGTGGTGACGTAGTGGCTAGCATGTCCAGCTAAGAAGGTCCTGGGTTCGAGTCTCAGGCTTGGCAAGGCCTTTTCTGTGTGTTCCAGGTCCGGTTTCCTCCCACAGTCCAAAGTCATGCACAATAGGCTAACTGTATGTCCTCAATTACCCCTAGATATGAATATGAGTGTGAATGGTTGTGATTGGCCCTACGATGGATTGGCGAGCTGTTCGGGGTGTACTCCGTCTTCGCCCCGAGTCGGCTGAGATAGGCTCCGGCCTACCTGTGACCCTTGCAGGATTAAAATGAATGAAATAATATTAGGATATGATAAATTATTGATGTCCTGTCCAGCCCTAGACTAACTCTTCAATAAAAAGTGAAGAGTGACGAGCTCCAGTCTCCGTTCCTAAAATGATGATGGCTACCAGTGCTTGTCAAACCTTGTCTCTTGCCACTTCCTCTAAACTCTCAGCAGTATTCCCATGGGATAAATGCATGTGACTGAAGCGAGACAAAGACCTGATTTATTTTAAATCTATGTGGTACGTGGTTTTCAATTAACGAGACAGTATAATTAATGAGTGCTCAAATGTTTTTAAGTGTACTTAGGGAAATTACATCATTGTTGCACTTTGGCTGACATTTTGTCTTAATTTTCTGTTAGTTAATGTCAGACCCATGCTACTGATTTCTTTGGAACCAAAGTAGGCAGTAATTGATGTGAAATTTCCTATTTAAAAGCTGATGTTTATCTTGCACTCATAAAAAATAATAGTTTATCCACTTTCCTTTTTAATAAAATGAAAACCTGAATGGAGATATCACAGATCAGAACAAAAAAAAAAAAATGGCCTAAATGCAGAAAAGAGCTGCCCCTCCCACAGATGGTGGGTCCATGGGAGGGCAGACCCATGTCTCCTCTTCGGGCTGTGTCCTTGAAATAATGCTCATAGAGGTCTACTGAAAAAACTTAAATACTAAAACACCTACAATATTAGAATTATCCAAATCAAGAGTATTTTACTTTCCCCATTTTTCAATAGCAAAAAATATCTGAGCTAATTCATCTGCAGTGAGAGTCTTCAAAAACATATTATGATTTCTATAGTCTATGCTAGCATGGGAGAGGGACTGTGCACATCCATACTGGGGTTTCTTTTTCAGTGAATCACACAGGTACTGAAATGGAAATAACAGTACACATGTGCACAGTCCTTGCAAATTTATGTAATCCTGAGGCACGATGTCCGCAGCCTCCAAGAATTAATAGAATTGTGATGAGCCTGGGGGATTGTGGGATCGAATAGTGATGATCTTGAGGGAACTTGGTGGATTTGTGATGATCACGCTGAACGTGGCCAAATTTTTGCCTGTCAAAAATTTTGCCGGAATTATTACGATGTATTTTGATTTGAACCAAATCGTGACAGAGCGTGAGAATCGTAGTAGAGCGCGAAAGCTTAACAGACCTTAACAGGGAATAACAGACCTTGATGTGCCATCTTAGGGGATCTTGAAGAACCCATCTGACATTTCTGCGACATTTATGGAAAGTATTATCTGTAGCACTGTAACGTTTTCAAAAGTCTACAAATAACCAATTTTAATACCGATTTTGTTAAAAGCTAACCTGCTAGGAAGGTGGTGTTGGATAAAGATTAAGTGGGGAAAACACTGAAAGATGGGAGTAAGAGAGTTGATGTTACAAGAATTGTCAGAAGACAAGTGAAGGCAAGCAAAGCGGTCTTCAATTTAAAAGTTATTATGATGATTGTGACCATACCCGGTCATGAGCCTTGGGTAGTGACCGAAAGAATAAGATTGCGAATACGAGCTGCTGAAATAAGCTTCCTTCGCAGGGTGGTGAGGAGCTCAGAGTAGAACCGCGTTGAGAGGAGCCAGGTGAGGTGGCTCAGGCAACTGATTAGAATGCCTCCTGAACTTCTCCCTGGTGTGGTGTTTCGGGCATGTCCAACCGGGAAGAGACCCCGGGGTCGAACCAGAACACGCTGGAGGGACTACGTCTCTCGGCTGGTCTGGGAATGCCTCAGTGTCCCCCGGGAAGAGCTGGAGGAAGTGGCTGGGGAGAGGAACGTCTGGACCTCACTGCTTAGACTGCAGCCCATGACCCGACCCCGGATCAAGCGGAAGAAGATGATGAGGCCGATTGTCTTTCTCTCCTAAGTTGTCTGTTTATTTACTTATTTTTCACAGAATCTTGATCATTTCCTTTGGCAGAGTTTTGGAAAATAAATTGGCTTCCATTTCAAATATGAAACAGTTTGAACGGAAGCAGAAGCTCACAAGAAGAAAAGTGCTGACCTGGACAAAATACACTGATCATGCTTCAATGGACTCTGTGAAAGCCATCAGCCCAGTGGAGGCCATTTCACTGAACTTGCTTTTTTGCTGTGTGTGTGTGTGTGTGTGTGTGTGAGTGTGTGCAGCATCAGTGCAGGAGTGAGGAACGGACACCATGCAATCTCCCACGTCACACTAGTGCCATCATGTGGTGGATGGAAAAAGAATGCAGCACACTTTCATCACTGTGAGGTCAGAAATGCATTTATTGAAGATGTCAGAGGGTTAAACCATGATAAGGGGAGAGGGGATTACGGTATCTTTACACATCACTGCTAGTCGCAGGTCTTCGTAAAGTTTTCCAAAATAAACTGCACTCGAAAGGTTATGGCACTGAAAGACTGACGTCTTTCCAGGATAGAAACCGGCAACACAATTTATTAAATGTACACATATTACAAGAACAAGTTGTAGAATCTAAGAAACAATTTTAGAGTTTTGATTCAAATGTAAAAACATAAGAAAATACTGTCACTTCAGAATAGCGTATGAGACTTAATTTACATTTAAACGGCTGCAGGCGAACTCCTGCCAATGTAGCAAATGTAGTGTGTCTAGCAAAGCCTAGCCTTCGGACTGAGAAAAAATCCAAGCCACCATCCAGGTGAACACACTAGATTTCACTCAAACAATAGGAAGGTCACTTGTATAATTGCACAAGCTAAACTGTAATGTATGCATTACAACAAATAATGCAATGTCAGTTGAAAAGGCAAAGTGTTATAGTGTAATATTATATGCTATTTGTGTAAATAAGTTAAGAAAGCTTTAAAGTTATAGACATGACTTACGATACAGCACATCTGCCGCATGCAGTGCTTGCTAAAGCTGGCGTGTAGAGAGAGGACGCGTCATATGAGCTACACTACAAGAGGCATGTCACCTATTTACAAAAGAAAAAAAGCGCTGAAATGTCACTGGGGCAAAACGAGCAAGCTGGAGAAAACCTCGACTGATAGATATTGCAGTGGGAAAAAAAAATTGGAATCTTTTTCGAAAAAGACTTGTTTCCTCATAAGATGACACAAAGTGAAGAACTTGCTAAAGCCCAAAAAAGAAAGCGCCCGAACACATTTTTAAACCATCCCAACAGGAAATAGTACATATATTATTACTTAATAGAATCTATATTAGATATATATAATTAATATTCATTATATGCACAGCGTACAGTCAGACAACCGTGTGCACTGTATAATAGTATATCTATTTATACTTAAATAAGCAATATAACATTCACATTCACATTTATAACCATCATATACCGCATTTCAACAGATAATAAAGTAAAAGCAATACAAATAAAATGTTGGTCTACGAAGTAAACCAATACTTTACAATATGCGTGTTTGTTTTTGTTTGTTTTTTTTTTCTTTATTGAAACATCTCGTGCACAGAGAGGTTTCAATGTCTGTCGGAACTGGTTTGAAAATAGGCTGGGTCTAGGTGCTTCGGTAGCATGAAGGCATCTTTTTTGTTTCGATTTTGAATTTTTTTTTTTCTTTTTCAAAAACAAAAAAGTAAAACAAAAAAAGCATCTTGGACTCCATCTAGGAAAAGGATCAGAGCGCAAACCTCATATGGAAGACGTACTGTATGCTGTAAGCCCTTAGGATGGAAGAGTCATGCACTGTCTAGGTGTAGCGATGCTCTCTGTGGTTCCTTAAAAAAAAAAAAAAGAAGAAGAAGAAAAAACCCCACTACCGCTTCTCTTGAGGTGATTGCGTGTAGAAATCGAGGTTGGGCTATCTTTAACGGAACCTATCCAATCTTAAAATGGCTTAAAGATGCTACAGGTAGGATTAGCAGTTGTAATTGCTAATTAATAATTAGTAGTCCTTTCTTTCAGATTTAGCCCTGGTCATCCACAGTACAAATGTGCGAATACTTGAGCCGACTTCTTCGTCCTGTTAGTGCGCCGTGGCATTTAATGACAAACATCAATGTTGCGAGCAAAAAAAGAATTATTATTTTTTTTAAATTTCAGAAAGTCGCCTGGGACAACAGGAGCTATGGTAACGAATGTCATTTTTGCGACTTTTGCTTAATTCTTGCAATCTTTTTAAAAGATTTATGATTACCACTTACACAACACATAGCTCCTTTAACAACCACATGTTTCTAGTACGTTCACAAAGTGTAAAATCCATAGAGAAACTTTAGAGTATAGCGACAAAACAGGAATGTCTAAAGAATAGTCCTTTTTGGCTAATTCTAGTTAACAGAGTACGTTATAGTTGGAGGGCCATTAATCACTTTTTGCCCAAAGCAGCACAACATCAAGAGAACACTCAGAACGAGAAAACACCAAAGTACAATTCAACACCAGCCCTTTCACGCCACAAGAAAGCACAAGTTTCTGTCCTACTCTACGTCTCCACTCAGATTAGGCTAAAAGCTGCCAGATAGGGTGTTCAGGTACATCCCAGATGCCTTGCTGCCTTGCTCTTGGAATGATTTCTATCTGCTCGTAGTGAAATGATGGACTACACTGAGGCATGAGAGCATTTAACTAACATCAATGTGTAGTTTTCGCTGACAGGGAGTTACGATGAAACTGCCTTCGCTTCTCAGGTTCAAAATGCAAACCTGCTCTTTTGCTAACTTGAATGTATCTTCCACAGATCCAACATGCAAACTAATACAGCAAAGAACACCAAAAATGGTTAGGAAGGAAACAGAGACCTGTACATATACATACCTCGAACACAAGCAGGGTCGGGGGAAAAAATGTAAAAATAAACAAATTTTGAGCTTTTGGATTTTATGGAATTCAAGCAATGTTCACCACTACATACATCGAGCAGATGCGAGAGGATGTATACACTCAGAGTGGTTAGATATTAGATTAAGCAGGATTAAGGAACTATATAGGAGCAAAAGAATTCGTTAGCATCATTCGTTGTTATTGAAACTCCACGTCTGTCTATGCAAAAGAAACACGTAATTAGTTCAAAACACCGAAACGTAAAAGCCAAGCCCCAAACACTGGCCACTGCACAAGCAAAGCTCCTGAAGGTGAAATGACTCCTATTCTGTGAGTTAAAGTCCTCTCTCGAGCTCTAGAAAAGGCAGAAGTGCCACAACGGGCACTGAGAGTTACATTACAATCACTGCTGACAGCTATTCCCGCTATGGGGAAGAAGGAGAGAACTTTCCAACTATATTACAGCAAAACTGCACAAACTCCAGGCACAATTTGGGTTGGCAACATTAATGTAGAGCGATGTAAAGTAACATGGCCCTGTGAACAGGAGTCATTCAGGGGAGCTTAGGCCCCCGTTAGAGATCTGCTGGAGGTCTCAGGCCTCAGAACGGCACTGAAAACCGACTGCAGCAGGCTGGAGGAGTGCAAAGAGCTGCCTTACAGCCTTAAAGGCCAGTGAGATCAACAATGGCCTTAATGAAGATGGTGTCATCACGGATGTAGGAGTTCTTGGAGTCTAGCTTGGAGAGCGGGCAGAAGAGAGGGCAGCCGCTGGCGATGTTCATGTCGCTGACGGGTCTCTGAAACGACGAGGATGAAATGTCGGGCCTGAACGCGTCAATGATGTGCTCTCTGTTATTCTGGTCCAGCAGCATTAGGGTGACCTGAGAGTGGAGAATTGAACACATTTTAATTGTTATAGCTTTATTCTCTTAATGCAAGTGAGTTTTTCATATGGACAATGCTTTAAATCAAAACCACTATGTCTTTTTTCTCACTATGCCTTTTTTTTTTTTTTAGAAAGAAGTTTAATTCTTTAACCAGACTTGTTTAAGGGGGTTTGTTCAAGTAGGGTTGCTCAAGCACACTTGTTTTAACAGGCCTGTTCAACCAAGCTTGTTCTACCAGGCCTGTGGAGCCAGGTTTTCTCATCCAGGCTTGGACAACCAGGCCTGTTCAACCAAGCCTGTTCAACTAGGCCTGTTCAGCTCGGCTTCTTTATCCCAGCTTCTTCAGCAAGGCTTCTTTAGCCCAGCTTCTTCAGCCGGGCTTGCACATCCAAGCTTGTCCAACAAGGCTTGTTCAACCAACCAGGCCTGTTCAACCAGGCTTGGCTTCTTTAGCCTGGATTCTTTAACCCAGCTTTTTCAGCCAGGCATGCTTATCCAGGCTTGTTTAGCCAGGCTTGTCCAACCAACCAAGCCTGTTCAACCAGGCTTGGCTTCTTCAGCCTGGCTTCTTCAACCAGACTCATACAGCCAGGCTTGTTCAGCTAGGCTTGTTCAACTTGATGTCTAGGGTTGGAGTTAGGCCAACTTCAATATCTACACCAGCCTCACCAAGGCAGAGTGATGTGACCCATCATGAAGCAAAGTTAAGCAACAAAACCATATTACAAAGTTTTACTATGTGTATTACATGAAAAATACAGAAATCGTCACTACAGTAACTTCACTCTGCCCACATATTGCATTCAAGCACCTTGTCAGATCAACGTACGATTAGAAATACCTTCTGGTTAAAAGGCCACTTAAGCAAGGCATCACTGTGTCCCCTCATCACCACGAAGAACAGAGACAAGTGAGTGCCGCGCCCTGTTCCATCCCCGTTCAGGTAGATGCGCAAACACATCTTGTAGCCATATTTGCTCGTATAAAATGCTGCAAAATAGACAGGAATGCATTTCAACAGGTAGGCTGACCACAACAGTTGAGATTTAATGGCAGTGAAATCTAACATGCAATGATCTCCTTGCTTCTATACCAGGTGAGAACATGGCAGGGGCCCGTCCAGCTACAGCATCTTGCCTCTTCTTGGCGAAGTCTGAGATCTTCCACACGAAAACGCCGTCGTAGGTGGCAGCCGACATTTCTCTCATCTTGCTCTCCATCTCCACGATAGAGAGATCCCTCAGCCCCACCGTCCTCTCCAGCTGACGAACCTTAAGTGGAATCACAGAGGCAAGCATGTATAAGGAGCGTACAATGAAGTACTAAACAAGAACATACAAAATGGTAAAAATTTTATTACATTATAGTTCTACAGTCTAAATACGGTTAGCACGTCCACCTCACAGCAAGAAGGTCCTGGGTTCGAGTCCAGGGCTCAGCAAGGGCATTTCTGTGTGGAGTTTGCATGTTCTCACCATTCTTGCGTGGGTTTTTCTTCGAGTACCCCGGTTTCCTCCCACAGTCCAAAAACACACACATTAGGCTAATTGGCTGTTCCAAATTGCCCCTAGGTGTGAATGTGAATGGTCGTGTGTGTTGCCCTGCTATGGTCTGGCAAGCTGTTCAGGGAGTACCCTGCCTTCACTCAGTGTCATCTGAGATAGGCTCCACCTCCCCCGTGACCCTAATAGGATTAAGCAGTTCGGCAAATGAGTGAGAGAACATAGTCCAAATGCCCATGATCAGTTAATATGTATAACCTTGTTTGAAAATAATTTTGCATTTGACGAAGACAGGAATCCAAGAAACACAACAAAACATTATTTCTTCATTAATACAGATGTTTAGTAGTTCCCTTGTAAATTCTTAGAAAGTAAGAGTAATAATTAAATTAAGAATAATTTTGCACAGTCATAATTTTATAAACCATAAATAGCCTGCGGACAAAAAGATATCACTTATCTCCAATCCGTATACATATTACAGTTCATTTTTAAATGTATTCCTTAAACTTTTCTTGAATCACTTCATCACCTTGTTGTTGAGGATCTCGATCTTGTCCTGGTCAAGCCGATGCTGGCGGTTATAAGCTTCCATGGTGGTAGCCGAGCGCTCCATCTCACGATTAAGTACGCACACAATGTTCTCAAAGGTACTGGCCTTCAACTCGAGCTCCTGGCAGCGTCGGCTGAGTTCGGCCACCTTGGTCTTCTCGCTGTGCAGTTGCAGCTCGAGGGCGGCACCGACAGCACTGGGCAATGGGGTGAATGAGGTGGCCAGGGTGGGTGTGGGTGGAACAGGGGGCGGAGGATTAGGAACGGGCACACACGGTACGCAGGGCCCCTGCACGGGAGCCCCAGCGCTCAGCTGGCCCAGCTTGACTTCCAGCTCACACAGCGACTGCTGCAGCTCTTCGAGCTTGTGGCTCGCCAGCTCCAGGCCCTGTGGCTGCAGGCTCTCTACACTTACCTTGATGCCCATAATAAAGTGCAGCAGCAGATTCAGGTGCTCATATGAGCAGGCCCGCTCATGTTCGTGGATCTTTTCCTTCTCCACCTGGAAGTGAACGTGACTCGAGTTAGGACATTCATATGGGGTTTGATTCTCCCATTTGTGCAGTACGTCATTTTATTTGGGTGTCCAGCTAAGCACTTTTCAACTCCATGAATTCTCCCCCCAAGTGATCTGATCTCGCCCAAATGCATAAAATTTCAAATAGAAGTGGCCTCATGAATGCAGATGTGAACAGGTTGAAAAAAATTAAAATAGAAGTGCTATGTGGCCAACTCGGAATTGCCATCATTGCTACCTCAGTGTGTTTTCTGCAGTAAATAAAATCATGTGCTTAAGTCATGTTTGATGTTACTTTGACTTTATCCAGGAGGTAGCACAGATGAATCACTGGATGAGCTCCAGTATATCCAGATGAGGCCTGGAATACTTGACCGTATTGTCTTCCATTTCTCCAACTCTCTCAGCTCAAGCAAATGCAGAGCAGGCATTCTGGTTTACGATTAAGACATAATCAAGCCGAAATAATGTTGGTCCTATTTATAGTCATCTTAACTGATATTTTTCTGTTTTATTCACAGTGCACTCATTATTTCCCAGGCTTGCTCACAACACCATCCAATTTAAAATGCTTGTTTTACTGTATAATAATGGGTTACAAGAAATGTTACTGTAGCGTAAAACAAATGACATGAATTAAGGCATGTTAAACGTTGTTTGTACATATAATAATGTTAAAAGTAGGCCAACTACAGACTTAAAATGCAATATGGTTTTTCTCCACAACTAGATTTACTACAGCTCTCAGAGTCACGTGACTGAGACAGTAAGTCCAGGGCAGAATTAACAGAGAGAATTTGCAAAAGAAACACTCTGATTTTGATTGTACTACACCCAAGACTCATAACTCAGTTTCTCACCTTTAAGGCACAGACCTGAGTCAAGGGGAGAATCAGTGTGGGCTGAAAACCATGTAGCTGTGCACTTTATTCAAGTCACGAACAGGAGAATCAAAGCTATAGACTTTTCCCCCTTTTTTTGTAGAAACAAAATATAAACCATATCAAAAAAGTTTTTGCAGGGTTTTAATATTCCCAGCTATTAATTTTACTGCTACTCATTTACTACACCATAAAACTGCACAGTGGTGTACTGTAATGATTAGCACGTCCCCCTCACAGCTAGAAGGTCCTGGGCTCAAATCCCAGGGTTTGGGTGTTTCTGTGTGGAGTTTGCATGGGTTTCCTTCTGGCACTCTGGTTTCCTCCCATAGTCCGAAGACATTAACATTAGGTTAACTGGCTGTTCCAGATTACCCCTAGGTGTGAATGTGAGTGTGAATGGTTGTGTCCCTGCCATGGTCTGTCGAGCTGTTCAGGGTGTATCCTGGGTATATCCTGGTGGCTCCAGCCTCCCTGTGTCCTTAATAGGAAACAGTTTGGCAAATAAATGAATGAATGAATGAATGTATTTAATACTTTGAGTGGCACAGTGGCGTAGTGGTTAACATCCGCCTCACAGCAAGAAGGTCCTGGGTTAAGTTTCCGGGATCCGGTGTTTCCGTGTGGAGTTTGCATGCTCTCCCTGTGTGTGTGTGTGGGTTTCCTCCAGGTACTCCAGTTTCCTCCCACAGTCCAATGACATGCACAGTAGACTAACTGGCTGTTCCAAATTACCTCTAGTTGTGAATGTAAGTGTGAATGGTTGTGACCCTAATAGGATTAAGCGGTTTGGCAAATGAGTGCGACGAGTAAGAATTTAATACTTTAAAACATGTTTTCAGAATATTCAGGTCTGAAAATTAATGGCTTTTACTTCCATAATTCCTGAACAAAAATCCTTCTATATTCTGCCATGAAAAGGAAAAATAAGTACTTCCCTTGGAAATAGTTTTTTTTTTTCATGTTTAAAGTATAATTTGTATTTAATACTCCTTAATACAGTGCCTACAGATAAAGGTTATACACTTGGACAAAACCACAATCTTTTTCAATCCTTTTATTCAACAAGCGTAATGTGTATTATTCTAGTATAAGCTAGTATTGCCTCCTTTAGCAGAAATAACTTCATGTTTTTTCCCCAAAAATATTCCACCGGTCTCTGACATCTACTTGCTGAAGTCTTTGACCCTTTGACTCTTCATTCAGTTGCAAAACGATCAAGTGTTTTCTTGTGTTTATTCAATGGGGTTCAAATCTGGGCTTTGAGTAGGCATTCCCTGGTGAATTTGTTCAAGCTATTCTTGGGAAGATTTGTTAGTGTGCTTATGATCATTATCCAGTGAAAAGTTCCACTGGTTTGGCTTCAATTTTCAGAGCAACGCCCTTACATTATCTCCATGCACTCTTTGATTTGAAACAGAGTTCATCATTCAATCAATGACTGCAAGTTGTCCAGTCCCAGAGGCAGCAAAGGTAGCCCAAACCATAACATTTCAACTACCATGCTTCACAGCTGGTATGAGGTTCATTTTCTGTACACTTGCATACTGAAACAGTGGTGCAACAACTCTATATTTGTTTTGTTTGCCCAGAAAACATTATTCCAAACGGCCTTCGTGTACACACTCACTGGAAAAACTGTAGTCTAATGGGTTTTTTTTGACAAGTTAGGCCAACTATATCTAGTCGGTATCCCTCAACCTCACGCACCAGGTCAGCCTCCTTCCCCACCAGAGAGGTGACATTCCATGTCCCAAAAGCCAGAGTCAGTAGCCGAGGATCGGTCCAGCAGAACCC
>JAQMYF010000025.1:30375569-30392799 GCA_030014195.1 Neosilurus mollespiculum
ATATGGTTGACTGTACAACATTTGGTACGGCCGAGTAATAATATTAAAAAAATAAATATAATAAAAAAAATGTCAGATTACCTTTGCTGTGTTGAAAGATACAGCCTGATATAGGTTAATTTAAGCTTTCACCTTTACCCCCCCCCCACCTTGACCTTGAAGCAAATGACCAGACGAGTGGAAAGACAGAGTGTCTGGTTCATGCATGTATTGGGAATTCTGGTTTACATATTTTGAATGTCCGTGTATTTCAGCCAGAACGGGGCTCTCAGGAATGGTTGCCATCACAGTGGCATCTAATTACGCACAGTCTTTAAGTTTATGGCGTTATAAAGTAATTCATTGAGGATACACAAAGCATTTTTCTTTCTTTTTTTTCTAGATGCTAATGGAATACGCAAGTATAAATGAACAGCTGAGATCCAGTGAAATGAAAGTTTTTTCATTATAAAAAAATCTGGGATAATGCTCACAATATGATTCAAGATCATAACAAAGATGAAAATGAACTCCTTTTTTGTCATTTAACAGTAGATGAAAATGAACCAGTGGCCTTGTCTTGTTTTTCGTTTTCTTTTTGTCCACTGTCACTCTTAGCCCTTCAAATATGTTTGAGGAGGTTATGATACGTGCAGCAATGTGGGGTAATAGTTGGTTAAATAGACTCCTGCCTAGTAGGAGAACTCCTGCCTACTCGACCCTAGTAGGATTAAGTGGTTTGGGTAATGAATGAATGAAGGAGCTTATGTTTCTGTCAGCATTGGTTTCTTTGGCTGTTTCTTTTATTGTTAACAACATTTATGCATCAAGTTATTAATGGATTTTAGATATATGTTTTTAGGGGTGTTCAAGTAACACAACATATGATTTTGGAGAGATCCAGAAATTCTGGATCAAGGTATTTTTAAGGATTAATTAACATTGTGTGATGGGACATTCATTCATTCATGCATGCATGCATGCATGTATGCATGTATGTATGTATATATGTATGGATGGATGGATGGATGGATGGATGGATGGATGGATGGATGGTTTGTGCCCTTCAAGTGCTTCTAGTTTTTGATTTGTTTAAAAAAAATTCTATTAAACTTTCTAATCAATGCCTTTTTTCTTTAGAAATTATGGGCTCCTCGTCCCTAAGCTGTCCCTAAAAACTTCATATTCCCTGATTAATATTCTGACTGAAATTGGATTGAAGGATATGTTTACAGTTAACGCAAATTTCACTGGGATTTCTGATGAAGAAATATTAGTTTCTGAGGTAAGGGAGCTACAGTAACTGCCAACTGCAGATTTGCACATAAACAATATATATTGCTCATGCTGCAGGTAGTTAAACATAATGTAGGTCGTGTTCTTTCCTAATCTAAAGCCACTGAATAAGTGCAGCTGTGGTTTAAAAACAAATCATCAGTTTTAGTTATAAATAAAATTAGAATAAATTCTAATCATATGATAAAAAAAAAATATCGTAGATTTTAAACGTATGTTTGCTTTTCTGTGTGAAAAACATTACTCGTGCAGTCATTTACATGTAAATTTGATTTTTTTGTCCCCAGGCTCTGCATAAAGCCACATTAGATATGGATGAAGCTGGAGCCACTGCAACTGCAGTGACTGGAATAGGCTTTTCACCACGAAGTAGATCGATCATTATAAAATTTGATAAGCCATTTATGATCTTTATCATTGACCAGAAAACAAACAACATTTTGTTTATGGGGAAAATTGTCAATCCAGTCAAGTCTGAGATAACGGAATAATAATAATAATAATAATAATAATAATAATAATAATAATAATAATAATAAAAAAATAACTTAAGGCATCAAAAAAAATTCCTCCTGTACTTTTTGTAGATTTTTAAAGTACTTGTTAATCCACATATTATGTACAGTCCATTTTCACACTTAGTCTCCAAAATCTTTTTGAGAATTGAAGCTTGGTGGAGGTTTGTGCTCTGTAAGTGCTATTGTTGTTGTTATTAGAGGTAATACTAGTATTCATGTTTTTGACATTGCAATGTCTAATTATAGTAAAATTGTTAAACTGTCCAAATTAAAAGTATTTTAAAGCTGAGAGATTACACTTCCAACATTAACTAAAAGGTAATTCTTTGGAATTAGTGACAGCGTAACCTACTAAATTGCCGTCAGATAATTAGGTAAACAGTTATCACAAATTGATGTCGGATCTTTATTTAAATGTTGCTGTTACAAAAAGTGTGTTAGAGCAAGGAAAGTAAACTGAGTGGTTCAACAATGCCCCAGTTTATGAACTGAAAAGCTTTGTGTGGACTCAACCTTCGAATAATCAATGTGTGCTCATGTCTGCGGCTGAGTGTCTGGCTGAAAGCAGTTAATGATTAGGGAAGGTTTTGGATAAACATAAAATAAACAGGGTAAAGGTTGGTCCTTATACATATTTACCAAAGAACAGCATTTGCACATCTTTGACAGCTATACGAGTCTTTGCAGCTTACATTTGGGTAAGTTTTTTATCTATTTATTATTATTAATAACTTAATTTAACATAAACAAGTGTATATGCAAGTGTACCTTGCCCTCGCCCAGAGTTGGCTGAGATGGGCGCCAGCCACCCCATGACCCTAATTAAGATTAAGCGACTTAGAAGTGATGGTATAATATGATTGTAGCGAATATACAATATGTATAGCAGCCTGTGTATTGAGCTTGAGTGCATGGAGTGTGTTTACAAACACCTGATGTTCTACCTGAATTTACTGAGCAACCAGGTGAATTCAAATTCATACCCAGGTACGCAATATAACATGTCCATAAAACGTACCCATATCCCAAATTAATGAAAGAGGGATAGTTTAAAACCTTCGCAAAAGCTCAATTGCCTTTTTATTTATTTATTTTAATTCCTAATCAATCATTAATTGGTCACTCATTGTCCATAAGATTTCATACACCATAAGTTCTTTTTATTTAAATTTTTTTTGTCTTTAAAGTGTCATGGCGTGGAGTGTCTCACTTCTCTGTTGTTGCCTTTCCTTGGCATTAATGTACATCAGTGCACACGGAGGTCAAGTACGACAGTCCGACTCTGATGAGCATGAAAATCACATGAAAGCACTGAGCGAGATGAACCGTGATTTTGCTTTCCGGCTGTACAAAAGCATTGTGTCTGGTTCTCAGTCCCAGAACGTGTTCTTCTCTCCCCTGAGTGTGTCCTCAGCACTGGCTGCACTGTCTTTAGGAGCAGGTGGTGAAACTCATCGACAGATTCTCAGTGGCCTCGGATTCAAAAGTCCTGACTTCACCAATGAGGAGATACACCAAGCCTTTCTTGCTCTCCTCCAAAGCCTCAATCAGAGGACAGGAGTAGATCTAAATGTTGGCACTGCTGTGTATGTTAATGACACCTTTAAGCCTCATCCAGAATTTCTGGAGAGTCTTAAACGTTTTTATCTTTCCGATGGCTTCTCTGTTGACTTTATGAGGACCACAGACACTGCTAATGAAATCAATAAATACGTCAGTGAAAAGACTCACGGAAAAATCTCCAAGTTCATTGACAATCTGGATCCAAATACCGTCATGTATCTGCTCAGCTATATATATTTTAAAGGTAAGCTCATTTAGTCATGTTGTGGTCTTCTTATGGGCATTGCTTATGTTTTTTATTAACCATACAGCCTTTTCCTCCACTTAAGGTAAATGGTCTGTTCCATTTGACCCCAAAAGAACCAGAGAGAGTCAATTCCATGTGGATGAAGAAACAACCGTTCCAGTTCAAATGATGTTTGTGAAGGATGACTTTAATGTGTATTATGATCATGAGCTGTCTGTCAGCGCTCTTCGTTTAGATTATAATGAGTCATTCTCCATGATACTGGCTCTGCCTGATAAAAACATTACCCTTATGGAAGAGGCTTTGTGTCAACACCACATTATCAAGTGGCAAAAATGGATGACACAAAGGTAATTCACCAACTACATCACTGGTTCTAAACTTCTAAAACATCTACTCATCTCATTCAATTACTGCCGAACCACTTAATCCTATTAGTGATATGGGGGATTGCTGGGCCTGGTGGAGGTTTGCGCTTTCTGAGTGCTCTTATTTGTGTCTGTGTTAACCCTACGACCGTATAGCAAAATGTAAGGTGATGATGCTTGTGTTTAATAAATAACTACAGAACCTCCCCCAGTACAGTTAACTGGGTTATCAAATGTCGGCCATGTCTCTCGCTGTCTGTGGTGAGAGGCATGTAAAAGAACCGTTGCTGATTTTCGTAGTCTGCATAGCCGTCAGCGTGTTTCTGCCCTGCAATGGCCTTTGCGAGCTGTCCAGGGTGTACTCTGGCCTCGCCCAGAGTCGGCTGAAATGGGCGCCAGCCTCCCTGCGACTCTAATTAGGATCAAGCGGTTCAGAAAATTAATGAATGAATAAAGAAAATGATATTATACAGCTCCACACCTGCTTGCATGTGCATTCTGGGCAGATTTCATGTTTGAAAATCAGTCATGATTGAACGATGTTCATGTACGAACTAGGTAAAATAAATCACATTTTAGTGCGCTTTATTGTTCATGTTCCTGTGTAGTATATACTAAAACAGTTATGGTATGAGGTATGTTGCATGAGTCCATCTTATCTTCAGCCCATAAATGTTAATTATACCTATAATTGTAAAACTATTTTTTTTTATTACTAAGACAGTTTATGTGATCTTAAAAAGTACAAGATAAGTTTTATTCATTATATACTGTGTTTCTATCTCTTTTTTTCCAGTGAGTACGCCATCCACCTCCCTAAACTGTCCTTAAAAACTTCCTATTCTCTGGTCAGCATTCTGTCTCAAATGGGTTTTGAGGATATGTTTACAGCTAAAGCCAGCTTCTCTGGGATCTCTGATAAAAGCCTCGTTGTTTCTGAGGTGAGAAAAATAGTTGCACTCATACGCTCATAGTCATGAAAGATGTGCTTGTGTTGGACGTTCATCTCTCACGCACTCATTTGCCGAACTGCTTGATCATACTGTTGGGGGTCACAAGGAGGCCGGAGCTTATCTCAGCCAACACTGGGCGAAGGCGGAGTACACCGTGAACAGCTTGCCAGACCATTGCAGGGCAACACTCACGTCCACACCTCGGAGCAATTTGGAACAGCCATTTAGCCTAATGTGCGTGTCTTCGGACTGTGGGAGGAAACTGGAGTACCCAGAAGAAACCTACGCAAGCATCGGGAGAACATGCCAGCACCACACAGAAACGGCCAAGCCTGGGATGTGAACCCAGGAAGTTCTTGCTGTGTGGCGGACGTGCTAACCTCTATACCACAGTGCCCTACTTTTGACCATTGCTGATGATCCAAATTCACGCACACTTAAATTAGTCACCAGCAATTTTAGCGAGGGCAGGGTACACCCTGAACAGCTCGCCAGGCCATTGCAGGGTCCTGTATTTAATCATGTATGCAATTCATTGGTGATTTATCTTTTCCTTTTTTCGGTCCCCAGGCTGTACATAAAGCTACTCTAGATGTGGACGAAGCTGGCGCTGAAGCAACAGCAGTGACTGGACTAGGGATCATGCTCCTTTCTGCAAGAATAGCTAAAACACTGATATTTGATCGTCCATTTATGCTCTTTATAGTTGACCAAAAAACAAAGAATGTCCTCTTTATGGGGAAAATTGTAAATCCAGCTAATTCTGACATCCGTCAGAAATAAACAAATATCAGCAAAGGTGGGGCAGGGGTTTGGGAGCTGACTGCAAAAATATGAAAAACACATATCTATTCCAAAGTATGTTGTTTTAAGTTGATTTAGTAAAATCTATACTGAAAAGGATGAACATATGAATAGATACAAAGGCACACAAGAAGTCAGTTGTTGAATTGTACAGGTCGAGGTCCCAGTCATTTACAAAAACTACAACTACAACAGCCAACACTGGGCGAAGGCGGGATACACCCTAAACAGACCATTGCATGGCAACACACCCACAAACACACTCACACCTAGGGGCAATTTGGGACAGCCAATTAGCATGTCTTTGGACTGTGGGAGGAAACTGGAGTTCCTGGAGGAAACCCACACAAGCACATGAAAAACAATCAAACTCCACACAGAGATGCCTGAGCCTGGGAATCAAACCCAGGACCTTTTCGCCGTGAGGAGGATGTGCAATCCACCACGCCACCATGCCGCTCTACATAAATTCAGTCGCCCAGCAGTTGTGTAAATATGCAGTGGATGTCCAACATCCTCCTTTATGTTTGTTAAATCAAAAGGACCTTAAAGTTTTAGAGACATGGACAGATCAAAATGGACTTTTTGAAATATTAACAATAATAATAATAACAGTTTTCAAAGATAAAATCCTATTGCAAACTCAGAAAAATTGAAGAGTTCAGATGCAAAACCCAGTAAGTCCACTTAACTGCAAAACCCAGTAAGTCCACAACAGGGCAGTGGTGGATCAGCCTTTAAGCCTATGGGTTAGTGAGGATGGGAGTTCTAAGCCCCAGTACAACCAAGCTGCTTTTGTTCATATATGGGCGAACACCAAATGCGGTACATGTAAAGCTAATGTAAAATGATCTAGGTATATCTATAGAAATGATGTCTTCTTTGACAAATTGGTGTAGGGGTTAGCACGCGTGCCTCACCGTAAGAAGGTCCTGTGCTTAGCGAGGGTGTTTCTGTGTGGAGTTTGCATGTTCTCCTTGTGTTTGCATGGGTTTCCTCCTGCTACTCCGGTTTCTTTAAAGTTCTGGAACTTACAAGTGGCGCATCGAGCAGTTGCACGACTATCAACCTTGGAGATCACCGGTTTGAATCCCGGTTGATGTGGCAGCCATCCGTGACTGGGTGTCCATTGGAGAATGGAATGGCATATGTTCACTTCCCTGTCATGGTGGTGGTCATGTGATAGGGAAGGCTATACTTTATGGGTGGGAATTGGATATGACTAAATTAAGGGGAGAAAATGGGAAGCAGGGACAGACAAATTCTAAGATCTGAGATAGTTACTTTGTGTGGTCAGCAGATGGCAGTGAGCTTACACTTTTTGATTATTTTTTTTTTAATCATTACATCAGCTGTGTGTGATATATTATGTAAAGCTGCAGTGAAAGTCTTTTTTCTGTGCATCTCATGAACACATGACAATTAATTCCTCACAAAAGCTATTCCTCATAAAAGGGTTCCAGCACTAAATGATTATCATTTCTTGCTGTCAGGTCACATGCAAGCAGGTGCAGAACTGTATAATGTCATTTTCTTTATTCATTCATTCATTTTCTGAAGCGCTTAATCCTAATTAGGGTTGCGGGGAGGCTAGCGCCCATCTCAGCCAACTCTGGGAAAGGGCAGAGTACACCCTGGACAGGCCATCGAAGGGTGTACTCTGCCTAATGTTGACAAAAATCAGCAATGGTTCTTTTACATGCCTCTCATTATAGACAGTGAGAGACATGGCCAGCATTTGATAACCCAGTTAGCTGCACTGCTGGGGCGCAACAGTGACAACATGTTGATAGTAGGGCTTGAACCCCCGACCTTGGGATCAGTAATCCAGCACCCTGCCACCAGGCCACCGCTGCCCCCTCACATCATAGATGTAATATTTAATACATATACGTACATGTAAAAGTTAAAAACAACATCTAGCTTAAAAAACCCAATGCCACAAGAGTCTGCTATAATATAAATATTTATTTCTTCCTCTTTATATAATGTTCTATCTTTACATGCATGAGAAACAATTTCATTAGGTGAAAAAGGATAGTTCAGGATATTCAAGACCAGCATACACAGCGAGATGTGTATGGAAAGGAGTTTATTTTACGCAGCTTTTCTTGATGTATATCAGCCTACTCATTTGATGTCAGATGGTAGGCTGTAATCACTTATATATATATATATATATATATATATATATATATATATATAGATATTGTGTGAATGTGTATTCTGTTTCCATTTTATATACACAGGCATATATAAATGTGTGTGTGTGTGTGTGTGTGTGTGTCTGTGTGTCTGTGTGTGTGTCTGTGTTTGTGATGTGTTGAGCTATTCTGTATCCTTAACTAAAGTGGAAAATTACTCAGAACACTGTGACATACCGGGACTTTCAATTGCCATTAGGTTAAAAAAAAAAATCCTTCTTTACCAGAAGAGTGAATCACTTTGCATTTTTTCTGTATCTGCAAGATTAACAATGACAGTCAACATACCGAAACAAGAATTTTGATAGAAATCCACTCCAAGAATGTCATGGGGCTTTACAAGTAGGACAGAAAGGAGACAGGGCTTAATGAGGGGCTTGCTACTGTTGGCAGTTTTCCTGAGAACCAGCAGCAAAGAGCAAATACCTCAACCGAGCACACCATCAAATCGGCAGGCGCAATGCGAGATCTACTGCGGAGATGACTGCAGGTTTGTACAAATACAGCAAACTGAGCAGGCAGGCCTCAAGTCTTCTTTATACACAGCTCCAGTTATATACATCATGGCATGTCACAGATAGTCAGGATGAGCAACGGACAGCTCAAATTCAATCCACAATCGCCAGTTTTCACAGTTGCTGTGTCAGTTTTCTCCAATTTGTTTGGCCCACAACTTAAATGGCATGTAGGTACGCTTAGGGTCATGAAGCAATGCTGAAAATGCATACGGACTCCCTTTATCATTCCATAGCTTCGGCTCATGCATAGTAAGACCAATACAGACTATACAAAGGCTACATTATTATGATATTATATTATATTATATTATTTAGGCTCATACAATATGTGCACAATTATGAAAATATTAAAACCACAACTAGAGTTTTAGAAAATACCATCACTGACTCTACTTTGGTAGAAAGGAACATCATGACGTCTATAAATCATAGAAGGTGGCTTTTCGGTACATACAGTAAATCACGTGTCGTGATTTGTGAGCGGACAGCCAGTTGAAATTTACACTCTAGCTCTTGAAATCCAGTGTCGTGTTTGATATGTTTAAGCATCAAGTAAATTTACGCACGAGTTCAGTTTCCATTGCACAGTATTCACAATATCATACAAATAAAAAGGCAGATCCGATGGCTGAGTAGTGACCTGATATTGGACTTGAGCTCTGGGATTATATGCATGAAGAATCTCCAGTTGTGTGTATTTTGTACTTTCCGTCCTTCCTTCAAGACAGTGCTGTTTATAATGTGTCACAGGGCAGCGGTAGGAACTTAGAGGTAAGCTCTTTCTGCCCTATTCTGCATACATACGCTAACAGATACCCATGATTGCTTAGTGTTGCTGTGATTGACAAGGGGGAGACTGAATACCGTCCTACCCAAAGATCATGGTCAATTTTGCTCTCTGGATGGTTGTGGAGTCTTGCACAAGATTTGAACTCATGATCTCTCAATGCTCTTCTGTTTCCTTTCTTGGGGGATCTCTTAAGCCTGTATCTCCTGGAGCGGCAAACGCTGACGAATTTAGTAAATATTGGGTTCGCCAATATTTCTGATGACTGTTGACAGAAATCAGGGTTCACCGCTGTCATTTTGCAACATTTAGCGACAATTAGCAACATTCGCACAAATGTTTCTGAAAGTGTTTGCAAAAGACAGTTGGTGAATGTTAGCGACTGTTCTGTGCAGAATGTTTGCAATGATTCCCACTTGCCACTCATTTGCCACTGTTTGGGAATGTTTGGCACTTTTTTTTGCCAACTCCTGGTAAAATACCAGGGGAATGTCAGGCGAATCTTGGATATAAACCACCCAACCCTATAAAAAAAAAAGGTGAGCAAACCCTCCCCAGAGATAGAAGATGGACTTCCAGAAATATAGAAATGGATTTCTGTCAGGAAGAAGCCCAACATGCTGCTGCCTTTAAGGAATAATTGCTTTGTTTGGCCGGTAAGGAAAAAAGAGGAAGAAAAAGAACGACTGAACATTGACAGTATAGAAAAGGTGAGCAAACCTGCTCCCAATTGGCGCATCAGCAAGGTGCCTGTTGGTTGATGCGGCAGCCATCCGTGACCTGGAGCCCATGGGAGCTAATTGGCCAAGCTCACACAGGAGGGAGGGATGGCATACGCTCACTTTCCTGTTACACACAGCGAACACCAGCCAGTCATGGGTTTCTGTGAACTCATTTGTATAGCGCTTTCCCTCCGAGTGTGTTAGGCCACCTCCAAATACGCATGTGCAGCAGTTTGTAAAGAGGCAAGTGGCAGCACTGTATGTCACGGAGGGGGCACGTGCATGCTTACACCCCTCCCTGGTTGGTGGTAGTCGGGTGATAGGGAAGGTAACACTTGATGGGTGGGAACTGGATACGACTAAAATTTAGGGTTGCAAGGAAGGCAAACCTAACCCAGCATTGCGTTCATTACTTGGCGAACCAAAAATAACTTTAGCGACCCGAATTACAACCGTTTGCAAAAGCTATTGAATGTTTTGCGAAAATAAATCGGTGAAAATTTTTGTACATTTAAAAAATTTCTTTGCAACAGCCAAAACTGTTTGCGACCCTAAAAACAGTTAGCGAATTGTTTAGCAACCTTTAACAAACCCTGACGAGACCAAAAATTCGCTACATTCGCCAGCATGCGCTGGCTGTAGCCAATCCAAGTACTGGCATTCATTCATTCTCCGAACCGCTTAATCCTAATAAGGGGCGCGGGTAGACTGGCGCCCACCTCAGCCGACTCTGGGTACACCCTGGACAGCTCGCCAGGCCATTGCAGGGCAGAAACACGCTGACGGCTAAACAGCCTACTCTTGACAAAAATCAGCAATGGTTCTTTTACATGCCTCTCACCATAGACAGTGAGAGACATGGCCGGCATTTGATAACCCAGTTAGCTGCACTGGGGGGACAGCAGTGAGAACCCATTGATAGTGGGGCTTGAACACCCGACCTTGGGGTCAGTAATCCAGCACCCTACCAAGGGGCACCACTGCCCCTTGTACTGGCATGTTTTTTGGAAATGGAAGGAAACAAGGAAATTCACATGGAGAAGATTTGAACTCCACACAGGAACCCAAGCTCAGAATCGAACCAGAGACCACACACTGATCAGTCATAATATTAACACCATCTGACTGGATTGTGACACCCCATACATAGCAAGCTGCAATGCACTGTGTGTGCTGACTCATTTCTAACATAGCCAGCATGAACAGTTTCAGCAGTTCAGACTAGATGTACCAGAGCTTTGGGCACCCATGACTCTTCCCAGTTCCCTTAGTGTCCTTCCTTGGACCACCTTTGATAGGCACTAAACACTGCATACCAGGAATGCCCCACAAGGCAAGCTATTTTGGAGATGTTCAGCACCTGCCACCGAATGAAGCATTAAGCAGAAAGATCTCGAAGTTGATGTATTGGATGCAGGACAAATGAGCAAGTGTGAGGAGTGACTGACAAGGGCCACTTTGTGATGGCTAAACGATTGGTTCTATTTATCTCCAAAATAGCGCCAGGTCTTGTTGGGTGTTCCTGGGGTGCAGTGTTAAGTACCTACCAAAGGGGACCCAAAATAGAGCAACCAGTGAACTGGCAAGATTGTCATAGGTGCACATGGCTCATTCTATGGTGGGTGAAGGACAGTATGTCTGGTGTCCTCTGACAGAAGAGCTACTGTAGCGCAAACTGCTGAAAATGTTATGCTGGCTATGATAGAAAGGTATCAGAACACAGTGTATTGCAGCTTGCTATGTACGGGGCTGCCTAGCCACAGACCAATCAGATGGTGGTAATGTTATGGCCGATTCAGTAAAGCGTCAAAGCTACCTGCTCCGCCACCGTACTGTCTATATGTTTTTTTTGTTTGTTTGTTTGTTTGTTTGTTTTTGCATAACTGAATATAAGAGAGTTTTATATGAGCCCAGAGCTCTTTCTAATAATCTGCACCAAGTGCTTGGAGGGCACAGATAAATCATCAATGTGCAAAATATAAAGCCTTTTTGCTCCAAAAAGGCTTCCAGTTAAGAATCCCGGGTTAAGAAATCAGTTCCGGTTAAGAAATCGGATACTAGATCCAAATGTTTTGCCGTGTAGGAAACAAAGCAGAAAACAGGAACTGACATGCATTCCGTGTTTTATACTGACGCGTGCATATACTGTAAAGGCCATGGTACACTGGTAACTACTAAAAGTAGATCATTTCAGCACTGCTAGGAAAAGGAAATAAAACTACAGTGGAAAATATTGAATATGAAAGTATTTGGGGAAAATATAAATAAATAAATAAATAAATAAATAAATAAAATGAAGACAAACTGCCTCGAATCGTTTCCAGTGTATCGTTCCTCCAAAGGTAGGGTGCGAGTATTAGAGGAAATGCTCAGTCCATGCAGGAGAGTGTACAGGTGTGTATATATATGACCGGAGCTGTTTCTGTATATTTAAAGGCAAATCATTTGTTTAGGCAGGTATGTTAACTTGCTTCCTGTTTCTACACACAATGTAACAGTCAATAACTGAACTATGGCTGGAGAGGAAGGTTGAAAATGGAAAGCCATGAGGAACTGTCCTCGTTCACTGGGTGAAGTCGATTCCACGCAGTCCGAATCCTCTTCTCCTCTTTCCTCCTTTAATTTCCCAGCTGCCATCCTCTTCTCCACAGCGTCTTCGTGATGGATCGCAGACGGAATTTGACCTCAGTGTAAGATGGTGGATGTGTTTTCGGTGTGATTCGTGAATTGACAGTCCAGGTTCAGTTGTAGCTTTTTTGCAGGTCAAGATGAAGATGAAGAGTGGAATCGTCAAACAGAGGATTCTTTACTTCCATCTCACCAGTCTAGAGAGAGAGAGAGAGAGAGAGAGAGAAAGAGAGAGAGAGAGAGAGATTCAAACACTAGGTACCACAATACTGATACAACGTGGATATAACACTGTAGGTGCCACATAACTTTGATTCTGACCTGCGGGGAAATGTTCTGTTAGACCACCCTGAGAGACAGACACACACACACACACACTATCAGTGAGAGCTGTTGCTTACCGGGGCAAGCCCAGGGCACTCGTACACAGTGAAGTCTCCATCGTCATTCTCCTCATCTGAGGTAGCTGCTGATTCAGGGATCTTGGGTTCATCTCTTTGTCTGAATACAAAGAATAACAATGATTATGATGATGATGATGATAACTACATTCACCAACTGAAGAAGAGTCCCACACTGTAATATTTTGCTGAACCACTGGCACTGTTTCGATAAACTTAAGTAACATCACAACATTTATTTCCATTCAGACTTTCTAAAATTGAACCACTCCATAAAGTCTTCTATAACGCATCCCAAACACTCTCAATAGGGTTAAGGTCAGGACTCTGTGGTGCCAGTTCATTCCTGAAACTGATTCCTCATGCTCCCTAAACCTCTCTTTCATTATTTGAGTCCCCAATTTATATCCGTGCCATCAGGAAATTCCACTGATGTGATAACCTGCTCATTCAGTACATTCACGTCATCGGCTGACTTCATTTTATTACCACATTAATGTTGCTGAGCCGCGAAATATCAAAATTATATGTTATTATGAGGCATTAAGGCAGCACGGTGGCATAGTGGTTCACATGTCTGTCTCACAGCAAGAAGGTCCTGGGTTCGAGTCCCGTTTCTGTGTGAAGTTTGCATGTTCTTCCCGTGCATGCATGGGTTTCCTCTGGGTACTCCGGTTTCCTCCCATAGTCCAAAGACATGCACAGTAGGCTAACTGGTTGTTCCAAATTGTTCCTATGTGTGAGTGTGAGTGTAAATGGTTGTGTGTGTGTGTGTGTTGCCCTGCGACAGTATAGCGAGCTGTTCAAGGTGTACTCCGCCTCCACCCAGAGTCGGCTGAGATAGCAACCAGCCTCCCCGCGACCCTATAATCTGCACTCGTTCACAGTGAACTACACTAATAATAAGTGATAAATAAAGTTTTATTTTGTTTATAATTTAAAGACAAATGTAAAATAATCATTGATGTGAATTGTGTTTTGTTAGAAACAAATGATTTATTGATTGACTGATTGATTTTTAAGAAGGAGGTCTCGTGCCAGTGCTTTGTATCAGTCACAGTTTTCCGGCAAAGAAAGTCTTCAGTGCAGACCAGTATGCGATTTCTGGTCCTAACATGACAAGCTGCATTTTTTTTTATTACATTCAAGAGAAACAATGGATATGTTTTTCAATCACACACTTGCTCACTTACTCATTTGCTCAACTGCTTAAGCCTACTAAGGTCACAGGGGCCGACTCTGGGCGAAGGTGGGGTGCACCCTAAACAGCTCCCCAGTCCGTCGTAAAGCAACACACAGACAACTATTCACACCCACACTCACACATTGGTGCAATTTGGAACAGCCAGTTAGCCTAATGTGTATGTCTTCGGACTGCAGGAGGAAACCGGAGTACCCAGAGGAAACCCAAGCAAGCATGCAGAGAACATGCCATCTACACACAAATACGCCCTCGAAGAGCTGGGACTTGAACCCAGGGCCATCTTGCTGTGAGGTGGACTTGCTAACCACTACGCCACCGTGTCGCCCGGAGGTGCTTGAGATCCCACATCAGTTCTAAATAGAAATCATTAAAAAAAAAAAGAGTTGTTCACTCATAAAGTTGTTCAAAACATGTTCATTCATAAATTGAAAATTGTAATCTCTGGAAAATGACGGTGGTGTAAGTGGAATACCCTACTTAACCACACTGCTGAACAAAAATAACATGTGCGGGTTATTGTTAACGGCCATCCGCTTTGCATCACATCACCAGTGCATGGATTTCCATTTCCACACAAGTACACAGCCCAAAGTGTGTTATTTCTCATATATTTATCCATACAAGAGAACAGTGGAGGGTTTATCCAGAACAGAAGAGAATAACAGCAGGCAAAAATACCATTAAGGATGAGATGAATATGAATTAGAACTGAAATATGAGGTAATGCAGCTGGGCTAATGATGTAAATCTACTCACTTAAGTGACAACATCTGCTGTTTCTGGTGCTGATAATGATACATCTGAGCACTCTGGGCCAGGTTTTTATCTCCAGACTAAAACAGAATTGACAAGATTAAAAAGACAAATATAAGCCAAATGTGCATGTCTGTCTGTCTGTGTGTGTGTGTGTGTATGTATGTGTGTGTTTCACTTACAGCTGCACTATCGTAAGCATGGGGGCTCATCACCCCAAAGGCTGGGTAGTCCACTTTTTGTGCCAGACGAGTTCCTCTCTGCATCCTGTCACAGGAAACACAATGTGAGCAGCTCATTCAGTTAGATTTGTTCGATTAGCGCTCCGACTGATCTAATCAGTCACGCTTGGCCCCGAAAATAAATGATGCTCTTTGTGATGCTTGTTTTGTCTGTGAACACTGCATAAGAGAGTCAGGACTGAGGTCTTACCTCACCCAGCATACTCCAACCAAAACCAATGCCACCGAAGCCACCATAAGACACACTCCGGCTGTAACTGAGGGACAGAACGAGCGAGAACGAGAGAGAGAGAAAGGTTGGTTAATCAAAATGCTAAAGCATCCTAGTAATATAGACCTTTTTTATGATTAGTGAAGAAATCATTCATGAGATGTTACCCAAGATCCTAGGAAAGAAGAATGAATAAAAAAAAAAAAGTCATAAAAATACAACTATAACTATAAATAAATATGAAATAAAACTAGAAGTACCGCCTAGTGGTATCAGTTTACATTTGAGTCAAGGTGGGCATTTGTACGAATCGTTGTTGAGATATCGCGTTCATAAGAGTTGCCCACATGAGGCCGCAGTGACCTTCATCTTTGACCTATGACCTTGAAAAACTCATCAGTTCACCCTTGAGTCAAGGTGGGTATTTGTGAAAAGTTTGAAGAAAATCCCTCAAAGCATTCTTGAGATATTGCATTCAGAAGAATGGGCTGGACAGTCATAGGTACATTTGTACAGATGGACAGATAGACAACCGGAAAACCAGGCCATTGGTTCTGGAGATCACCGACAAAGAGGGATAAAAATACAAGTGGTCAAGTTTTAAAAAAAAGTTTGCCTTTCACACATCAGAGACTCAAACCTGAATGAAGAGCACTCAATCCAAACCCTCACTCCCTCACTCCATCATTTGGCAATCAGCTTAATTGTATTAGGGTCGCGGCCAGCCAGCACTGGGCGAAGGTGGGGTACACCCTGAACAGTTCACCAGAATATCATAGGGCCAACACACACACAACCATTCACACTCACATCCCCACCTGTGGGCAATTTGGAACAGCCAATTAGCCTAACATGCATGTCGTTGGACTGTGAGAGGAAACCAGAGTACTGGAGGAAACCCACACGAGCACAGGGAGAACATGCAAACGCCACACAGAAACACCCTTTTCTATTCCGGGACTCGAACCCAGGATCTTCTTGCTGTGAGGCAAGATGCTAACTCAATTCAACTCAGAGAGAAAAACAGTACTAACCCTAAAACTACTTCGTTTTTAGCATTTAAAATAAATTTTATATGACTGATGCTGATGTATAGAATGTGAAGCTGAATTTTGACAGTGTGTGATTATGTTTACACTCCATGTTGAGAGGATCTCACTGCCTTTTTGACTGCCTGTTCGTCAGAGGTCGGGTTTGTGAATTAGCATTAGCATTAGCAGATCTTCCACACTCTTCAATTTGTTTAATTTGGTTTTGATTAATTTGTGTAAGTCACGCAAAGTGTATGTATTCAGTCCAAAAATCAGACAGCGTCTAGGTATGTGACCTTAGGACCTGCATCGGAATCTGTGCTGTATCGCATGCTTAAATTGTCTAAACACCTGTGTCCGGCCCGGTGTAGCAATTCAATCTCCATTTTCTTTCTCTTTCCCTCCTTTATCTCTTCCCTTCTTCCCCATATTTGACCATTTAACCAATTTGTATCCAAATAATAGGAGATAAGCAGCTAACTGGGTGGCATGGTGGGGTAGTGGTTAGCATGTCCACCTCACAACATGAAGATCCTTGGTTTTAGTCGCTTGGATGTTTCTGTGTGGAGTTTACATGTACTCTGACGATAGTGGCGGAGAGGCAAATGTCCAAAAGAAGGACAATACTGAACAATACCTCCCATCCGCTTCACAACCTTCTGATCAGTCACATGAGCATGTTCAGTGAGAGACTGATACCACCTAAATCTGTGTCGATCTACTGAATGACACAGGAAATCATTCCTGCCTGTGCTAATATATATATATATATATATATATATCTATATATATATATATATA
>JAQMYF010000025.1:30397915-30415684 GCA_030014195.1 Neosilurus mollespiculum
GTAGGGAGAGTATTCTGGTAGTGAATATGGATAATAAGGAAATACCCTGAGCAACCACAAAAGCCGTTTGAAAATCTCAAAATAAGTGGATATTTCTATTGTTTTACAACAACTTGGACATGGAACCCTTTCTCAAACAAGTATTTTATCATGGATAGATTGTGTTTATGGATATTTGATCTTGCTCATGTTGAAGATTATGCTATGAAGGATGTATTTTTGGCGATATCGCATTTTCGTCCAGGTACGCCATTTTCAACTTACTCTGGCTCTTACTCAAAACACTACCTTGCGAATTAATCCATATTATGCTGGAGCAGGTCACATTTATTTTCTTTATTTAAGTTTTTAGAATTATTAGCCTGTTTCACTAATCACATGAATTAGCAGTATAATCCAAACCACACTAAATCAAACATCTGCTTATTCCATAATACAAAAGCCACATTTTTTTTAGTACTAGTTGGGCTATCAATAATACAGCTTATTTAATCCATACCCACTGGATATGAGAAATCGCGTGTTCTGATTGGCTAATCTACTACTGGAATATAATATCATTAGTAGCTTTGTCACTACAGGAAAAAAGGAACGGTTGTGACTTGTGTTGAACTAATTGCTAATGTTATTTTTATTCACTCAAGACTTATTCAATGAAAAGCAACAACATCTAGTTAGTTAGTTAGCTTATTCGGAACTCAAACGGGCTACATGCAGCCCACATTATTGGGTGGTATTTCGGCATGGCCACAGAATATAAAATGCAAAGGACATACACACAATTTAAGTTATTTACACCAAGCATACTGTACTAAAGACCTCTAAAGAGTCTCTAAAGCTCATTTGGGCTGGTTCTGACAGAGCTTCAACCGCTAAAATATGACAGTGGTGTGGCAATACAGACACACACTGGGGTGGTTTTTAAGGCAGTTTAGCATGGGTTAAAATGACAGTGGTGTGCAAAAACAATTGTGAGCAGTAGGTGAGAACATGGTGTGAAACGGTTGTAATAAGGTTGTATTGAATGCCACTGAGAAAAGTTGCACAAGGTGACAACAAGGCAGCTACAAGGCAGCTAGCTGGTGATGCACGGTTTTGAGAACTGCTGTGAAGTTTCATACATTTTAAAAATCTTTAGGTTTATGGCGGTCAGTGGTGGACGACAGCAAACATCATCAAGTTGTCAAGACAATGTCACTGTGTACCGACACAGTTTGAAACAGCAGTGAACCGCAGTCAGTGCCGCCCCCATGTGAGGCCAGCTCACGACACATCGCCATGGTTTTGCTGTTTAAAATCCCTCTCTACAAAGATTTTTAAAAGCAGTGATATTCCCAATCAAGATGTCAACTTCAGTTTGTTAAAAGGTTCTTCAATACGTGTTACATTCGAACTTTCTCTCTAAAACATGGTGCTCTAAAAATGGAAACGGTTCTAAGACTCCGTGATGGGGCGGTAAATCATAAATTGGATGTAATGTTAAAACAGTTATGTAATCCATGTACTGCTTTAGATAAAAATAAAAAATCTAAATAGTGCCTTTGTGACCTAAGAGTGGGCGGGGCAAACTTGTCACACAGTTCCGTATATAAATGCCTGTAGAAAAATATTCTACAGTGGATTTGAAACAGAAAATAAAAATATATATAAAGGATAATACATGAGAAAAATATTATTACCTGTGTGTTTCATCTCAGACTCTCTGTGTTTGGTGATGATCGAAGAGAGGAAGTCGATCTCTTCATCGAGCTCCGGACGCATATCCCCCTCCTCTGTACATAAAAAAAGAAAGGATTTTTTTCTGATAAATAACTTTGCATATATTAATTAATACCTTGTGTATGACATATTGTCGCATACATACATTATAAGTAATTAACCGTATAAATAAAACCCTACTACACATCCCCCATTTATACATCTTGAGTAGCACAAATACAAGTTACTGTTTTATAATCAACAAAATATTGCTTCAATGTACCCAGCAGCAGAAAAGCCGTACTTGCATTGACCCTATTGAGTGTCTTATCTATTAATTATTTTAACAGGCTACACCATTCATTCTTTCTTTTATTTGCCTTATTGTACGAGGGTTGCAGGGAGGCTGAAGCCTGTCTCAGCCAACACAGGGTGAAGGTACACCCTGAACAGTTGCCAGTTATTCACAGGGTCAACAGATACACATCCGTTCAGATATGGAACAACCAATTAGACCAGAGGTGCCCAATCCTGACCATCCGATCATCTTCTCATGGCTTAAGACTTGGAAATGAAGACTTAAGACCTGACCAGCTCTGTCACAAGGGTTTAGGGTTGGAGATAAAGTCTTTAGGAAGGCACATCTCCAGCAGCAGGATTGGGCACCACTAAATCAGACTAATGTGTTTAGACTGTAAGCGGAAACTGGGGTACCCAGAGCAAACTCACACAAGTATAAGAAGAACATACAGACAGAAACAAAGACTTGAACCCAGGACTTTCTTGCTGTGGGGCGGACGTGCTAACCACTGTGCCCCTGTGCCACCCCAGGCTACACTAACAAAAGGTAATCATGACAAAACTGGTCACATCTATAAATAGTGAAGAAATAAAGTCACCCGTTTAACTCGGCGGCACGACACGGTGGCGTAGTGGTTAGCATACCCGCCTCACATTAAGATTGTCCAGGGTTTGAGTTTGCATTGCACTTGGGCATTTCTGTGCGGAGTTTGCATGTTCTCCCTGTGCTTGCGTGTGTTTCCTCCAGGTACTCCGGTTTCCTCCCACAGTGCAAAGACATGCACATTAGGCTAATCGGCTGTTCCAACTTGCCCCTAGGTTTAAGTGTGAGTGTGAATGGTTGTGTGTGTGATTCCCTGCGGTGGTCTGACGAGCTGTTTAGGGTGTACCCTGCCTTAGCTTAGTGCTAACTGAGATAGGCTCCAAGCCCAACATGACCCTAATAGTTGGATTAAGTGGTTCGGCAAATGTGTGACAACACTATGAGGAATATACCTTAGCTGAAGTGTTTTACTGCCATTAAAAAAATGGCTACAGAGGATTTATTATGCAGAGAGCTTAGAGATCAAAAGAGGGAGTAAATGAAAATGCTGCAAATTGTGTGTGTGTGTGTGTGTGTGTGTGTGTGCATGCGTGGGTGTTGCATGCTGATGTATGCGCACTCTGTGTGGGTGGATAAGGCAGCATGCCAGCCCCGCAGTGCTTCGTTGTCTACGTGTGAGTTTGGTACTGAGGGAGGAGCCTCATCAGAGTCATGAATGAAAATCATCGCCATGGCAACTGATAGACGGGACTAAATGCACCTCAACGACACAGTAGGCAGGCTGAAGGATTTAAAACAATGCCAGGCTACGAGAAACGCTTATCAGTCCAAGTCTTTACCAGAATCTTTCACGTGTCAGTCATACCACAATGTGAGGGAAATTCAACATTAGCTCTTTATTTTCTACGGCTACTAAGGATAGAAAGAAGAAAGTACACCTTTTTGCATAATGTAAATATTTAAGGTTTAACAGTATACACTGGTGCAACTACTTACATGTGTACAATAATGTGTATGCTGGTTTAAGAGTGTAATAAAGCTGCATAAATCAGCATGAACAAGATGATTACGCATCTCAAGCGATTCGTTTTTTATCCAGTTGCCTGGAGATAGTTGCCTGGTGAACTTCGCAGTCACTACAAACCACCAGCATTTTCTACTCCTTTATTCAACATCCAGAAAAGAACTGTCCAAGTCATCCCATAAGCAATATTTATTTCTTTTTATGTGTATTTTGGACTAATTAGCATACTATCTCTCCATCCTGGACAGCCAAGTCAGTGAGGCTTCCAGGCAACCAAAACCTAAAACTGGACAACACACTGGTCCAGGAAGTACACTTGCGCTGTGTGACATAGACATAAACACAAGACTGGAACTATTCGGTATATCGGTTGTATGCCAACCGAATTTGCGTGCCAAATTTGCCGCCATCTTACCAGAGACTGGTTACACTTGACGACTAGGCTTTATAAATTCAAACAAGCTGCAGGACTGAGAAAGTTTGCTCTGTTTTATGCTTTATTTTGAGTCTTACTTTTATCTGTGCTGGTAAAATACCATGATACAAGTAAAATTAAACACATATTCGGACTTGCGTTTTTTTTCTGGAAAAGAGAATAAATGATAAAGAATGCAGGTATTCTGTAGATACGATACTTACAAGTGAAATGTTTTTCCTTGCGCTTTAGAGATACTATTTGGTTGTTATAGCAAATTGAGACACAGCCTTCAACACCCATCTTATTGGAATGGAGGATTTTAGTCCTTGATCATCTGGCAGCCACCAAAGGCACATCATGTGAGGGTATTGTGTTTATGTCAATGCTGTGTGATAGATAATCACAAGTGTTTTTGCTCACCAGTGATTCACTGATTGTAAGTTATAAATATAATACATTTATAATAAAAGATGAAAATATGATAAAACTAACAAACAAGAGCACTTGGAGAGCGCAAACATCCACCAAGCCAAACATTTTTTAAATACATAGAACCCCCTGCTGGCCTTGCTGAAAAACCTGTCTTCAAATAATAAATAAATAGATAGATAGATAGATAGATAGATAGATAGATAGATAGATAGATAGATAGATAGATAGATAGAATCTGCTCATATATTGTTAAAAAATCCTGGATTCAGAATTTTATCTGGATTATCTAATAAACTTTTCCTTGTCCAAAGCTCAACCTCTGTTAGAGAGATGAAAATCTGCACTTAACTTAAACATAAACAATAAAACAAACAAATTCTTTATATTTTTATAATTAATTAATTTGCCGAACTGCTTAATCATACTTTGCAGAGAGGTGAAGCCGTCTATTGCAGGGCAACACACGTACCCACGCAAAACACACAGCTAGGGGCAATTTGAAACAGCCAATAGGCCTAATGTGCATGCTTTAAACTGTGGGAGGAAACCGGAGGACCCAGAGGGAACCCATGCAAACTCCACACAGAAACACCCTCGCTGAGCTCAGGACTCACTTCCATATTGCAATTTCAAAATAACATTCTATCTTCCAAAACTTTTCATTTAAAACATTTCACTTTTTATTTACATTTACATTTTAATCTCCAGGAATTTCCTCTGGGTACTACGGTTTCCATGTGTTCAAAAACATGCACAGCAGGCTGATTGGCTGCTCCAAATCGCCTCTAGGTGTCAGTGTGAGTTTGAAAATAGCTGTATGTCTGTTGGCCCTACAATGGCCTGGCGAGCTGTTCAGGGTGTACCCCACCTTCACACAGTATCGGCTGAGACGGGCGCCAGCCACCCCTCGACCATAACTGGGATTAAGCAGCTTAGAAAATGAACGAATGAATAATATACTAAATGTAACCATTTTTTCTTTCTTATTCTTCTCAAAGGCATGTGATGTTACACACCAAGACCTCTTTCTCAGAAGCGTTAAACTCTGGCTGATTAATGCGCCAGAACAATCCGAGAATGCGTCCGAGGATCAAAACCTCAGCCCTGAAGCAGTCTAATAGTGAGAGGGTTTAAGCTGATGCACGAGGTAGACAGATTAACAGATGGAGGTGGAGATGAACGGACTGTGAACCTTTACTGCTGCAATGTTGATTAGCTCTGCCTGCTGCTTCGTATTGATCACATCACGATCACTCGTGCTATAATTCACAAGCTTACGGACACCTGATAGGAAGGAGCGCGATTAGAGCAGAGAGCTGTTCTATATTTATTTACTTCCTCTTTAAATAGCTTATTTTAATTCACAGACAGGTGGCATGGTGGCACGGTAGCCTAGTGGTAGGCACATCCGCCTCACGGCAAGAAGGTCCTGGGGTTTAGTCCTGTTCGTGGATATTTCTGTATGGAGTGTGCATATTCTCCCTGTGCTTGTGTGGATGTCCTCAAGGTACTCCGGTTTCCTCTTACAGTCCAAAGACATGCACATGAGGCTAATTGGCTGTTCTAAATTGCTCCTAGGTGTGAGAGTGAATGGCCGTTCAGGGTGTACCCTGCTTTTGCCTGGAGTTGGCTGAGATGGGCTCCAGCCTCCCCACAACCCTAGTTTGATTAAGCAGTTCAGCAAATGAGTAAGAGAGTGAGTGAATGATTTACAGACATATGATGAAAGAGAGCTAGGGGTTTACTACCAGCCGTGTTTGCTGAAAGCGAGTTCTTTTTGAATTGCTGCAGCACCGAGCGCAGAGTGTTGCGTTTGATTTATTCCACCCTTTTCTGTCTCTCTCACTCTCTCTCTCTCACTCTCGTGTCTCCTGTTGCATCGTGAAAGCTGCGTGGGTGAGAGAGGAGGAGAAAACGATGTGAGACGAAGCAAGAGGGAGGAAGACTTGACGAACAGGGCATGAGAAAGAGAGGGGGGGGGGGGACACGTGGAAGGAAAGCTTAAAGGAAAAAGGAAAATGGGGAGATATGCTGCTATGTTTGATCGTTGATGGCGAGTGGGTGGTCATGATGACTGGAGTGGGATTCAGTCCTGATTCTCCACTCGATATTACATTGAGAGCAAATTACTGATCCCAGAACCCCAATCATCATCTCTTCTCTGACTCCGATGTTCGTCACTGTACCCTCTCCAAAATCCCCATTATGCAGCTAAATTACTCCTAATGGCACTGGGTACTTCAGACACGCAATCATACCGACTGTCCGAGAAATGAAATCTGTATTAATGAGACATCCTAATTTTACCTAGTGCGGAGGCTCAGATGTCTACACAGCTGTTTAGGCCAGTAAAGCGTTTAAGCCGCAGAAAAAGTGAGTCAGATATAAAAGCTTGTGGTTACACTAATGACTCTGGACTATAGGACATGAATGAGACATGGCTCATCAGGAGGATGACTGTAACCATGATGATGATGATGATGACGGTAATGACAAATTTACACATGTATTACAGTAAAGGTCTGTAAAAGTTGAACTGCACAATCAAAAAACGCATATTTATCTAATGTTGCGTTTTATACCACATAATTGTTATCTCTTGATTCTGATTGGTCAGAAGGGGCTGCGTGAGTTTCTCTAAAGCAGCTCTGATTAGTTCCAGCTACATGGTTTATGTTACTGTACTCATTCTAGTGCAAAATTTTGATTTACGTTAACATTCATCTATTCACCAAACCACTTAATCGTCCTATTAGAGTCGCAGGGAGACTGGACTGGATCTCAGCCGACTCTAGGTGAAGGCCGGGTACACCCTGAACAGGTTAGTAATTTTGGGCAGACTGTTCCTTCAAGATGAAACATCAAGATGAAAAACAGCACTAAAATTTGCTAAATACAACATGCTAGCATGTTCTATAATACAAACACCCCTGATCTTCCTCCTAGTCACAAATAGGCTTTGACATGTCCAAGTTTGGCAGCGCTATGGTGTAGTCGTCAGCACGTCTGCCTCACAGCAAGAAGGTCCTGGGTTTGAGTCCCAGGCTTGGCTGGAGTAGAGTTTCTGTGTGGAAACATCGTTGTGGAGTTTGCATGTTTTCCCAGTGCTTGCCTGGGTTTCTTCCGGGTACTCCAGTTTCCTCCCACAGTCCAAAAACATACACATTATGCTAAAGGTACTCATACGCCAATTTGCCCCGATCATATTTCGATGTTATATCGAAGGAATCGGAGCACATTGGTACATATCAGAAAACATTAGTATACATTATTGTACAATAGACATTGTAAAACTTCAGCGACGACAAAATATTTAGAGAACATTGAAAATTTTGTTTTTTTATTTTGTGTTCAGAGTCCATCGGAGAAACAGAAAAATTGGACAACATTTGGTAGGTGATTGTGTGTAGCATTCATTCACTCATTCATTTTCTAAGCCGATTAATCCTAATTATGGTCGTGGAGAGGCTGACGCCCATCTCAGCCGACTCTGGGCGTGAACAGCTCAACAGGCCATTGCAGGGCTAAAACACATACAACAATTCACACTCACACCAAGGGGTGATTTGGAACAGCCAATTAGCCTACTGTGCATGTTTTTGGACTGTGAAAGGAAACCGGAGTACCCAGAGGAAACCCACACAAGCACGAGGAGAACATACAAACTCCACACAGAAACGCACCGAGCCCAGAATTTGACCTCGGGACCTTCTTGCTGTGAGGCAAACTTGCTAACCACTGCAGCGTGTGTAACACTGGTAAAATTTTAGATGATTAATATTTTTTTTATAATATCCGTGACACACTGCAACGACACTGGAACAAAACGAATTGACATTGTAATCGTAATAAAATTGAAGGAAACATCAGAATCACATCAGGTAAAAATCGGAGAAGATCAGTGCATATCAGAACAATATCGGATGGAACAAATCGAAATATGATCGACTCAACTCGGGATCATGATTGTTATCGTGTGAGCGCGCCTTAAATGGCTGTTCCAAAGTGTGAATGGTTGTGTGTGGGTCTGTTGGCCCTGTCATGGACTGGCGAGCGGTCCATGGTATACTCCGCCTTTGCCCAGAGTAAGCTTAGATAGGCTCCAGCCTCCCAGGGACCCTAGTAGGATAAAGCAGTTCATCAAGTGAATGATTGAATGAAGGAATGTCCAAGTTGGTAGTAGTTGTAGCATATTGAAGCTGCTGAACATTTCCCAGGGTGCTTAACCATTCCCAAGATGTAAAATGTCTTTAAACCCCAATGCTTTAAATTTACAAAGATGAGTATGAACACACTGATACGGGGCTCCTAGTGGTACTTACTGAAGTGGTTCCTTCTCCTGACCACACACTTCCCTCTCTTGTTCTCGACGAACGGAGCCAGGCAGGGGCCGCAGTGGGACGAGCCAGGCTGGCAAAAATGACGTCTTTCACGGGCACAGTCCAGGCTGCGGGGGCACTGGCTCACTTATGAGACACACACACACACACACCCCACATATCACACATACCACACAGACCGAGATCCATATAAGTACAGCTTTTATCTGTCAGTCAGTGTAGCAAAAAAACAATGGGGCTGACTGCTTAGTACCTTAAGTGGGCAAAGATTATACGGCCTATTTATTATGCAATAAAATAAAACAGGGGAAATCAATTGACTTTATTAAGTAGCTGTAAACTCAGTACATCTATTCTGTAATGCAGCACTTTTTTTCTACAGCGTCTCTATCGTACAGCCTTCTCGTAAATCTGAAGAAAGTAAACAATGACTGTACACTGCCATGACTGTAAATCACCAAACAGTTACCGTCATATAATTAATAAATGCAGAAAGTCAGAGGGAACAAATACATTATGAAGCAAATGGCATACTGACAGCATAGTAGAATAACTACTACAAATACGTTCAGATCGGTCTGACCTAATACAATACAGAGCAGCTGTTATGATAAAGGTCTCATTTTAAATTCAACACAATCCAGGAGCAGATGGAAACTGAAAACAAGCCAGCTGTGAGCGGTGTAGTGCATCAATAATTAAAACTGTTTACACTATCTGCTAAAAAGACATTTTAATTGTTTGAAGATTGTTTTTTATAATGTCGACTGAGTGTTATTATTTTTAAAGCTATAGAATAAAACCTTCCTCTTGCTCTGTGCGTCATATGATATAACACAGTCTTCTCACGGTTCGAACCTGATCTTGGGTTTCTCATGTTCTCCTTCTTTCTTTGCATGGGTTTCCTGTTGAAGTTCCTCAGTTGCTGCTGAGTTTTCCGGTTTTCTCCTACCTCCCAAAACATTTCAGTAGGTTCATCATTGGGTCTTATGTAAATCTTGGCTCCCGAGTGGCACATCGACAAGTTGCGTGGCTATCAACCCGGAGATTGCAAGTTCAAATCCAGGATGATGCCACAGCCATCCGCGATCGGGAGTCCATGGGAGCTAATTGGCCAAGCCCTCACGGGAGGGAGGATTAGCATACGCTCACCTCCCTGTCACTCAGAGCGATCACTACCCAGTCATGGGCGTCTGGGAGCTCATTTGTACGAGGATAACGCTGAGAAATGCTAAAAAAACACTAAAATTACATCTAGTCACATTGAAGTCACATCGAATGTACAATTCCAAAGCTCAGGCGAGATAAAAACATTCATTCAGTCATTTTCTAAGTCTCTTAATCCTAATTAGGGTTGCAGGTAGACTGGTGCCCATCTCAGCCAGCTCTGGGCGAAGGCGGGGTACACCCTGAACAGCTCGCCAGGCCATCGCAGGGCAACACACACACAACCATTTACAATCACTCTCACACCTAGGGGCAATTTGAACCAACAAATTAGCCTACTGTGCATGATTTTTGACTGCGGGATACCAGAGTACCCGAAGAAAACCCACGCAAACATGGGGAGAACATAAAAGCTCCACACAGAAACGCCCCGAGCCCGGAATTCGAACCCGGGACCTTCTTGCGGTGAGGCGGATGTGCCAAACACTGCACCACCATTGCGCCCTGGAGAAAAAAAACTAACACATTTTTTTTTTTCACAAAACCTTAAATCAAGGTTGATGTTCAGTGCCAGTGACATTTCAGCCAAATATGACCTTTCTGAAGGACAAACTGAGACACTGCTTCATCTTGCCATCAAAGCATGCAGCGATCTGTGACAGCGGTCACGATGATGTCACCTCGCCACCGTGCACCATGTGCGAACAGGTGGGAGTGCAGATAACACAGCAGGCCAGTGCGAATAAACACCCCCTGAACTATCATGTGTCAGAGACAGAAACACGAGACTAGCGTCTCCACGCTGGGCAAGTGGGAGGGAGAGATCTGCCAACAACCAGCTGGCGTGAGATCTCCGAGCCATGAGATGAGTGTTTTTCTTACACTTCTTCACTGAGCAAAACATCTAAGAAAGACGGTGCACGGAGTGTGGAGGAGTGTGTGAAAGTTGAACACGCAGTAAAAGCTGCTGCTTGCATGCAGAGCCGAGCGCATAATTAGCATTCGCCGAGCTATCGATATTAACCCTTGACTTGCACCTGTGAATAGCTTTCACCTCCAGTGCCTTGGCTGCAGTTGCCATAACGACTGCCATGGCAACTGAGAGTGTGTGACATCATCAAGTATGAGTCATCAGGGTCCAGGGGGTGCAGATGTTTTGGGGACAGATGGGTGTTGAAGAGGGAAGGAAAAAAAAGAATTCTGTTGCATAATGAAGAAGGGAAACAGTTTTCCGAGCTGCTGTCTATATTTTAACCGTAAAACTGAAAACTTCTTTGATCTTATTTGAAATATTTACTTTTATGTATATTAAATTATTAATGTATATAATTTACTGTAAAAGCCTATTCAAAGCCAAACAGTTCAACTATATACCGCACATAATAAAGTATTCAGTATGTAGATTTATGAGATAAGAAGAGGTAGTCTTACATTAATACAATACACACACACACACACACACACACACACACACACACAAATCATAATTCTCAAAGGAACCTAATTTTTTTCCCAAGATTATGCTAGTCATACCACTCATCACTTACTCATTTTCTAAGCTGCTTAATCCTATTAGGGTCGCGGGGAGGCTGGTGCCTATCTCAGCCGAAAAACTCTGAAAAAGCTTGCCAGACCATGGAAGGGCAACACACACACAACCATTTACACTCACACCTAGGGGCAATTTAGCCAATTAGCCTAATGTGCATGTTTTTGCACCGTGGGAGAAAACCGGAGTACCCGGAGGAACCCCATTCCAGCATCGGGACAACATGCAAACTCCACACAGAAACGGCCGAGCGCAGGACTCCTACAAACAGGACCTTCTTGCTGTGAGGCAGACATGCTAACCACTGCACCACCGTCAAACCACAATAACTATAAAACAACTGATGACATTTTCCACTATATTTTTCCACAATGTTTATAATTTGCCTCAAGGAGCCCTGACTTCACCTCATCCTGTGTGCAAAACTAGGTTTCATCTCCTAAGTGAAGCTGAAGAGCATGTTCAGGACTGTTGACAGAGACTTGGCAACAAGCAAGTTCAAGCTAATTAATTCTGTGTACAGTCTGCATGTTCTCCCTGTGCTTGGGTTTCTTCTGGGTACTCCGGTTTCCTCCCACAGTCCAAAGACATGCACATTAGGCTAGCTGGCTGTTTCAAATTGCCCCTCAGTGAGTGTGAATGGTTGTGTGTGTCTTGCCTTGCAACGCTCTGGCAAGCTGTTCAGGGTGTAACCCGGCTTCACCCAGTGTCGGCTGGGATAGGCTACAGCCTTCCCATGGCCCTATTAGGATTAAGAGGTGCATGAGTGAGTAAGCAAGTAACTGATATTAGCCAGCTGAGGTGATATTTGATGAGTGGATTCACTTTACACATAATGGCAAAATTTTGTCCAATGGAATAATAGATAGCATGTCCGCCTCACAGCAAGAAGGCCCTGGGTTCAAGTCCCCGGCTTGGGCATTTCTGTGTGGGGTTTGCAGGTTCTCCCTGTGCTTGTGTGGGTTTCCTCTGGGGATTCTGGTTTCCTCCTACAGTCCAACGACTTGCACATTAGACTAATTTAGTGTTCCAAATTGCCCGTCGGTGTGAAAATGAATAGTTTTGTACGTGTTGGCCCGTCAATGGTCTGGCAAGCTGTTCAGGGTGTATCCCCCCCTTCACCCAGTGACGGCTGAGATGGGCTCCGGCCTTGTAAGCGGTGGAATGAGAGTATGCGTGAGTGGAATAGAAAGAAGGACAGGAAGTGTAGATTGCAAATTGAACCAGACTTTTGTCTGGAATTTTGGTTCATTTAGTTAAACCCAACACACAGTGCTAAAAAAGAGCCCTAATGTAACTTCCTGTTGACAGAGCAGGGCAGACGAATAAAGGTGACAGTTCCTAAGCCTAAACACTCAGTTCCACACATGCAGCCAGCCAGCCAGCCACCCACACACATTGCCCAAGAAAAGGTGAAATGAGCCAGAGACGGTCTCTGCCTGGCCAAGGTTCAGTTGAAACTCAAGGTGACCTAACCGTGGTGGTCACAGCATGCACGTTATGCGAGTCAGAGCCATGAGCCATTTATGGGCTGCACATTTTTGGGGGGTATTTACAGTTACACAATAATGAAGAGTTTGAACTTCTAACTTGGTCTGATCACATACCAGGTGTAAAAACATAGGCGGGGCTTATCAAGCTGGTTCTAAGTGTTGGTAGATTGAAAATACTGACCATTATGGACAAGCTGTTTTAAGGCAGTAACACAATTCAGTGATGTTACGACAGTACTAGGAAATATAGGCGAGGTCAGTGCGCACTGTATATGTGTTCAAATCGAGCTCATAACTGTACACTGTAAGTGCATACAGACATGAAATCTGACCCCAATACTAGGCCAAACAACTTGACTAATCTGTTCAACTAAGAGTTACCAGCTAGCCAAGTACTGTTGGTCTACCACTTTGACCATTTAAACTGTGTTTGGTCACACCAGTGCAATTATCCAGCAGGAACACCTTGATTTTGACTAAAAACATGATTAGTACATATTACCCTGGAACAGTGTGACCTGGTTTGTCCGTGGAAGGAAAAACATTATCAGAATAGAAAAGCACTCAGAGAGCGCAGTCCTCTGTCAATGCCGCAAAAAATCTTTAAAAATCCCCTGAATACAGACAATAATCTGGATCCCTGCCAAAATTTCATCAATTGTTCCTTGTATCATTTCTGCTGAATGCTTGAAGCAAAACGACAGACGCCGACAGTTTGTCATGGTCACTTGTACTGCGCGGTGTCATCACTTCACTGTCTCACAATAAATATGTAAATATTTATATATTAAATATATAAAATTCTTGTTTTAGTTTATTCCCCCCTTGTTGTTTCTGTGTAGTATATACTAAAGATTATACTGAACGAGTTCAAAAACACACCATTACAGAATGCAATTACAATTTCATACATAGGTGTGCTGGTCAGTACTCGGGCGGCACGGTGGATCATCCAACTCACAGCAAGAAGGTCCCTGGGTTTAAGTTCCAGGCTCGGGCATTTCTTTGTAAAGTTTGTATGTTCTCCCGGGGCTTACATGGGTTTCCTCCGGGTACTCCGGTTTCCTCCCACAGTCCAAACTGCCTTAAGGTTTGAGTGTGAATGGGTGTGTGTTGGCCCTGCGATGGTCTGACGAGCTTTTCAGGGTGTACCCCGCCTTGAGTCAGCGTTAGCTGAGGATTAAGCGGTCCAGCAAATGAGTGAGCAGTCAGGACTTAACAAACTTTTAGCCATGTGATGGATCTTATACACATTTGGAGGGGCTAAAGGTGAAGTCCTTTAGATAGCAAACCAGAGCCAAAATATCTTGGTCTGACAAATACCCATGTCAACGTCAAAAATGAGTCACAACCTACACACCTAGACAGCTTGGTGTCACAACATGAAGATGATAAACTCATGAACGGTGGGTTAAAACTGTCCTGATGTCGTCACGACTGCTGTTTAATAAAGTTAAAACTTTCCATACATTCTTAAATATTTACTAATTCACAGTTATTCACTAAAGACTCGGTGGATATCGCTCAATAGTTCAATACAATTCAGCAGCATACACCATGCCTAAGGCGAATAACTGGCACAAATAACTGGCGGCATGATCCGGGCTCTGTCTTTTTATAGTCTACTCATTTAGAGTTTAGTACATACTACACAGACATGAAAGAAACCATGCTCCATAAAGGTGTATTTTTACAGTTATTCAAAGTTTTAATATATACTACACAGAAACATAAGAAAAAAGTAGGAATAAGACTAAAAGAAAAAATAAGACTGTAGCAAGCAAATGCAACGACATTTCGTTCTGTATACACCTGTATATCTGAATGACAAATAAAGTTAAGTCTAAGTCTAAGTCTAAAAACACAACAAAACGAGATTTTTATTATTGATTTTTCCATTTTAAAGCATGATAATGATGCCACCTGCTTCAAGTGACCATGACAGACCACTGATTTTGATTATAACATTATCCACTCCGGTTTTTAAATCCACTGATAGTGAGCCAATCAGATCACTCTGTTTTCTGTGTATATACTAATATTAACTATCCTAAAGATTAATTTATAAAACAGTCTTTTAAGTTTAAACCTATATTAGAAGTTTATTACATCTCAAATACATTTAATTCCAAATGAAGATCTGATTTGAGGGCGGTATGGTGGTGTAGTGGTAGGCATGTCTGCCTCTCATCAAGAGGGTCCTGGGTAATTCCCAGGCTGTGTGGAGTCTGCATGTTTTCCATGCGTTTCCTCTGGGTACTCCGGATTCTTCCCAGAGTCCAAAGACATGCACATTAGGCTAACTGGCTGCTCCAACTTTCCCCTAGGTGTGAGTGAGAGTGTGAATGGTTGTGTGTGTTGCCCTGCAATAGTCTGGTGAGCTGTTCAGGGTGTACCCTGCCTTCGCCCATTGTCGGCTGAGATAGGCACCAGCCTGCCTGCAACCCTAGTAGGATTAAGTGGTTCGGCAAACGAGTGAGTGAGACAGTGAGTATAAGATCTGATTTGATACACAGCTGTAGATTGTCAGTCAGCTGGAGACACTGTGTTACCATGTGCTATACAGTGCCTTCTGTTACACCTCCTGCACAACAGCGACTGATGAACACATGACAAATACGCTTTCTTATGTAAAAAAAAATAACAAAAACAAAAAAAAAAGTTAACAGTAAGTAGAAACCTGGCCTTTCAGAACCAGAGAAAGTAAACTGTCAGGACTTTCTTTTTCCATGAGTCATTCTTCCTTCACTTTGACCACCCTCTGACTCGGATCTACCCGGAGTGGGTCTGCATTTATTCTCCCCAAGAGACAAATCACCTCATAAAACCTTTCATTAGCTCTGATTAAAGAAAAAGGAATGAGCTTCTTTATAACCGACTCCATCCAAAACCTTATTTTTAAAATAAGGTTTAAAATAATATGTCTGCATACCGAAAGAGGATGAATAAACAAAAGAGGATTAAGGAATAAATTACTCTATCTATTCTTATCAGATGGTTATTACTGTTGAGTCACTTTCTACAGACCAACATAAAACAAAATAATAGAGCTGAATGCTTCTCTGTTCATTCTGGCTGTGTATGACTGAATGAAAATGGTTTACGAGACCAGTTGTTCCAGGTTATAGTGTAGTGACTAAAACAAAAAAGGAGGGGAAAAAAGTATGAATAGAGAGTTTTTCTTTTTAAAGAGTTGATTCACAGGATGCTAAAAATATCATAGTTTAAAATAAAACATAGTCGAGTGCCATGAAAGTCAATATCTTAATTACGCTAATAGAAATTATGCCTGAAAAATAAATGCATGCGTCACGTCATAGCTCATTAAAAAACATCACTTTTTCAGTAATGGGAAATGAGAAATTATTCAAAATGTGGGTCGGTGTATAAATGCTTATCCCCGAGTATAAACTACCTGTCACATACCTAATTAACTTTACTCTCTCATCTCTCACTCATTCATTTACCGAATTGATTAATCCTACCAGGGTCGGGAGGGAGGTTGGTGCCTATCTCAGCCGACAAGGCCGGGTTCATCCAGAACAGTTGGCCAGACCATCGCAGGGCAACCATTCACACGCACACCTAGGGGCAATTTGGAACAGCCACTTAGCCTAATATGCATGTTTTTGGATCATGAAAGGAAACCGGAGTACCCAGAGTAAACCCACGCAAGCAAAGGAACAACATACAAACTCCACACAAAAACGCCCGTAACCGGAACTTGAACCCAGGACCGTCTTGCTGTGAGGCGAAGGTGCTAACCACTACACTACTATGCGGCCTAATTAACTTCAGTCTATTCTAATTAAGTGAGTAATCAACAGTAGAGTCAACCTTTGAGTCTATAACAATTCTATCAGGATTAGCGTACATGTTCATCCACCAAATTCCTCACAGAGAACAGAGAAAGAGCATCTAATAAAAAAATTCAGAGCCTGAAATAGCCAGCCTGGAGCAGGAGCTGTCAGCAGGAATAGCAATCAATGTAAAGAATAGAGAGCTAACTATTTCAGCCTTGTCACCCGGTCGTATTTTTGTCTGCTTCCTGATCCACTTGGTATTTTGCGATGCACGAATCCATTTATCTTTTTAATCACAATGGGAGTGAACAGCATGACAGCTTTCCAATTTAGCCAGGAGCGGACGTTGTCAAGTGCTTCCTGATGAAAAAACGGATCTTAAATAGGAATCGAGGTTTCTAAAATTGAATATGACTAACTTTTTCCCAACGGGATATCTGCTTATGATTGTTTACTGTCTGTAAAGGTGCAGCTGCCTAGCACTGGCTAATAGTACGGAATTCATATGCAGACAAATCCCACGCAGAAAGATCCTGGTGTTACATATATAAGTAAATATTGCAGAGATATGATCTGAACTGTAACTATTAACCACTTCTTTCTCTTGGGTTCCCACAGGCCTCAGTATACTTAATGTGGAGACATCTGTAAGGCTTGGGCAAAGACATTCATTCAGACATTCATTCAATCATTTGCCAAACCAATTAATCCCACTAGCATCACAGGGAGGCTGGGAGCCTATCTTACTCCATGGGCTAGATATGGCCTAATATATTTGTTGGAATAATTTTTTTGGTTTTCATTGCCTACCATAGCATTGTTCCATACATTTTCACCCAAAATTATAGAGAAGTAATTTTTTACTCATTTTTATTAGGAGCTCTGTTAGACAAAAGTGGTGGTGTATAATATTCACTGCACACTACTGAATATATATATATATATATATATATATATATATATATATATACACTTTATCTGCTTCGACATTGAAGAGTTCC
>JAQMYF010000025.1:30444480-30464142 GCA_030014195.1 Neosilurus mollespiculum
ATGAAATTGTAGTACTGTTATTTTTTCCCACATACAATATATTTAGCTCTACTTCGACGTATCAAGCACTGTTCCACAGAAAATCGACTCGAGATTTTATATATATATATATATATATATATATATATAAAGACTAAATTTTTTGGGGGGATTAACCATCAGTGGGCAACCACGAAACAGGCTTGTCGGGATGAAAATGTAGTCTTTTATTTTTCTCACATACCATATATTTCGCTCTACTTCGATGTCGATATTCTATGGAAAATTGACTCAGGACCTATATATACATACACACACATATATACACATATATCTATATAATCTAATCTATATTTTTAAAAAAATGTGTCCAAGCGACAGAACTTGCAGCAGTCCATGTAACACGAGACGTATTATAATACAGAATGTGCACTAAACTATGTACCACAACATATAATATTTAGAGTAGCTTATATACCACAACATTCATTTATTAATTCATTCATTTCCAACTGCTTAATCCTACTAGGATCACATGGGAGTCCCATCTCAGCCAACTCTTTGTCCATCACAGGACAACACACACCCACACACACACTCATACCTAGAAACAATTCAGAATGACCGATGAGCCTAATGTGCATGTCTTTGAACTGCGGGAGGAAACCGATGTACACTGAGGAAACCCACACAAGCATGAGGAGGACATGCAAACTCCACGTAGAAACACCCTTAAACCCAGGACCTTCTTGCAGTGAGGCGGACGCACTGTCCAATAACACAACATGGACATATACAGTATTATAGACTCTAGACAGTCTAGATGCACATGTATCAAAGAGACAGGACTAGCAGGTTGTCTGTGCAACACAAAATATAGTGTATAGAACATATGGGACGTGCAGGAGATATATGCAACTTATACAGCTATGCATTTCTGTGGGTCATGGAGAGCATGACAGTAATTTGGAGAGCAATGAGATCACATGGCAGTCTCTGGACTAAAGAAATCCGACCCTGATCATCCAAACTGCAGAGATCATGGCCATAATCCTGATGTTATTACCTGCCATAGTGGTGCTGATGGTGATGGAGGTCAGAAGAAGAAGCGCCGCCCACACTCTCCTCTCCTCTCCTCTCCTGGATGAAGGCATCCCTGTAGAAGTAGCGCAGAGAGCTCGAAGGGCTTTAGGGGTTTAAACGGCTTTAGCATTCCCCCTCCGTTCCGAGGAGGAGGAGGAGGAGGAGGAATTAAAAAAAAAGAAAGATAGAAACGGTCGTTCAGTGTCTACAAACGCGTGCGGTCAGTTCAACATCCCCGCAAATGTGATGCTCGGGTCGGGTTGTGTGTCAGCCTCCTCCAGCTCCTCCGGCTCCTCTTGCTCCTCCTCCTCCTGCTGCTGCTGTGTTTTTCCAACTGCGCGGCGCCGGCGGCGGATCCCTCTGCGGGGAAAAACCTCCTGCTCACACGTCACAGCCTGTAACACGTCACATCACACGTGGGCCGCATCCCAAACAGCGCGTGAGCGGTCTCTGTAGGGCACTACCAAGGAACACCAAGGAATGCATAATGACTCCGACTGCACGTGCGCAGGATGTACACAAGTAACATTGTATATTATTATTATTATTATTATTATTATTATTATTATTATTATTATGGGTGGTGTGGTGGTGAGCACAAGGTCCTGGGTTCGAGTCCTAGGCGAGAATGCATGCTCTCTCTGAGCTTGGATGGGTTTCCTCTGGGTACTCAGGTTTCCTTCCACAGTCCAAAGACATGCACATGTTTCAGATTGCCCCTAGGTGTGTGGGTTGGCCCTGTGATGGACTGGCAGTCTGTTCAGGGTGTACCCTGCCTTCACCCAGAGTTGGCTGAGATAGGCTCCAGCCTCCTCACGACCCTACTAGAAGCAGTTCAGCCGATGACAACAATGATGTTGTTGATGATGATGATGATGATGATAATAACAACAACAACAACAACAGGTGGTGTAGTGGTTAGCACGTCTGCCTTACAGCAAGAAGGTCCTGGTTGAGTCCTGGGCCTGACGAGGGGGTTTCTGTGTGGAGTTGTTCTCTCTGTGCTTACGTGGGTTTCCCATGTTTTCCCACAGTTCAAAGACATGCACACTTGGATAATTTGGCTGTTTGTGTGTGTTGGCCCTTTGATAAAATGGCGACCTGTTTTGGATGTACCCTGCCTTCACCCAGAGTCGGCTGAGATAGGCTTAAGCCTCCCCGCGCCCCCCAAGTAGGGTTAAGCGGTTTGGAAAAAGAATAAATGATGATAATAATAATAATAATAATAATAATAACCATCACGCACAGCACCACACTCATGCACACAGTTTTCATATCTATTAACACAGTTGAAAAACTTGGTCTTGATCTGTACTGTTTATATACTCATTCTTCGCTAAACTAACATTTAAACTCCTGCTCGTTCACTGTAATATAAAAGGGCAGTGGTGGCTTAGTGGTTAAGGTGATGGGATACTGATCCAAAGGTTCAAACTATCAGTTCAATTCCCACTATCACCACTGTTGGGCCCTTGAGCAAGGCCCTTAACCCTCAATTGCTCGGTTGTATAAAAATGATAATTGTAAGTCGCTCTGGCTAACAGCGTCTGCCAAATGCTGTTAATGTAATATATACACATCAGTCCATCAGACATAGAGGCAATGCAATATATAAAAACAGGTATACAGCTTGTCAATTTGATGAAAAAAAGATGTTATATCAGTTATTATTTCAGTGACAGCTGTTCAGATGGGAATTTCATACACACTAGTTATGAACAGAATGGTGCAACAAACAAAAAACATCCAGTGAGCTGTTCTGTGGATGGAAACACCATGCTCATGAGAAAGTTTAGAAAAAGAAAATGACTAGAGTTGTTTTAAGTGACAGAAAGGCGTTGTTGAATCAACACTTTACAACTAAGGTGAGTGGAAAAACATCTCAGAATATACATTACATCAAACCTAGAAGCAGATGGACTACAACCGCAGACAACCACATTGGTCTCCATATAAACAAGGACAGGAATCTGAAGCGACAGTACCCACAGGTTCACTGATAAAACACCAGATGATGTTATGAGCCGTCAGCTTCTATAAGTATATAACATTTGGAACTTTAGTCTGTCACACACTCATTTATTTGCCAAACCACTTAATCCTCTGTTAGGGTCGCAAGGAGGCTGTAGCCTATCTCAGCCAATACCGGGTGAAGGCAGGGTACATCCTAAACAGCAGACCATTGCAAGGCCAACACTCACACCGACAGGCAATTTGGAACAGCCAGCTGGCCTGTGTTTTGGACTGTGGGAGGAAACCTGAGCAAGAACATGGAGAACATGCACACTCCACAAAGAAATGGCCGAGCCCAGGATCTTCTTGCTCTGAGGCAGACATGCTAACCACCATGCTACAGTTCCGCCCCACCGTAACTGTAGTCTGAATGTAGAAATTGTTATGGTATTTATATTTTAAACTATAACCTATACATTTTTGTTTGCATTTTAGGGTGTATAGTTCAATATTTTTAGTTATTAATCTTATTGGTTAATATACTACTAGGATTATAACCACATGTATCATTAGTAGCCATGTCACTCCAGGAAGAAAAGCTAATCAAGATTTTGATCACTTACTACAACTACGAGTTATCAGTTCATTTGCGATGAGCAGCCATGGAATAACTGTTAGGTATTTATACTGGTTACAACAGGCCAATTAGCAATAGTGTGAGCAATTGTGTTGGTTTCCGTAACAAGTCGTTTTTTGCAGGATGGGGCTGTTGGCCTAACGCCCTTCCCCCAACCTGGAGAACAAGGGGCTGGATTTCATCTGGCAACAATCTCCAAGACCTGCCCGACATAGTAGAACCTTCCAGGGTTAACACCAACATCGGTAAAGCTCTCATGGGCCACCGATGCACGCAAACCACACCACCACATTAAGGTAGTAGCACCATTACATGGCTCGGAATGTTAGACTGGTACAGAGGAAGCTGGACGTCTTCCACAAAAGGTGACTGAGAAGGATTTGTGGTATCTTCAGGCCAGCAGTAATATCTAACCAGGAACTTTAGAGAAATACCAGAGGCTGCAGTGTGCTAGATGAGATTAAATGCTGATGCATGAGATGGCTTGAACCATTAGAATGGACCAGCAGCACATCCCAAGGTTGCACTAAAGTGGATACCACCTGGAAGGAGGGAGCATGGAAGGCCCAAAACAACTTGGAGAAGAACGATCACCTCAGAACTATCCAAGGTAAAGTGTAACATCTTGCACGTGACTGGCAAAAGTGGAAGTGTTTAGCATCAGCCTCATATCTGGGATGAAGAGGAGTAAGTAAGTAAAGCCCCGATCTCCTTTAAGCGATAACGCCCAATAATGCCCACAATTTGATACATTTTTAGGTCGGGAGCGAGCACGAGGGGGTATGCGACCCATATCGTTGACTGTCCGTGAGGAATCCACCCGTTGTGGACAATTGTCCCGCTTTTTGAAACCCGTTTCCAAATGTTGGACGATTACACACAATAATCTACTAATCGGTGACTGTCGCCAACTATCCACGATTATACTGCTGACAGCCTGAGACCGTTGTGGTCGATCAGAGATAGTCACAGATAGTTGGGGACTTCTGTGGAAACAGTCTCAGATCTAGTTGCCAACCATCAGAGATTTTCTTCTGACCATTATTTTATTTGGACACATACACAGTTGTGGTTGTTCTGAGACAGTCACCAACTCAAAAAAAATCACGGGCAGTCGCCAAAAAAAAAAATCGCCCAAATGAGATCAGGGCTCAAGCTTATACTGGTTATGAAACACAGACTATGATTAAAAGAATAATAATAATAATAATAATCATAATAATGACACCAATTAGAAAAAAATTGTCAAATCTAATTCATTTATTGTTGATAATTTTCACTGAAACATAAAGAAGGCAGTGAAGTGCATGAGATAATAAATAAACATATTTAACAATAGGTAGATTCAATAATTTTATATTTGCCCTATAAAAAATTTGTCTGTCTTTTCAGTTTGAAACACAAACCCCAGGTAACAGTATTCTTATGACTGTATGCTCTGATGTATGATGTTTCTGGTTGAATCACAACAAACCCAAAATCTCCATAACACAGCATTCAGTCTGAACACAGTCCGTGTGAAACACAGACGGGACCAGAGACGTGTGCTACACATCATAACTGACAGTAATGGAGTTTAGTTTGAGTATACAAGAAAAAAAGCAATGTTTTATATTTTAAAGTCGCATAGACTTAACCATTTAAGGTAAAGAATATATCAGGAAATTCTCACACACACACACACACACAAAAAAAAAAAAAAAAAAATCATCGGTTAAGCTAAACAGAAATAAAAGTATATAAAAAGGACCACAAAAAATAAAATTCAGTGTTTTCAGTTTGGGTCTAAGCAAAAAAAAAAAAAAATAAAAAAAATAAAAAAATAAAAATAAAAATAAAAAAGAGAATAAAGAAAAGAAATAGAGAAAAGAAGAATAAGAAGACGACTGGATAAAAAAAATTGCTTATGGTACTATACTAGACTATTATAAAGCATGAAGTCAGTTATATATAGAAGTCTTATTGGAAAAAGCATCCCATTTCTCAGCACTTTGCAGTAGAACATCAGCACAATCTGCATAAAAATGAGCAAATGAATTTAGGTAACGTTATCATGAAATTTTAATGACAGAGCCCATCTGAGTGACAGTAATTAAAAAAAAAAAACGTGCAAAAAATATGTGAAATGTGAAAAGGTAAGATGCAATTATTTAATGATCAAAAACAGACTCTCAACTGTAAAGGAAGTGTAAGAGATGTTTTATGTGTAAACAAACCAACCACCGTTAAAAAAAAAAAAGTAAAACTGTCACTTCTGTAAGCAGTGGGCCGGTGTTTCTAGCGTCTTCTATAAAATACAACAAAAGAGTTTTATTAGTGACGTCTATGTCTGCGTCGTCGGTTTGCCAGCTTCCTTCCCGGCATCCTCACCTTCCTTTTCAGAGTCATTGTGCTTCTCTTGTCCCGCCTCTAACGTTGCCGCTGCAGCCTGCAACTCGTCTTCCTCGGCCGTCTCATTGGCTGGCGACTGAAAGCCGCTGTCCGTGTCAGTGCTGTGCTGCTGGGGTTCCAAGCGTGAGTCTGATGAGTTCTCTGCAGCACCTGTTTGCTCTTCTTGATCTGGTTTTACGATAGTTTCCTCAACTTTGGGAGGTTCCTCCATGCTTGATGGTGCAATTTTGTCCTCATCTTTTTCAGGAGGTACCGACTGCTCCTCTTTTTGAGGCGTGACGTTCACCTCCTCCTTGGTGCTGGAGGTATCTTTAGTTTTCTCTTGGGCAATTCTGTCTGGACTTTGCTCTGCATCTTCTCCTTGCACTGCGTCCTCAATCTGCTGGATGGCACTTTCTATGGCCAGCTTGCTCTCAGAGTCCTGTGGAGACTTTAGAGCAGCTTCCTGTTTATCATGATTTGGTGCAGCTTCCTGTTGGTCCAGATTTGGTGCAGCTTCCTGTTTATCCAGATTTGGTGCGGTCCCATTGGGTAAATCAGGTGCTGTTTCCTTAGATGACAACTCACTCACTTCCTCTTTAATGGGTGCGGCGTTTTCAGATGCAGAAGAAGAAGACTGAACAGCAGATTCTACCTCACCCTGTTCTTCAGGAATATCCTGAACACTGGGAACCTCTAAGCAGGACTCATTGGGCAGCATTAGGCCTGTTCCATCGACCTGGATCATGGAGACCACCTGTTTCATCCTGCGCTTCTTCTGGGCCGTTATATCTTCTTCACCATCATGCTCTCCATCTACTTCTTGCTTTCCGCTGTATTCTTCCGCCCAGTCGATGGATGGGTTGTCACCTAGCAGGTGGAGGTTTGGGTCGCTATTAGTCAGCACAATGCTGTCCCTGTATAGGTTGTGTCTTCTCTGAACGGCAGCCTCTTTTACAGCTGAAAAGAAGAAATAATGGTTCAAAAGTTGCAGGAAAAGGTCTTGCACTTGGTAACAAGTAGTCTCACAAACCAAAGTTCATGCATCTACAAGAGTGTCTGGTCCTTTTTCCATCCACAAATTCAACAAACAGCAGTCGACTTTTACTGAAAGGTGCAATCTGACTAAAATTCCAAATAAGCAACTTATTCTCGTGGCCAATCAACAAACATCAAGAGGCTATAGATGGCAAAAAGAAATCTCACTATATTTGGACAAATTTGCTCTGGAATGAAAGGGGTAGAACAAATACACATAGTATGGAATACGCAAGTACACGTAGAACAAATTCTTTCAATAATGAACATATACTTAGATATTAAACCCTTTCTATCTTTGGAGTCTGAGATTAGAGGATCTGAGAATAGTGCAGGAAGTAATTAGAAGGGCAGTCTGGGAGGGTAATCCTCCGCCAAGCCAAAGTAATACCAAACTACTCAGCACCCCCGACTGGGCCTGCAGGGAAACCACCCATCACATCCTCTCTCGCAGTGGTAATGAATCTGTTAAAAAATTCCTGGACCCAAAATTTGATCCAGATTCCCACCAAAATCAAACCGAGCGTTATTTGGGTCGTACGCCACCCTTCCAAACAAATTTAAGTAAGCAATGGTTAAGGCTCTGGATTACTGATCTGAAGGTCAAGGGTTCAAGTCCCAGTACCACCATGGTGCCAGTGTGGGCCCTTGAGCAAGGCCCTTAACTCTCAATTGCTCAGTTGTATAAAAATGATAAGTGTAAGTCACTCTGGATAAGGGTGTCCACCAAATGCCATGAATGTAAATGTAAAATTCACCAAAATCCATTCAAAACTTTTTGCGTTAAGCTGCTAAAAAACAATCAACAACACAATCTTAATCTCCAAGGTAAGAACATAACACCTAGGACTGGACAATACTTCAGTGCAATATGTTTAAAGGTACTGTGTATAACAATTTAAAGGATCTATTAGCTCATGATGATGTCTCATTCATTTACAAAACCACTGAATCCTACTAGGGTCACGGAGAGGCTGGTGCAAAAGTGGGGTATACCCTCAACAGCTTGCTAGGCTATCACAGGGCAACACACACACAACCAATCACACTCACACCTCGGGTCAATTTGGAACAACCAGTTAGCCTAATGTGCATGTCTTTTAACTGTGGGAGGAAACCAGAGTACCTGGTGGAAACCCACGCAACCACACATGCACTTCACACAGAAACACACAAGCCCAGAAATCAAACCAGGGACCTTCTTGCTGGGAGGCAGCTGTGGTAACCACCACGACACCGTGCTGCCCTAGCAGAAACTGAGTACATCAATAAATAAGTTTTTGTTAATCTATAATTATTTGTTTAAAAAGTTGCTGGGTTTTCAGAACCTTAGAATAATCTGTGTGTATCCACATGGAGAGCAGGGTCCCCTCTTATGGAGGCTGCCATCTTGGACCACCATGTTTCTACAGTAGCCCAGAACCATACAGGCATCGAACGAGAAGAGCCGAGAAAGAAATTTCAGTTTATTGCAATCTGGAACCTCACCACTAGATGGTGCAAGATATCTTTAAATCTTAAACGCATTGTTGAATTCACAATCTGATTCATTTTATAATAGGGCAACTCAGACATTAGTCACCAGTACCGTATTATTACCAGTACAGTAGTCACAAGTACAGTATTGTTACCAGTACAGTAGTCACCAGTACATTGCTATTTCATTCATGATGACGTTTAAGGGGACACTCCACATAAGATGATTTGTGTGTAACTTTGTAGTTGTCATGTCTCACCCATCATGATGTCCTTCATGACTGTCTGAAGCACCACCTCCTCAAAGATGTTCTCTACCAGAATGAAGCGGGAGAAATCTTCAAAGATCAGCTCTTGGAAACGGGGAAGGTCCTACAGCCAGGTGTGAGACAGTGGTAGCTGAAACAATTTCTTTGCATACTTATGTAATGAAATACTGGTCAAGAGAGTGTATTGTGTGTGTGTCTTACAGCAGAGCAGGATGGAGAGAGCTGTTTCAGCATGTAGGGGATGAAGATCTGCAGAAGGGCCTCTCTGAAGAACCTCTTACGCACAGTGCTGCTGTCATAGTCATATTTCTATAGAAGGAAAAAACAAATGAAAAATTAACATAAACCATTATTGGATATGATGTACTTAATATAACCAAGTACAGAATTATTATTGGCTTTCAATAAAAACACTGGTGAAAATGGAAAAATAAAATAAAATAAAAGGTAGAGTTTGAGTCATTTTTTCCCCTCCAAATAAATGGAGGAAAAAAAAGGGTTTTGTTTTTTTTATTTGTTTTGTTTTTGCACGATCGCAAAAATTATTTGTACATCCAACACACATAGTCAGGTATAGGCATTTGATTGGTGATGAAACATTATTTTTGCTATCTATTACAGTATATTGGACATACACACACACACACACTTCACACTGCATCTCAGGAGAAAATTCAAATGATTTTAGGAGTTTTGCAGAAAAAAATACCATCATGTAAACAAGACAATCTAAAAAACAACGTAATTTCAAAATTAAAGAACATCACGTTATTCATTGATCAGTGCTGACAGATGGATACTGTCATTTGACCCACCTTGATAACTCGTTCCTGGCACCGCTGAATGGTCTTGCAGAGATCTTCCTCCTCATGACCCTCCAAACTCTGGTGGAGCAGCTGCTCGAACGTGTAGACTGCATCGTCCATTTGCTGCAACAAAATAGATGGACAGAGACACACACATGAAATGCCTGGAGGTTAAGAGAGGAATACAATACGAGTAAATACATACAGTATTTGTATTTAAGTGTGAGTTGGACCAATAAGGATTAAGTCAATGAGCTTTGGTCTAGTTTTGGACTAAGTAAGGATTTGTTTACCCTAACCATATACTAAGCACGCCACCACTGGCCTCTAGAGCAGTGGAGACGCGTTCTCTGGAGTGACGGATCACGCTTCTCCATTTGGCAATCTGATGGATGAGTCTGGGTTTGGTGGTTGCCAGGAAAACAGTACTTGTCTGGCTACATTTGGACTACAACTGTAAAGTTTGTTGGAGGGGGGGGGGGGGGATTATGGTGAGGGGTTGTTTTTCAGGAGCTGGGCTTAGCCCCTTAGTTCCAGTGAAAGGAACTCAGAATGCTTCAGCATACCAAGAGATTTTGGACAATGTCCTGCTCCCAACTTTGTGGGAACAGTTTGGGAATGGCCGCTTCCTGTTCCAACATGACTGCACACCAGTTCACAAAGCAACGTCCATAAAGACATAGATGAGCAAGTTTGGTGTAGAAGAACTTGACTGGCCGGCACAGGTCTTGCACTGGTCCTGAACTCAACCCGATAGAACACCTTTGAGATGAATTAGAGAGGAGACTGTGAGCCAGGCCTTCTTGTCCAACACAAGTGTCTGACCTCACAAATGCGCTTCAGGAAAAATGGTCAAAAATTCCCATAAACACACTCCTAAACCTTGTGGAAAGAATTGAAGCTGTTATAGCTGCAAAGGGTGGGTAGACATCATATTAAACCTTATGAATTAAGAATGGGATGTCACTCAAGTTCATATGCGTGTGAAGGGAGATGAGCGAACACTTTTAGCGATATAGTGCATCTTTTAATGCCCTTCAGCCAGAAGGTTATGTTTTACCCTCAGTTTGTGTAGTGATCTTGTGTGGATTTTCAGGAAATTTCTACAGAGGCGGGTCCTCGGGAAAGGAAGACTCCGTTAGATTTTAAAAATGATCCAGATCAAATTTGGGATCCAGGATTTTTTAAAGGATTCTTTAACATTGTGAGAACGACTTTTGACATCTGGGTTCATATAGGGGTTTTGTATGCTTGGTGGAGAGTTGCACTCTCCAAAGTCTTCATTTTAAATGATGTGCTAATGATCAGTTAAAACCATGACTTCAATCGAGATTTAGTTCTGCTCTCTGCTATTATTGTATGACGTGATCTAAAGTAAAACGTTGCTACTCTTGGAAGATAATGGATCATTAAATAAATAATACAAATTTATTCATATTTGCGCTCTGAATTTTTCAAATGAATCATAGCACATATTTTATTATATAAACACTTACTTTCTCACAAAACCCATAGGCTTTGAAATGTAATGTTTCTTTCTAACACTTTTTACTTTCTGCAGACCTACTACACAATACAGTGCCATTTTTACCATTTTGTAAATTCAACCAAGCTGCAAGTTTAAACCTGAAACCTGGCTGATGATCTCACTATGATTACAATAATCCATTTTTACTGTAAAAACCATGATTAATCAATGTTCATAATTTTAATCCTTATTTTAAAACAATATTTTGAGAATTATGTACTTGGAAACAAAAAATATATATATAATAAAAACAATACAAACTCCAAATGATGAAATGATGAAAAGGTCACAAATGAACTTTTATGAGAAATACACTTCTAATTCAATACAAATCATTTCACACCATATCCAACAGGGTGTGCCCTCACAATTAATGCAACAGTTAAGTTGTTGTGAGAAACTTGTGATCCTGCCCTGATAAAAATACACAAGTGCATGTTCAGGCCTGTGTCAACACTCCCATGCTCTAACACTGTGTTCTTTGACTACTGAGAAAAATTTCTCCTTGTACTTTTTTCCCCCAGACATTTTACACTTACATATCATGAAAAAATATACTATTATAAATAATAAACATAATATACATAATAAGAAACATAATAATACTTAATAAATATAAAATAAAATATTAAGAATCAAGGATCTCCTGTTATTACACCTGGAGTATCTACCAGATCCATTCTTAGTCTATTACAGAGGAAATATGCAGGATATTTAATAGTGTTTAGTGCTGAACAAGAGTTACACTACAATACTAAAAGCAATCACGTACAGAAAAAAATAGATATAACTGTGAGTAAACTCTACAGAATACCCCCTATCTGCAACACGATTTAACTTTTGAATTATCTCCTCTTCAAAACATCAGACCCGGATTATTTTACTCCATGCACATCATGAGGTGGTACACTTCAGAAGCTTAAAGTTTCATCAAAATCCATCAAGCGGTTTACGAGAAGTTGCACTTACAAGCTTCCATGGACAGACAGATGGACAGAGTGATTCCTATATTTGTTTGCAGGGGTATTACAAAAAAAAGAGAAGTAATAACCCAAGGTGGGATGGGATGTGGCCCACTACAATGTGCTAGAGTTCTTGTCACTACTACAAAGTTGACAGTCCATCGCCTTTATTTTTATCCATTCCCAGTTACATTTAAAGGAAATCGGTAACCTTAACCTTGCCCAAGCGCTGAACACATCAAAAGCATGTCTTAGTTGACCACAGCATGCTATTACCAGAGTAAAGTACCGAGGTTTTCTTAATCCTGCATAAAGACCCGAGGTCAAGCCCCCTTCCATATATGGTAAAGGACTCAGGTGCGGGTCTTTCGGTTTGGCATTGAAGGAAACATTCACTTAGGTAATTAAAAATATTGTTGATGTAGATGCATTACAGTGCCCAAGCCCTGGAGAAAACACTCAAGGTATCCTTTTCATTTACAAACTGAATCAACAAAAGTTTTTAATTTTTTAAGTGACTGCCTTTGATTTTATGGGGCATCCACAAAACAAGTTTGTTTCTGTTGGCGGTTACATCATGTATAAACAGTCATACCCTTTTTTCATTCCCTTTATTCTTAAGATTACATAACAAAGCCTTTTGCTGTAAATTTAAAAGAACCCCATAGTCAAAACTTCCGGACGGTTGCAAAGCACTGAAACCAAAGACTCCTCCCATAAATGTTAAATAAACATCTTTCAGGAAACATCACCATACACCATATTATACGCTTTTTTTTTGCTAAACAACAGCATGTGGAAATTATAAGGAGCTTCTGTCAATTAAGTCAATTAAATAAGTTAATATAATAAAATGATCCTTTGAATTATTACCGCATGACTATCAGAGCTGCTGCTGTAGACAATTAAGCAACACGGAGTTCTGACCAATCAGAATTGAGAATTTAAGTTATAATTTTTATTATAGTTATGTATGGAGTTTACAAGGAGCATTTTGGAACAGTCAATTAGCCTACTGTGAATGTTTTTAGACATTCGGAGGAAACCGGAGTACCTGCAGAGAACATGCAAACTCCACACAGAAACCTGATCCCGGAAATTAAACCCAGCCCTTCTTGCTGTGAGGCCGATGTGCCAAACAGAAAAACAAACAAACAAAAAAAAAAAAAAAACTAAAAGTGGGCTAAAACAGGCTAAAAAAAACAGGGCTAAAAGTGATGGTTGAGGAAATAAAATAGAATTGGCCACAATGTCTTTCTGAAATCATTTGCTTACTCCTGTAGATGAGTGACAACAATCCCCGCAACAGGCGCCATGATATTGGCAAACTTTGCCATCTTTTTTATTTATTTTAAAATCATTTGCCTTGTTTTGTTTTTAACACTTGATCTCAGACTTTTCCACTTTGTAGAAATTGTTCTGCTGCCAAATTATCACGCGTACACAAGATCGTTGACATGTGGTCTTGTTATTGTTCTTGCAAAGAGAAACAAAACCAAAACATAATGTAAAAAACAACAACAAATGAATAAAAAGATACCAAGTCTGTGAGCTTGGGTGGTTTCACCAGGAAACCTTTGGATTCAGCCAAAAGGGACTGATAAGATAAAACACATCAGCTATTCACTAGTGAGTTGGCACCTTTGAATCACATTCTTCTCACATTGTCACACCAAAATACAGAAAATACAGCAACCTACAATCCATTATATGAAGGATATCCATAAGAACACTCCTTCCATTAATTTGTATCCCAGTAAACTGACCTTAAATTTTTACATACCCAAAATACAGTAGCTTGAACTCAGCAGTATTTAATTAAGCATCCCCCCCATGGTTCTCTGGGTGCATGAACGTATTTTCCCTAAGAACGTATTTACAGGATCATCATGAAGCTGAGTAAGTCTTACCTCTCTCATAAGGATTTGGGCTCGCTGGACAAATACGGATGGGCTGGTGACGTCGAAGCGCTGCTGCAGGCCCTCCAGACTCAGCTGCTCCACCTTCTCATAGCAGCACTGCATTTTCACCGGGTGGAAAGCCAACATAGAGATCTTCTCCATATACTGCCAAGAAAAATAATATAAATGTTATATCAGACTTAAATATGCAAGTTATTGCTTATAACCTTACATATGAGGACACTAACAAAACTATTTCACTAAAACTATAAATGTTTTATCGTCCTAGAACATTGGCCACCAACCCTGTACCTGGACATCCACCATCATTGTCTGTAAAATGGGTTCTTCATGTCATTAATAATAATAATTTGCTGAAGTTGAGGTGGATATTGGTAAGTAGTCATCGAGAAAAAACATTAATAGAACTGATAATCTTCAAGAATAACTGGTTTAGTATATACTACATGGGAACACAAGACAAGTTAAACTAAAACAAGTGTTATATGGTTTATTTTTACAGGTTTAAAGTGTGACAATGGGCATGCACACTACAGAATGTTTGCAACTTAAATAAAAAAAAAATAAATGTAAAAAAAAAAACAAACAAAAAAAAAAAAAAAACAGAAAAGCCATATTGCCTAGTACTCTACATATTATTTGTGAGGCATTTTGTTGAATTTAAGAATTCTTCCTGATATTTTGGTTCAACCATTAGCCTATGTCTGTAACCTGAATAATTAACAATTACTCCCGGAAGGCAAGGTGGATGTGGTTGAATATACCCGGATACGGAACGTCGAAAAGACTATTTAATTTAGCGACATCCACTGAACCTGAGACACGTAATTGTTGTATATACTACACTGAAACATCTGCATAAGAAAGCACACCAAAACCTGATTTTTATAGCTTATTATTTTCTTACATATTTTAACCGTGACAGACCTGGTTGAATGCTCTAAACCGACCATGCCATGCCAGGCTAAAAGCTAACCCTAACCAGCCATCCATTCAATTCATTCTAGAATTATTCCACAAAAATAAATAAATAAATACAATTTGGATGGTTGCAACATTTTCATTCAAGAATTAAACTTTTTTCACACAAACATGAATATCAATCTGCTTCGAGGAAAAGGCCAGCAATCATGACAGTCTAGTGCTGAATTACTAGCCTTGGAAAAGAAATCATGATATGCCCCTATATAGTACATTCTATTATCTAATATTATTGCTCAATACACTGTACTGGCATTCAGTAATAAAATTGTAATCAGTGGCAAAGTGCAGTTGTGAAAGGGAAACAAAACATTTCACAACATGACTTTATATGAAAACAATCAACTTTGGGATGTTGCAGTGCTGTACACTTTCAAACAAAAAGTCCTCTGATAAAATCTTGTTGTATTAAAGCACCCAGGAATGTCTCACTCACCTCTCCCAGTTTCTCTTTGCTGCCACCATTGAGCAGGTTCTTGCTCATATCCACCAGCTCCCGGAAGAAAACATCTCGCACTTCAAAGAAGCCTCGGCTGGTGGGTTCCATCAGAGCATCCAGGATGGAGCTGATGTACGGCTCGATACTCACTTTCAGGAGCTTCTCGGCTTTGGGCAGCACCAGAGCTTTAAAAAAAAAAAAAAAAAAAAACACTTTTAAAAATCAATTCAGTGACAAAGGAGTGTTTTCTGGCTCTTTATGTGTCTTTGTTTAACCTAGTAAATGAAGCATTTATTTATTGATTCATTTATTTAGTTTAAATACTTAAAAAAAAAAAAAAAAAAAATCCTTGAATTGATTGAATTACAATAAACCGAACCAATTTATCCTACTAGGGTCGTGGGGTCTCAGCTGACACTGGGCAGTAATGGGGTACGCCCTGAACAGCTACAAGCAATCACAAGGCAACACACACAGAACCATTCACTTACAATCACACCTAGGGTCACCTTGGAACAGCAAGTTAACCTAATGTGAATACCTTTGAACTGTGGAAGGAAACCAGAGTACCCAGAGGAAACCTACACAAGCACGAGGAGAACAATGCAAACTCCAAACAGAAACGCCACAAGCCCGGGAATCAAACCCAGGACCTTCTTGCTGTGAGGCGGACGTGTTTACCACTACGTCACCATGCAGACCGTGATAAACTTAAAACATCTATTTGAGCTTCCAGGGAAATTTACTACTTAATATCTAGACTCAACTATATGACTGAATTCTGTGGAAAATCATCCTGTAACAATGTACAGTAGTTACGTGGTATTACAAAACCTGGGACTCGAGCCAGTATCTTTGAAAAGACACCGCTATCTTAAGTCTGAACACATAGTGAACTTTGACCTGCACTACAGTATGTAATATGTGGTACTTGACTCAAATCAAATATTAACATGAGTACACAACCTCTACAAGAACAACTGCTCAAAAATATCACCTCTGAGTTGCTTAATAAGGACCAAATCTCCATCTGGATTTCTGGAATGCTGGCTGGGAACAATTTTTATTGTTAGAAAACAGGCAACATAGTTAAAACTTTTGGTTTTAATTCATGACTTCGTAGCTTTCTTAGTTGGTGAATTGTACAGTATATAGCAAAATTTCAATCACAATCGGGCGGCAAGGTGGCGTAGTGGTTAGCACCTCTGCCTCAGAGCATAAAAGGTCCTGGGCTCAAGTTCCGGGCTCGGGCATTTGCATGTTCCCCCCCCTTGCTTGCGTGGGTTTCCTCCGGGTACTCCAGTTTCCTCCTACAGTCCAAAGACATGCAAGTCAAGCTAATTGGCTGTTCCAAATTACCCCAAGGTCTGGATGTGAGTTTGAATGGTTGTGTGTTGGTCCTGTGATGGTCTGGCAAGTTGTTCAGGGTGTGCCCCACCTTCGCCCAGAGCAGGCGGAGCCAGGCACCAGCCTCCCTATGACCCTAATAGTAGGAACAAGCTGTTCAGCAAATGAATGAGTGAGTAAATTACAATGCCATTTGGTGACTCCGCCCCTTCTATTGTGACTGGATCCCTCTCATCCAAAGAGCATAGCGATTTCAAAAAAAAAAATCAAAAACAGTAAAGTCTACGGCATAAACCCCTTTCACAAACAACCTGCACATTTGTTGTATGAATAAAGAGAAGCTACGACAGAAGGGTTTGACGTACGTTCCAGTGAGGTGGATTTGAAAGCCACGTAATTGTGTTCATGTATAAAATGTGTGTTGTAAATCTGTTGTGTGGAAAATAGGCCAGGCTTGTAGGTTAACTCTATGATGTTCATATGAAAATTTGTATGATATTCCTGTGATACTCGTTTGACAAAAGACCACCATACAGCTCAAGTAAACATGGTTCTAAAACTGTCATGGGTTTAAACTTTAAAGGGTACCTGTGGTGAATTAGTGTTACTCGCACTTTAAAACAATCACATGAGACATCAGCGGTTCCTTTTGGCAACATCAGTCCCTGCCACTTGTCAAAGTACGTGCGAGTGTTATGACTCTAGGCATGGTCAGCTCGTTGGATTGGCTGGGCTGCGTCACTGACCACGTGCATCATAACACATTATCGCCAGCGCTGAGCTGCACAAACAAATCGCAGAAAGCATTTCTTTTGTGTTCCTGAACCAACTGACGACAGGAAAGCTGAGTTGGCAAAACGCTAGCTGCATTAGCCATTTTGGATTTACCGTCACGCTCATTTCTGGCAGCATTCTCGTCCTCAGAGTCACTAGAATGTAACGTCTTACTGTTTCCACAAGACTCCTCCCTCTCTCGCTCAAATAGGTAACCATTTACACCCATTTCCTCCAAATTGCTAGCCATAGTTCCTTCTTGAACACCTGAAATGGCACTCGCTGAATAGGTCTGCTTGTTTATTTGCGCTGGGCAACCCCACCGAGTTCATGTCACTTCCGGGGGAAAAAAATGACTGCTAACCATTGGTTCAGCCCCTGCTAGTAGTCCATAGGATACAATTACCCAGTTTTGTGCTTTTTATGGTCACTTATGTTAAAATAAGAACTGTATTACTTAAACATATTACATACGCAAAAGCGTATGTTTATCATTACGTGGTTGTGCAACATCGTATCGCATACCAGACCTAGAAAATCGTGAAATGTGACGTCGAAAATAATCTATGACACAGAAATTTTCATGTAAAAAATTTCAGAATGGCATTTTTCATCACACAGCTGGTGAATTCCATATGACACACCCACTACCGTGCTAGAAATTTGTCCAAATTTTTTTTCATGTACCTGTTGTGCAACATGTCAGGATCTTAAAAAGTAAATGCTCTCATCTTTGTATTTGAGAGGCAGATGGACAATCACAACCACTACTACTGGTGGTCTACTATTGCAAATAAATAAATAAATAAATACATAATAATAAAAAACTAAATTAAATGAAAAAAAAACCCACATCCAAAGGTATTTCTATGACTACAGATGTGAAACTTCTCACATTTTTCAACTCGGGTTACTCAACAAAAACTGAACATGCAGTAAGAATGTGGGTAACTAAGCCAAGGTAGGTGTGAAAAAAATGTATTAAATAGCGAGAGGTGTGTACAGTAAGTGAGCACACACTTAGCAAAAATGTGTGACTGTATTTATAGATCCTGCACTACCTCGGATTTTGCTGGTCACATGCTCCTTGGAGGTGATGATCTGATCCATATCTGTGCGTATGGAAGCCTCCAGAGCGGGACGTCCTGCCTCACTGCTCTGCACCATGGCCTCGTATTGGGACTGTGTCTGAGTCTGAACCAGGCTGTAAATGGCATCAGAGATCTGATCCCACACACATAAGCAAATGTTTAGAGCTGGATATTAACACAGCACTGCGAAACCATTCATTCTAATAGTACAGATAATTTCAGTTAATTTTCCAATTACCAGCATCCAGTTCCTCTGCCTTTCCTGCATCTTTCCCTTCAGTCGTGGACTGATCAGCTCTCTCAGCTCAGGAAGCAGCTTCTCCATCACCAAGTTAGCCAGGATCTGGGAAAAAAAGTACAAATTTAGCAGTGCTATGACAGAAGGGACTGACGTAGGTTTGGATGAGGTGGATTTGAAAACTGCGTAGTCGTGTCTCGGATGTTTATTATAGGCAAAAATAGATCAGGTCTGTGAGTCAAATCGTTTGATGTTCCTATGCAAGTAATATGATTGGTTCAAGCCACACACGTAAAAAAAAAAAAATTCTCATGATATTCTGTGATACTCAGTTGATGTATGACTGCTGTACAGCTCAATCTAACATTCATTCTTTTGCGTAATCCCTTAATCCTACTAGGGTCGTAGGGAGGCTAGAGCCCATCTCAGCCTACTCTGAGCAAAGGCAGGGTACACTCTGAACAGCTTGACAGACCTCTGCAGGGCCGGCCTCACTCACTCCCTCTCACACACACACACTCACTAACTCTCTCTCTCTCTCTCTCACACACACACACTCACTAACTCTCTCTCTCTCTCTCTCTCTCTCTCTCTCTCACACACACCCATTCACTATCGCTCACACTCTCCCTCTCTCTCACACACACTCTCATACTAACACACACTCTTTCTCTCCAACACTCACACACACCCTCTCTCTCTCCAACACTCACACACACTCTCTCTCTCCAACACTCACACACACTCTCTCTCTCCAACACTCACACAC
>JAQMYF010000025.1:30484887-30498311 GCA_030014195.1 Neosilurus mollespiculum
GGAAGAGCTGGAGGAAGTGGCTGAGGAAAGGGACGTCTGGGAGTCACTGCTTAGGCTGCTGCCCCCGCGACCCGACCACGGAACAAGCGGAAGATGATGAATGAATGAATGAATTCGTTCCTACCAAGCGGATACGTAAATAGTTTAAAGTGAGTCAGCTATAGAAACGTTTTGCCACCTCGATTTAAAATAGAAATTATACATCAATTATTATTAAAAAAAAAAAACAATTATTTTGGAGCCAGTGTATTGCCATACAAAAGACTTGTGAGATAAAACTGAATCAATCCCCCCACCGCTAGTCTTAAGTAGGGCTTAAAATAATAATTTCCTATGTTATTGTGCATAACCTAAACACATGATTTACTCAATCCTTATCATGACCTGTCCTTTATTTTGACGTGTCCTGCTGTGGTCAAGGACAAAACAGATACACGGCTATTTACTCATGACTGCAGTATGACAGAGGGCCTAGGCAATGAACTGCCCTCACATAGCATTATTGGAACCACAGTGCAGAAAAACCGCACCTTGAACACAGCGGAAATAAATGGAGCTAAGCTGTGTAAAATCTAACTTTAAAATGAGCACTGATGTACTGACACACATGCACACACACACACACACACACACACACACAGCACCGGATCCCTGTGCATTAACATGGTCATTTGCCGGACGCCCTTATCCAGAACTGCTTGGATTTTTTTTTTTTTTTATACAAATGAACAGGTGAGGGTTAAGGACCCAACAGGGACAAATTGGTGGTACTAAGGCTTGAACCCCTGAGCTTTGGATCAGTAACCCAAACCCTTATCCCCTGAGCCACCATTGCCTCTGAAACAAATCTTATCAAGTAACTGAATTATAACCAGAGCAAGCCACTTTTATTCAGATCTGAAATTTCAGCACCAGCTTGGGTACCAAGATCAAATATTTGACACGTAGTCCGGAGAAACAATTGAGTGTCATCTCTTCTTACACCATTGCTGAATTCTCAAATCTGATTGGTCAGAAGATATTGATTAACTTTCTAGAACCGTAAACCTCATGCTTATGCTAACGTGTGACTTCTAATCTGTTATTATTTCCAGGGTAACAATATTTAAAAGCGAGGTCAGGTTTATTTTACTTTTTTTAAGAAGTCTCCAGTGTCAGTGTTGCGCAACAGATAAACTATAAAAGCACAGATTTATTTCTATAACTAGTCTTCAGAAGAGATTATATTCTGCGGGACATACTTGAGTTTTTGGGCTTATTAAGTTCAAGACAGAGAAAAGAGAAGCAGGTGGCAGAAGTGATATATATATATATATATATATATATGTGTGTGTACTATAACGTACGTGATAACAGGAACTACGCTGTTTCACACATAGCAAATATAAAATGATAGGAAAACAAAAAGTAAACCCTCACAAAAAAAAAAAATTTAAATTTCTGTGGCATAACAGGAATAAAATCTCTGTGACCTGCTGATATCAAAAAATAAACTTTGCTGCATGTGCATCCACATCACTTTGATTATTTTTCTATAACAGCAAGTTTATAGAAAAAAGTACATTTTATTCCATCCTTAACCAATCAGTGAACTCCAACAGTCAAAACCATCATGAGTGAAATCTGGTACTTGACTTGGAGAATCCTTTGAGTTCAGAGTTCCTCTGATATCCCTCCCTCCAAATTTGCTCGCATATTTTCAAAGCCCTGTGGCATTCCAGCAATAACACGACCCCTTGTTCAGTTCAAAAGTGCCGCTGAGAAAGTCGAGCCCGGGGCTAGCCCTGCCGCTGGAATGACTGATATGGCCGCATTCCTCTGCGTGTACTTCATGTATTGGGTTACACACGGCATTCGGGTGTTTAAAGAGAGAAGCAAGCAAGACGTGCAGCTGTGCAGATTTTCACACAGACCTCTGGCCAGACCTGCAGAACCCATTAAACTTGCTCCTGATTCATGCTTTCAGTTTCCCCATTAAATTCCCACAAAATTGTCATTTATCATTTCAGAGTATCACAACTACACTTCCCAGGAGTTTCCATTTACACAAGATCCACTCATCACAGCCCGACATGTCTAATAACCTACTTACTTAATGTCTAATATAAAACACGTTTCATTTACTTAGAAGTACGTCCTGCTAGTTTATTCTGTCTATCATCATCATCATCATCACAACATCACAATGACAGTCACACTTTAAAATGATGGAAATACGAGTGCATTTTTTTTTTAATTCACCAAATTATGCTAGATGATCCATAATTTTAACATTTATTGTATAATGCTTTTTTATATATATATATATATATATATATTTATTTATTTATTTATTTTTTTATTTTTTCAGCTAAATAGATTAAAATATGTGTGTATACTTAAAGGAATACGGTTTGCAAATTAGCATATTCATTCTTTTGCTGAACCACTTTATCCTACTAGGGTTGTTGGGAGGTTGGTGCCCATTTCAGCTGCCTCTGGATGAAGGCAGGATACTGTCTGAACAGTTCAACAGTCCATCGTAGGTCTAACACACAACCATTCACACACACACACACACACACACACACACACACACACACACACACACACACACACACACACACACACACACACACCTATTGGCAATTTGGAACAGCCAGTTAGCCTACTGAAGCCTATAAAGAAAACTAAGAGATAAATAAATTAAAAAGCATCTTAGGACTGTAGGAGGAAACAGGAGTAGCTGGAGGAAACTCAAATAAACATCATCAAGATCATGCAAACTCCACACAGAAACACCCTCGCCGAGTCCAGGACTCAAACCCAGGACATTCTTGTTGCAAGGCGGACATGCTAACCACTACGCCACTGTGCCCAAATAAGGGAATATTAAGGAATAAAGTACAATTCAAAAGCTTTTCTAGAACGCCGTCATACACTAGGTCACAGGTGTCAAACTCCGGCCCGCCTCCTCAATTCACGTGGCTTGCAAGAGCTTTCAAAGTACATGACTATCGTATCGACCATTACCATGAAACCTAATTCGTCATTCTCCCACTAGGTGGCGGCAGCCTATTTCAAATAAACAGCCAGTCGACTGCATGCTAGCTTGTCGCTTTTAAGCCCTTTTAGAATAGATGCTCAGTGATTATTCGGCCCTCGATCACCTTTAAATTTAGTGATGTGGACCTCAGTGAGCTTCACACCCCTGCACTAGGTAGTCATGGTAGCAACACCTTAGCAGCTCAGAGTCATAATTTTTTATGCATCTTGATTTTCATATCCTAAATCGTATTGTGATTTCATTACGCTGCTATGTTTATATTTATATCTATGCCTATATGCTATTGGCACTACCTCAACCGCTTCTACTCTGTACATCATTTCATTTTTTATTCCATCTCATCTTTTTCTTTCTTTCAGCACTATTATTCTTGTGTTGTCTTTTGATTTGTGTTGTTTTTGCACTGTATTGTCTTTGCACTGTTTGCACCTAGCTGCACACTTTGCAGCCCCCCCCCAAAAAAAAAAAAAAAAAAAAAAAAAAAAATCTTTATATTGTGTGTATGTAGCACCAGGTCCTGGAGAAACATTGTTTCATTTCCCTATGTACTGTGTCAGCTATATGTGGCTGAAATGACAAAGCTTCTTGAACTTGAAATTGAACTTAAATGTCATAATAAATATGATTAGATCGATAGACAGACAGACAAAGAAGGTCCAGGGTACAGGAGTTTGCATGCTCTCATGTTCATTATTAACAGGCATCACCAGACAGAATTAGAAGTAAAATAACCATTTTGCATATGTATGTTGGCTTAAGAAAGCTTTTGGTTCCACTTTCCATGAATATTGTGACATGGATGTATAATGCAGCCCTACTCCTAATATCAGGTGCGTCTAATAGTATAGTAATAAAGTAGGCTTGCTACCACAACTTCAAAGCAATACATTTGTATTCAGTTTTTTTATTTTACCAGCCTTCAACCTCAGCATCCACACTCCCCATGCTGCATATCTGAGCAGCTGTGTAATTCACACAAACAACCTAATGAGGGCTTCTTAAACACGAACAGTGAACTAAATTAAGACTAAATCCTCCAACAAACGCCTAAAAGATGACAAGCAGAAAAGGAAGTGGACATTACTTAGAGAGAGTCATGATTACTGTACACGTCAGTCATGCAAAACAACTCAAAACAGCACTATGGAGATGAGCTAAAAACAACAGCGAGGGAAGAGAAAAATACTCAGAAAAACAAAAGGGTTTCCTCAGTGTTGGCACTAAGAAAAAAAAACACTAGATCTGAATTATAGGCTTTGCCTTGATTATGCCTGAACACGTTGCATTAAGTGTGTAGAGCTTAAAGCTGGAAGGAGTGATCGAGATGAGCAAAACAAACACACATTTAATACCACATTCAGTAAAGTGTGCCTCATGTGAACGTGGGTGTGTGTGGAGTGTGTACACGTCAGAGCTGGGCATGAGCTACAAAACACTGACAGAAATCTGAGATTTTTCCTTTCAAGTTTACCTGCCTTATTGCATTCAAATGGATCTTAAGCCAACATCACACAAGCATAGAGCATTTCAGCAATTAATCACAACATTAAGTCCAGGAAGTATTCGCACTGACACTTGGATGATGCCTGAATGACTATTTTATCATCGTTATTGTGATGGCTGGTTTAAAACACTGAAGTGAAAGGAAGCATAAACAGGAAAGATGATACAGCCTTCAATAATAAAAGAGAATAGAAAAGAAAAATAAGAAGAGTTTGAAAATTGAGATTTCACTTCAGGCCTTTTTAGGGAAAACGTGTCCTTCAAACACACACACACACACACACACACACACACTTTTTTCCCACTGCCAGTATGCATTCCCTTCTCTGTAGCCTCCCACCCAGACGCAGCGAAGGAATCTGAACTCCAGCAGAGACGCAGACTGAAAAAAAGAAGAAGAAAAAAAAAAAAAAAAAAAAAAAAAAAAAAAAAAAAAACGCTCTAGAATTTATGAAGCTGTAAGCCACAAAGCTAGGAAGACCAGCGCTTTTTTATTTTCTCTCCTTTCGTAATGATTCCCAGCAAAACGTCTAACGCGGAAGCATAACAACGTCAAGCAGCACACTTCAAAGAATAGTAAGGCAGATGCACTGCCTGAGGGACCTCTTACAACGCAGTGGCACAGTGGTTAGCATGTCCACCTCACAGCAATTAGGTCCCAGGTTCTGGGTGGAGTTTGCATGTTCTCATCGTGCTTGTGTGGGTTTCCTCCGGGTACTCCAGTTTCCTCAAACAGTCAAAAAACATGCACAGTAGGCTGATTGGCGGTTCCAAATTGCTCCTACGTGATAGTGCGTGTGTGAATGGTTGTACCTGTGTTGGCCCTGCAGTGGTCTGGTGAGCTGATCAGGATGTACCCCACCCTCGCCCAGAGTCACCTGAGATGGGCGCCAGCCTCCCTGTGACCCTAATTAGATTGAATCTTATAATCTATAAAGATTAGATTTTTATAGTATTTGGTGCATTTTTTTCTTGTGACCACTGGTGGTGCTGTTGCACCTACTTCCACAAAAATCTAAAACAATCCATTTTAAGTCATTTCCTATAAATAATATGATATGCCTGCCAAAAATTAAACCTTATAACAGCATCTTTTATCAGTGAAAGACAGGAAGGCTTAGCTCTGCTATCATTCCCTTCCAGCCACAACTGGATAGAACAGTCAGTAATATCCTTTCTAAATGAAATACACCATTAGATAAAAATACAACAACTGAAGTGGATGGAAAGGTAGCTTATCTTTTAAAAAGCATGTTGTGAAAAGCCAAAAAGAGGACAGCATTCTTCATGACTCAAGCTCTTATTTATTTTCAAAACTAGCAGTTATGATGGTAAAGATGACAGATAAACTAATGATTATCTAAGAAAGAGGATCTGATCAAATAAAATAACACGAATGAACACAATATATTTTATAAAGTTATGTCATAAATATGCCCTGAATATCCAAAATACTTGTTTAGAATTCTTGAATAGCCTTTCAGCTTGCTAATCAAAAGGAGTCTAGAGTTTTTGAGCCTAATGGATGAAATGCAGTGCAACATGGGACTTTTTGAAATCTTGTTGGACTGAACAGTGTTTAAAGATCGAGGTCATGTTGCAAACCCCTAACAACATTAATGTATGAACCCATTTCATGTCTAGTATCCTTCAAAAACCTTATAAAATCTTATACCACTCATTATATTTTTTAGGTTTATACTTTTAAGGTTTAAAAAAAAAAACAAAAAGTGTTGCTGATTGGATTGGAAAATATTACATCATGCATCAGGTTGTTTTTTTTTATTTTTTTTTTTTAAACGCATTATGGCAAGGTAAATCGATCTCATTTAAAAGATTAAATGTAAAGGTATACATAAAGGTATACATATCTCTCTGAATAGCTAATACAGAGTGACCCAAAAAAACTCCCACATTTTAAAGGTTAATTTTAACAAAACGTTTAAAGATAATCAAACTATTATTTGCACACTTGAAACTTTATTCAATACAATTTTTATTCATCGTTATTTGCACACATGATACTTAATGAGGCAGGAACGGTGGTACTTAGGTCTGTTGATAGCCCAACTCCAACTTGAACGCCTTGAGCTTGAAGAACCAGATATGATTTTGCCAATAAGAGACGTGTATACTTACTGACCCCAAGGGCTGTTATTCATCAGGAGATAACCGCTGTTCCACCCAACATGACCCGTTGAGCCGTGGCAGCCTTCAGAAATTGAGTACAGAGAATCCAAGCGTGTATAGACAATGATGGCCACCATTTAGAGGATTTCACGTTTAAAACATAATGCATATAAATTGTACTGAATGTGTGCAAGTTTCATGTGTGCAAATAATAATTTAATTATGTTTAACATCTTTTTCCTCATTTAGCTGGGAAATGTGGGAGGATTTCTTGGGTCACCCTATACTAATAAAATGTGCTTAATATAATGTAGTGCATTAGCTAAAAAAATAAAAAGGTCAATCCTAATTTCAGGAAATCCTAAAGTAAACATAGTAAATTAACAAAGTATGGGAAAGAGTCAGATACTCACTCCTAATGTTGACAAGTGTGGGCTTGTTTATGTGGAATGACGGGGTTACTCAGAAAAACTGCCGTCAGTCTCACAGCTCACTGTGCAAGTGGGAGGCAATTCAGAAAAGTGGCCCAGTAACAATAACAGGACTTGCAACACAGTGGGCCAAGATTTACCAAGTCCCATGTTTGGGCAAGACAGAATGATCACTTTCGCAAGACAAAGTGACACACACACACAGAGAGAGAGAGAGAGAGAGAGAGAGAGAGAGAGAAAGAGAGAGAGAGAGAAAGAGAGAGAGAGAGACTGACATTCTCTACTAATCTGAATGCAATAAGCTTTCCTAAATGTTTGAATATCCTTGAATATGTAATAAATTGGATAAACAAACTTACATGCAATCATGACCAACACATTGTGCTTCTCTTTATATCTGCCTTCGTTCTTAACCTAAAGTCTTAAAGGTTTTTTAGGGGCCCCACCCACCAAGAAGTTACACCATGTTTAACAATGACATCATTTATTTTATGTGAAAGAGCTTTAATACTGTACATACTTTATGAGAAACTGTTATATTTATATCATCCTGAATTGTCTTAAGAGTAGTAAGATAAGATATAAGGGGGTGATCACCCTAGAGATGCGACAGAAAAGCAAACGACGCGAATGGCGATTTGCTGCTGTCGGTTTTCATTCTCAAATTTGTCGCGCAACGTCTGTAGCATTTTGGTCACCTGGTTTGTGACCAAAATGCTACAGACAGGTCACCTGGAAAAACTTTAAAACGTTTGAAATTTCTGCGAATGTCACAAAAAAGGATCTGAGGTGGAACAGTCTCCAACTCTTCTCAAACAGTCCGCACGTGCCACGAGAAGGTCGCAAAGTTGTCGTTTTACACGTAAATTATTCGTTTTCATTCGCAAGGAAAAGCGACAATCTGGAGACTTCCACACAGAAAGTTGCTGGTATCCGCCATATCCCCTATATGGTGTCATCATTCATGTTTTATTCGCATTTTGTTCGCGCTAATAATGTGTGAATAAAAAGCAAACGGCTTAAGAACAAAAAGCAATTGATTTATGACGGGAAATTCATTTTTTCTGCCAAACATCACAAATCAATCACAAATTACTCGCAAACCAGTCGCAAAAATTGTTGCGCAACCTTATCACGATTTTCGGGCGATATACATATTTACGCTGCAAAATTCTTGCTTGCATGTGGAGTCGCAAAAATTCTTGAAGTGAAAATTTAAAATTGGCAAAATAAATAAATAAATAAAAAGAACACACACACACACACACACACACACACACACAAAAAATAATCAGTCGCTTTTCTATCGCACCTCTAGTGTGATCACCTCCTGAGAATGAATCCCTCTGTTATCAGCTTTATTGTCCTTAAAATGATTAAACATTACGCTCAACTGCCTGGCTGTAAACAAACACCTCACCTATAGCTATATTTTAAACCTAATATTCTATAATTTTATTTAATTTTCCGCCCTTTATCAAGCGGAAAGCTTTTTCAAGCCCTTTTTTAGGACTGCTGGGAAGCTGTGAGGCGGACGCTAACCTAATACGTTTATATAAAAACTATGCTAATGACAGTTTAACAAAGAAATAGACCCCTTTGTTTGACTCGTTCATTAATGTGATTATCCAGGCAAGCAGTCAATCAAATGAGGTCAAGAGCTTCAGTGACTGACACATGATGCAGCATTTTTTGGTTCCAGGTTTAAAATTTACAAGAAACCTCCAATGAGCACCAGTTCTTCGGACATCAGAGGAAATGGACTAGAATAATTTGAGCTGGCAGGAAGGCAACAGTAAGTCAAATTACTACTCTTTACAAAGCAGAAAAGCATCTCAGGATGCACAGGTAACATCAAACACTAGAACGTAGGGCAGTGGTGGCGGCTTAGGTCAGCGGTTCAATCCACACTATCACCACTGTTGGGCCCTTGAGCAAGGCCCCTAAAATGATAATTCTAAGTCGCTCTGGATAAGAGTAAATGTAAATGTCTCACTCTATGTTTAGTAGGAGTAAACTGTTAATGTAATCTCCAGGGATTTTAGTGCACTCTGGACTTGACACAGAATGAAGTGAAAGATAAAATATCCAGCTGAACTGCTTGTTAATGCGAGAGATTGGTCAGCGGAGAACAGTCAGACTGGTTTAACCGGACAAGAAGTCTATAGTTACTCGAATAAGCACTCTGAGCAGTTGTAAAAACGTGTCACCCGTCCAGTTTCAGTAAGCCTGCAGCCCGCAGCACCCACAGTACCCTCCTAGACTCTAACTTACGAAGCTGGAACCTGATCTTGTTCTGTTGTGGCTCATTCACCTGAAGATTCAGTACTGACATGTATTCGGAGATGCTTTTCCTCTCAGCACTGCTGTAGCCCTCCTGTGAGCTTGAGCTAACGTCATATCTTCAGTATGGACGTTTCTGAACTATTCAAACCAGCCTGTCTGGCACCAACAACAATGTCATGGTCAAGGTCATATTTCCCCCGAATTCTGATGTTTGACATGAACAGTGACTAAAACCCTTGACCTGGGCTACATGATTCAATGATTGGATAATTGCATGAACACTAAGCCATGCAGATGTTCCTAATAAAATTCAAGTTTACACTTTATGATTCCTTCCGGGTATTATCAAAAACAATGAATATTTGAGAATGTAATGCTATACTACATCACAGATGGTTTTGTAACCTTTTCCAGTCTGATGAGCATTAACAAATCTTTTACAGACATCCTCAGTAATCTCCCTTTTTAATGCCAGACACAAAACAACGGCGCACCCACTCACACCTGATTGGCATCCAGCTGATAGAAAAGGCACGGTGATGCAGTGGCATGCATGTACTGTCCGTGCTTGCATGGGTTTTCTCTGGGTACTCCGGGTTTCCTCCCACAGTCCAAAGACATGCACAGTAGGCTAAATGGCAGTTCCAGTATGCCCCTAGGTTGTGTGTGTTGGCCCTGCGATGGTCTGGCAAGCCGTTCAGGGTGTATTCCGCCGTTACCTAGTGTTGCCCTGACACTAATAGGAGTAAGCAGTTCGGCAAAAGAGTGAGTGAGACATTCTGCAGGTTCACTTAGTTCTGACACAGATGTGTCATTTTGGATCTTTTTCCTCAATAAATAAATGATCAAGCAGGCTTCTCTTTATCCACTTTAAGAGATTGTGTGAAAAGGTGATGTTTTAGATAACATTTATGCAGAAATCAAAAAAATCCTCACAAACTTTCAAGCACTGTACATTACCATCATTTCAGAGGTCATGATTCAACAAGCACTAGTTCCTGCATACTTACTGTAAGTTGACCTGAACTTCATCTCTCATACCCCCTTCCCCCCCCCCATCACTCTCTCGCTCTCTCTTTCTCAGCCTTGAGCTACAGAATTCCTTCTATTCTCCAGCATGACAAAAGAATGTTTGCACTGCATGGAAAGCTCTGATCATTGTTCCCTCCTATTAAAACGCTGCTGTCTAAAAACTCCTGCGGCCCGAAATGTAACCCAGTTTCGTCACTGTAATCGGCCATCTGCCATATTTGATTAATCATCATCATAATAAATATAAAGAGTCATGATGAATTGAGATAAGCACTCAAGAGGTCTGGGCACATGGGGTCACAGAAGACATTACTCAGATTCGGTAATGTAATCAGACACATCAAAGAAAAGTTCCCCATTTTTTTCCCATACATTGACATGCGTACTGGAAACACACTGCATCATCTCGCTCTGTCACTCACCGTTGTTGGTATGTCGGATGCAGTCCTGAAACACAGCATGCCACTTCTCCTGTTCTTTCTCCGTGGCTGCACAGAAGTAATGATGGCTTGCGTACGGGTGCCAAAGGATGAGCGGGAACTGTGTGGCACATTTTAGGAAGGGAGAACTGCTCACTTTGGCCTTTACATCTTAAAAGTGGACAGACAAAAACAACACGCACACACACACAAATGTAGATGAATGAAAACATCCACCATGGTGTACAGGAAATCACCAACACCAAAATACCACCACTAGATCAACTTTAGCTAATGTAGAATGAGTCGAGGGCTACATCGTTTATGATTACAAACAACATTACCAAGATATGATGTCACTCACTCCTCTACCTGATACTCTCAGACAGTAACTTCCTAGTGAGCCTTTTGCTGACTGTCTACTGCAACCCAAAAGGATCACTTTTAATTATTCAAGGCAACAAAGGAATGGATAGCTGCCTTAATGTCTACAGTAGCTGCGCCCCAAAAATTCTTCTGGCTTACTTTCGGACACTTGTGTCTATTTCTCCCCACCAAGTTCAGCCAACTTTGGCAAGTGTTCAGCTTCACTGAGCTCTTTATGCTGCAGTCTAACTGATGTATATAAAAAAAAAAAAAAGAAAAAGACATCAGTAAAATCAAGGAGTCTGTTATAATTTTTAAATTCCTATTAGAAATTTTACGGATTTGTTTTTTTTTCCCACTTGCCCACTTGAATAATCTGATTGTATTATTAATACAGTTAATTATAAATAAACTAACAATACTACAAAATGCCACTGATGGGTAAATGGGTGATTCAGATTTCCGGGGGAGCTTCTTATCCAGTGGCAGCAGTGGCTCAGTGGTTAAGTCTGTGGGTTAGTAAGCCCCCACCAAGCTGCCACTGTTGGGTTCTTGAGCAAGACCTTTAACCCTCAACTGCTCAGTTGTATAAAATGAGATAAAAACGTAAGTTGCTTTGCATAAGGGCATCTGACAAATGCCATAAATGTAATCAAAGCAATACGGTTACTTGTTTCCTGCATGACTGAGGCAACCGAGGTTTGTGATGTTATTTTTAGCATAGATGGAATGAAATTTGCTACAGTCGCAAAAAGGGACAGAATGATTCAGTAGTAATTATTTTGCATATTAAAAAAAAGCCAAAAATAAATGGAAGTTAATAGAAAGCTAATGCTAACTTAGCCCGTTTGGGGGTACACATTTTGACCATTCATTTAAACCTCACTCCCCTAATTACCCACAATCCATACCACCAGCATTTTTCAGCTTGCTTCATTTAAGTCAATGGTAGGTGTTCTATCTTGAGTATAATACAAGTTTACCTGCTAGTGCCTAGTAAGCACAGGGATGGCAATATTGCTAGCAAGAAAGCTACAGCAGCCACATTTAGAAAAATGTGTTACTGCTTTAAAGTTTTTAACTATCTTACCAGGAAGGCTGGTGTCCAAGAGCTCCAGGTACTTTTCCATTGAGATCAGTACTTTGTAACCCGCACAGTTGATGCTTCCTTTGGGATTAAGCCCTCGATCATGGGCCTGGAAACATAAAAAACATATACAGTTAGAATTTTGGAAATTAGGAGTCAACCAGCATTTCTTGTGCAGAGTCGGCTGCAGAATTACTGGGGCCATTGGAAAAGATAGGTAGAACGTTTATGAAGGAAAAAGTATTTGTGGGGCAGCATGGCAGTGTAGTGATTAGCACTTCCACCACCTCACAGCAAGAAGGTCCTGGATTCAAGACCAAGGCTTCTGTATGTGGAGTTTGCACATTCTCTCCATGCTTGCATGAGTTTCCTCTGGGTACTCTGGTTTCCTCACACAGTCCAAAGACATGCACATAAGGCTAATTGGCAGTGTTCTAAATTGCTTCTAGGTGTGGATATGTACATGGTTTTGTGTGCGTGCTTTCCCTACAGTGGACTGGTGAGCTGTTCAGGGTGTACCCCGCCTTTGCCCAAGGCTGGGTGAAGTCCCTGCGACCCTTGTAGGATTAAGTGGTTGATAAAAATGAATGATTGCGGTTTAATCAGCTTAGCTGCACACCGCTAACATGAGGGAAGCTCACCGAAGTTTCCATTTAAATTAATCATTTGATATATTTTTTTAATAAAAACATCGGACACAAACACATTTAGGAATGGCCAAGTCACACATTTAAGTCTGTGGATAAGTGTGGATTTGGTTGAACTGTATGTTTAGATCATTATTTTGCCAGAAGATCCAACAATTACCCACTTCCTGGCAGACATTCAGATCATTTGATCTCCAGGTACTTCATAGAATTCATTATGCCGTGTATTCTAACAGCTCCCAGCGGATTTGGAAAAACAACCTTACGCTGTACTTCACAATAAGGATTACGTACTTACAGTATAATCACCTTTTTTAACCCTAAATCTGCCAGATTTTTCTTCATTGCCAAAAATCTTTTTTACTTAAGTCTTCCTTACAAATATATGTGCATGTGTGTGTATTTATATATATATATATATGTGTGTGTGTGTGTGTGTGTGTGTGTGTGTGTGTGTGTGTGTGTGTGTGTGTGTGT
>JAQMYF010000025.1:30565538-30578646 GCA_030014195.1 Neosilurus mollespiculum
ACCACCAGGCCACCACTGCCCCAATAATAATAATAATAATAATAATAATAATAATAATAATAATAATAATAATAATATTAATAATAATAATATTAATAATAATAATAATAAAAGCAAATAAAGACCATAAACCTCAGTTGATTAGATAGTAAATCCTTTAATTCATGGTTGCAAAGTGCCATAATTCATGAACATTTCAAGCAACAGTAGAATACTGAATCTAACTGCACACCTATTACTGCATTGCCAGATCAGAAGCTAAAGAATAATATTCTTAAAGCCAAATCAGTTATGAAATCATCTACATCCAACATCCACTGAATTAACAGTTTTACTCACCTAAGTTTTAAGTCAAACACACACAAACCCCCCCCCCCCCCAAAAAAAACAACCCAGCAGAAGATCATGTATTTATTAAATTGCACTGTGTGCATGAGGAGACAGTTCTAACCCTATGAGATAATATTTTAATTACATCCATGAACCAAAATCATGTTTCGATAAATCTATTGAAATCATGATATCATAATCTGATATCATACCTGTAGATACAAAAGACATAATTAAGCTCTGCTTGTTAATATATAGGCCTATTTGGGGGATTTGACATGCGTATATATTAGCAAAACTAAATCATTATTCTACGTGAATTATATATCTGATGTCAAAAATACGGATATAAACATCTCGATAGTCCTATCATCTTTTCAGAAATCATCCTAAAAATAGATCTGTCATTACTTTGAGCAGCATGGCAAAGCCTGTGAGGCCAGTCGATTGTTTGAGATAAATAAGATCAACGGCGAGAAAGGGGGAAGAGAAATAAATTGAGTATTGAATCATAATGGAAAGGTTTCCTCTTATTATAATTTCATTCTTTCTTTTAACTGATGGATAAAGAGTCCTATATGACAGCATCTCATACCTGTGCACTCAAAATAGTGTTTGGGAATTAAAACGGAAGATGCCAGCAGGCACTGGTCTATGACTAACAGAACCTCCAGGACTATTTCCTTAACTAAGTTTTGTCGTTTGCTTGTTTCCTTCAAAGCTGAAAAGTTGTCACCCCATGACCAAAGGCTATGAACGTCCCCGTTATGTCATGACTATTCTCATTCTAGCCAAAAAATACGGTCTCGTCATTTCCCACCATGTCACAGACCCACTGTTACACGGTTTCTAGTGGGAAAAAAAGATTTAGAGCACCGTCCAGACAATAACACACTGCGCTGACACTCATAAATATTGCCCGTGGTGCTGCTTCACTACCGAGGATAAAATAAAATCACTCACTCTCATCATTCACCCTCACTCATTTGCCGAACCACGTAATCCTAGTTAGGGTTGTGGGGGAGGCTGGGGGAATGGTGGGATACACCCTGATCAGCTCGCCAGTCCATCGTAGGGCCAACACCCACAACCATTCATACTTTCAGTCACAGCGAGGGGATATTCGGAGCAGCCAGTTAGCCTAATATGCATGTCTTTGGACTGTGAGAGGAAACCTGTGTACCTGGAGGAAACCCATGCATGCATGGGGGAAAAACTCCACACAGAAACACCAAGGGTATTCTCATAAAGATTTAGAGCACCTTCCAGACAGTAACACACTGCACTCATAAATATTCCCCATGGTGCTGCTTCACTACTAAAGATAAAATAAAACCACTCAACATTTTAATATTGCTCTCTACAGAGGATGAGAATAGCTCAACCTCACCACTATGGGATCACTACTGTAATGATGGAACAATAAACGCTGATGAAGGTGAACAAGGATATGAATTTAACAAGTAGACCCCATGGCTTCATATCGATATCCTGTTTTCAACACAGTGTAAAATTTGTGATGAGTAATTGCACAGCGGAGGCCAATTCTGACCTCAATTTGACCCTGATAAAGTAGGTCAAGTTCATGGTCCTCAGGACTCACACAAGAGGGTGCTAGGGTGGACTTATGGTGAAAATATGAAGGTCCTGTGACAAACTGATGATCAGTAATCACACAGCAAATATGCGTGACAAGCAGACGGGCACACAGCGTTATTATGTCCCTTTCTTGATATTCCGTGATGGAAAAGAAGTTATCTCTTGACCTGCTTTTAACTTGACTGTTTGTACAATCACTTACCTTACCCAGTGAAATAAGGTGTCTTTTGTATTTGTATTTGGTACTCGGGCTTGCATGGGTTTCCCCCAGGTACTCAGGTTTCCTCTCACAGTCCAAAAACATGCACAGCAGGCTAATTAGCGGTTCCAAATCGCCCCTATGTGTGAGTGTGAATGATTGTATGTGTGTTGGCCCTGCAATGGCCTGGGGAGCTGTTTAGGGTGTACCTCAACTACCTGTGACCCTAATCAGGATTAAGCGGATTAGCAAATGAATAAAATGAATGAATGAATGTATTTGTACTCGCTAAAGTACACAAACACCAGATTGTCATTTCTGTACAGCGTCACTAGCCTAGACTTTCACTCGACTAGCCTGGTCCAGCTGGTAAATCATCATAACCAAGCATGTCACCTATTATTATACCACTTTGGGAATATCTTTGGCATTACTGGCACTGTCATGCACCTTTCTAACTTTGTTTCCCATAATGGTGGCATTTATAATATTTGAAAGTGCTTATAGACCTGTAATATTCAAATAATTTTACATAGATACAGGAAAAACTGTTATCTCGATGTAAATTTCTATGCAATGGATCTGAACGTTTTTTTTTTTGTTTTTTTTTAAGACTTTTGCTAATCTTTTTTTCTGGCCCAGAAATAAGCTCCTGCCCAATTTATAACAGAGCTTCTCAGTCATCCCTCTCCCCAGCAACACTCTCTTGCTCCTTCTGGGGAATCCGGATGCATTCCCAGGCCATACAGAGTATATAACCCCTCCAGTGATTTCTGGGTCTGCCCCGGGACCTCCTCGTAGTTGGACGTTCCCAGAACACTTTTAAAAGGAGGCGACCAGAAGGCATTCTAACCAGATGCCCGAACCACCTCAACTGACTTCTTTCAAAATGGAGGAACATCAGCTCTACCCCGAGTGCCACCGCATCCCTACCGTTGAAGCTGCTCAGTCAGAATTCTTTAAAAATAAATAAATAAATAAATAAATAAATAAATAATAACAATAATAATAATTCATCATAGGTCATTTTAACTCAGGTGGTGGGGCCAGTTGGGTGAATGATAAAACTGTGATACTGTACAAGATGCTCCTTTAAGTGTGTACATTTACTCCTATTCTAGGGCAGCTCAAATTAATCACTTTGAATTAGGAGGACATGATATGGGTTTTTTTGTGCACAAGATTAGATGTTAGGGCTGCATGAGAAATGATTTTTAAGCCAACCCTCTTCTTCAGCCTAGATTTGTTTTGCCATTTAGACAGTGGTGTATAGACAAGTGCTATAAACTCCCCGTCATTATTTAAAATATAGGACAGAGAGCGAAATGAGGGCAAGCCACCAGCCACCCATATTGCTCATACTCAGACAAAGTGGATTTTAAGCACTGTCCATTAGCTCCCTCCATCTATCTCTAGTCTGCATGGACTGGGATGTCCTTGAACACGGGGAAGAGACAAGTCATTTCAAGCTTTCATTTTCTTGCTGCTCCTCGAGATGGATTTTAATCATTGACGTAAAAACCGCACCGCTTGTTCCATTATCATATTCCAGCTTATAAACATCCACAAATCCTGGATGCTTGGAGAGACACAAATACAGAATGAAAGCAAAGCAGGACCTCATTTCTGTGACCCTGAAAGAAGTCTGTTTAATAAGCAGGCAATGTGACTGGGTAAGATGAAGAGTATATATTTTTCACTGGTGAGACCCCAGCTTAGCCAAGTCCTCCTGGATATGTTCTTACTGTCCAGCTATGTCAATGTTCATGAAGATGCAATGCTTACTGCTGAGCTTTACATAATGTTTCATTCACCTTCTATAGGGCAACATTAAAATCAATGATCAGGAAGTCAATGTAGTCCTTCTCTTTGGTCTTAAATGCTTCGGCTATGACACGAGCAGCGTCCCGATGCTCCATGCCTTTGAGAGACATGCCGTTGACCTCCAGGATAACCTGACCTACCCGCAACTGCCCACATAGATGAGCTGAGCCCCCTTTCTGAGAGAGAGAGAGAGAGAGAGAGAGAGAGAGAGAGAGAGAGAGAATGTATTATTATTTCTATTGTCTTACATGTTACATTTGTTTTACAAAATTCTATTAAAATATGCATTACAATCAAAATGACATTTAAACTTCCTGGCTTGAACGATGCTCAATTCAAACTGAAAGACGTCGAGTTTAATTGAACTGGACATTGAATAGAAAATAAATTACACCAAGTATTTTATTTGAAAATACAGACTGGACTGTAGAGAGGGGAGAAAAATGTGTATTCTCTCAGCCTGATGTGGCACTTTGTATCGAGAAGTCATTAGCCAGCCTTGTGTCAAAGTAGATGAACTGCTCCAATCTGCTACAGTGATAGAGCCAAGAAGAGACAACCAGAGAGAGAGAGAGAGAGAGAGAAAGAGAGAGAGAGAGAGAGAGAGAGAGAGAGAGAGACGGACAAAGAGAGAGACACAGACAGAGAGAGACACAAAGAAACACACACATACACAGAAACAGAGAGTGAGAGAAAGAGAGAGAGAGACACAAAGAAAGAGACAAAGAGAGAGACACACAGAGAGACACAGAGAGAGAGAGAGAGACAGAGAGAGAGAGAGAGAGAGAGAGAGAGAGAGAGAGAGAGAGATGGACAGATGGTGGGACAGAGGCCATTCCCGACAGCTTCATGGCAGCACCTCGGTTCTCTCATCAGCACTCGTTAGCTTTGCAGAGCTGAGGGGAGGTGAACTTGTAGTGTTATCCCTGCAGTCCCATAATGCACTAGTCACTCCTGCACATAATCTGTCAGACCACTTAACTCCAGCAAGAACTCTTTCCAATGGGATGGGTTCCTGTCACTGCGAATTCGATGTTTTGTTCAACATTAAAACGCGATGTGTGTTTGAGTTTAAACAATAATTTGTCTACTGACATGATTCAAAACACATTGCCACCTAATTAAATGGAGAAGTTGTCTAATCCTTCTCAAACTCTCCATCACATGCCTGCCATCTGACTGTGCCTGACCTCCATTCCTCATCTGCTCTAGCAAAATAAATAAATAAATAAAATAATATATTGTGTTTTAACTTGATAATTTTCTTGCCAGGTTTTAGCCTTTAAAGCAAAAAAGGGGAAATAACATTCATCCATTGGCTGAACCGTTTAATAATACTAGTAATGCAGGGAGGCTGAAGCTTGTATCAGTCAACTCTGGGTGAAGGGAGATACACCCCGAACAGCTCGCCAGTCCAACGCACACAAAACTATTCACGCTCACACCTAGGAGCAATTTAGAACAGCTTATTATCCTAATGTGCATGTTTTTGGTTCATGGGAAGAGACTGGAATACCTGGAGGAAACCCATGCAAGGACGGGGACAACAAAACCCACACAGAAATGCCCAGTCCAAGCCCAGGACTCGAAACCAGGAACTTTTGCTATAAGGAGGACATGCTAACCACTACGCCACCGTACCACCCTCATCACGGTTATCCAAAAACAACTAAAAGTAATCAAGTTACAGTTAAGTTAGTTATCAAGCAATTAAATCAATTTTTAAGGTAACCCTAACAACATTGCATTCATCAGCACAGCTGAGTTTACTGTATAATTAATTACATGTTCATCTTGATGATTTCATAAAGAGCCAAAGTACAAAAAATATAATGTATAAGTTCTGGACATGTTCAGCTGCTCATTTATCTAATCGACCTCTTCTGGCACACTGTTACATCATCACCATTATATATACTCTGAAATACCAGAAGTGCACTGAGCTGAGCCCTGAAGTTAGCTACTACATTGTTCTAATACAAGGCAGCCCTGATAACGCTGTAACACAACCTTATGAAAAGAAACATCTGTCATTCGGCTCTTGGCTTTGAAAGAAGTTTTAATGTCAGCTGACGTTTTTCGGAATAAACAGTTTTAGACTCAAATATGATTGGTCAGAAGGTGTTCATTAATGTTTATATGAACACTCCCCCCTCTATTATGTGATGGTTTCTATAGTAACAGCTTACACAGGGATTTGTATGGTTAAAAAACATGTATACGCTGCTATTAAAAAAATTAAGAGACTATTTTTAATTGAGATCCCCATTATATATGGCCTCTTAATTTTTTCCCACAGCTGTATACACATGTGAATAATTAATAATGATGTGACTAAATAACACTGAGCCTGAGATGAATAATTGTGTTAGTATAAACTACATAGAAACATAAGACGTTATTAGCAGAGTCCCATAGGCACGAAGCACGACTTTGATGGTTGCCTGATGTCAGTGCAACCTTTCATTCATGTTTCTGTTTCAAATCTATCACTAATTTGTTACTGATTGGCAACAGAATACATGTGGAGGTTTGTCACAACATTACCCATCCATGGTTAATGCAAAAACACAAACGGTTAATTTAGATGACTTAATGAACTGAGCTGAATGAACATAATCACACTTTATGCAGTGTAGAGATGTCATAATTAAATTTTTTTCCCCAGTTTCTCATCAGCAGCCCCACCCGGAAATTGGCGCTGCATTTAAGTTTTTTTGTTTGTTTGTTTGTTTGTTTGTTTTCAAAATCCATGCTCAAAACCTCAGAAAACGCCTCAGACAATGTAAAAACGAGACTGAAGGCAATTTGGTGTTAGATGCTGTGATTGTGATTGTGAGATTAGTTTAGTTCTGTTTGAAACAGTTATATTTTCTAAAGATTTCTGCTTTTCTATAGACAGTTGTTTGGAATTTCAGAGTTTAATCCATGTTAAATGCACATGTAAAAGACTGGTCATCTAGGGTGTATTGTATAGCTTCAGTCACTTTACCTACTTTAAAAGCTTTTAGGCTTCCACAGTCACCTCATTTCTTACAAAAATAAATAAATAAATAAAAATAAACAATGCACGCCACATTTAGGTTTTCAAAAAGTTCTGATGAGAAACCAGGATTTTTTTTAATCATTTTTTTTAATCTATATATTTTTATTTGTTTATAAATTTAAATATTCTTATTTTGGGTCTCAGAATGCAGAGGCGCATGGTGGGAGTATGGACACTTGATAACTGTGTTCTGATTGGTCCACTGTGTGTTAATGTATTCAGTACTTTGAACTCATCATCACCCCCACCTCTGTCTCACACACACACACACACACACACACACACACACACACACACACACACACACACACACACACAAAACAACACAACAAATGAACAAGAAATGTTTAAATGTTTAAATTAATTTTTAAAATTAGTTTCTACCATGTAAAGCTGCTTTGCAATAATATGAGTTGTAAACAGTGCTATACTAATAAAACTGAATTGAATTGAATTCAAAAGATGCCATAATGGAGGTGCTTGACCACTGTCCTGCTTTAAAATCTAAAAGTAAAAAATGAAAATCTCATTTAATTTTGCTCTGCAATGGCCTGGCGAGCTGTCCAGGGTGTACTCTGCCCTCGCCCAGAGTTAGCTGAGATGGGCGCCAGCCTCCCTGCGACCCTAATTAGGTTTAAGCGGTTCAGACAATGAATGAATGAATTTTATTTTGATTTTCTTATGTTCCCATATTCAATTGTTCACCCACCTCAGGCTAAGTAAATATTGGTGAATATTCCATAGTGGCAACAATTCACTGATATTCATCTTGCCTGCTGTATATACTTACAGTATATACACACTTACAATGTTGGTTTATTAAAGAAGGATGCAGTAGTGTCCAGTGAAGATTATATACCACCACTTTATCTAAAAGGGCTCCTAATAAAAAGAAGTAAAAAATTACTTCTCTATAATGTTTTTTGTGAAAATGTATTGAACAATGCTACTGTAGGCAATAAGAACCAAAAAAATCATTCTGACAAGTATACTGAGGTAAAAGTGTGGCTAATAAATGAAAACACTGAACATACCAGTTTTTCGGAAAAATTTAAAGGTGTCGCAAATTTTTATTTGTTTGAACTTCAGTGAACTTTAAACCATATGGAATGGTTTAGCAAGTGAAGAAATTAAAAAATACAGTATACATTCAAGTATTTATTTCATGTAATATTGGATCATATTGATGAGAATAAGTAAAAAAACAACAATATATAATAATAACAAAAATAACTCTCTCTTTTTTGTGAAAAAAAATCAATATTTATTGTGGCCACCCTTTACTTTGATTACAGCATTTAACCTTTCAGGCATAGTGTTCACATATTTTTTAATTTCTTCATTTGCTAAACTATTCCATATGGTTTGAAGTTCATTCATGCTATGCAAAAGCCAAAAAAATTAAATTTGCGACACCATTAAATTTTTCTGAAGAAGTGGTATTTTCAGTGTTTTTGCTTATTAGCCATACTTTTACCTCAATATACTTGTCGGAATTTTTTTTTTTTTTTTTTTTTGGTTCTCATTGCCTACAATAGCATTTTTCAATACGTTTTTATCAAAAAATTATAGAGAAGTATTTTTTACTTCTTTTTATTAGGAGACCTTTTAGACAAAAGTGGTGGTGTATAATCTTCACTGCTCACTACTGTATAATAAGCCATTTTTATGTAATGTATTTATTGCTGTGGTATAAGAGGAATAACAGTTCAGGATATTGTGTTAAAGGAAAACGATCAATACTGGGGTGGTATCAATAACTTTGCACTGTGTCACATCACCCCAATGTGTCACTAAATATTTTCCTATACCTAACTCTACCAGGTGTTGTGTTTTTTGTTCCTTAAATAAATTATGTAGCTTAGTTTCAACAACAACAAAAAAAATTGTTTGACCTGTGCTGCTGTAACACAGTCACACAATCAACAATGTCATTGAAACATCAAATATAATTCCGAGGTCTTGTGGACAATTAACTTTGACTTAGAGCAAGGCAGCTATGCAAATTAAAAAAAAATTCTCACTTGATAAGGAAAGTACAAGTGTAATCATTCTCACCACAAAGACAAGGACAAACTTCACAGCCATGTCCTCCACTGCTCATTCAAGCATGACCTTACTGAACACAGTGAGCTGCCGCTAGGGTCGGACCGATATCAACATTTCATAGCTACTGTCCAACGTGAGAAATTTAGTCAAGCAGAGTAAAAGAGGGTGCCTTGGGTAAAAAGGTTAGGGTGTTGACCCATGAGCCTGGGGGCACAATATGGGATAAGAAAAATTGACCTGACAAAATTGTTAGTCATTAATGAGAAAAAAAAAAAATCTAAGTTTTAATATATCTTTCATTTTAGGAAGCAGTTTATTCAGGACCGCATGGAGCTTGATCCAGAATCTATTCAGGAGAAGTTGATGGAAGGCGGAAATATGCCCTGGATGGGTAGCATGGACAAATAAATTTAAACATTTTAAATTGTACACCACAACTCTACTGTGTAAACTTGGCATGTAGTTTACTCTGGAGTACTACAATAATCCCTGTAAATACTCCAGACATGGCTTAAATCCCAGGTGGACCACATTAACCATAACTGTGGGCTGGAACCAGGAAGTCAATCCAAAAACCAAAGCCTGGGAACACAATAAGCAAGAAGCAAAGCTCAGAATTTCTCAACACACAATCAGGGAGTCATGAAGAGTAGATATAAATGTAGACAAGACTCAAATCAAAACAAAAGCCTGTGGCACAGCAGACTCTGCACCTTAAAATGATGGGTCAGGCTCCTCGGAGTGAACCCAGTGTACTGCCATTTTCCCATGGGAGTATACTCTTACTCTTGACCTTCACCCTTGACCTTATCATTCAAAAATCAAATCCTCTTTGGGACTCAGGTGGGGTAGTGTACCCACCAATTTTGGTGAAAATCCATGATTGGGTGCGGTCAGGATTTTGTTCACAGGCAAAGTGACAAACAAACTAACAGACAGACTCACAAAGGATAGTGATAACAATACCTCCATCAAAACTCAGATGTATTCATTACAACAGTTAGAATGATATTTTCTGATGATGGCACAGCCTACAATGGCCTGGTAAGCTGTCCAGGGTTTGCCCCGCCCTTGCCCAGAGTTGGCTGAGATGGGTGCCAGCCTAGCCGCGACCCTAATTATGGTTAAGTGGCTTAGAGAATGAATGAATGAATGAATGAACGAATTTTGAAGGTCTGCTGTCAGTCACAGTAAGACAAATTAGACAACGGTTAGGCATCTGTAATCTTGTGTATGCAGAAGAAGGCAGATAAAGCTTCCTTCTAGAGTTTTACACTGTTCAAATATTTATGGTTGGGGTGGCTTTACATGTCTCAGGAGAAGATAAATCCCAGGTACAGAACTGTGTTGGAGGTTTTGTAGCTTTAGCAACTAAAGGAGCACTCATACAGTGCAAAGTATGTTCACCAGACACAAAGGAATTATGGGTGACAAGTGCATTGAATTACCTTAAAAAATAAACCTAAGACTGTAGGTTTTTATTCAACCGTGTCATATTATTTTGAAATGTCTCCCACTTGTGGCTGCCTGATAAACATTTATTTACACATTATTTGCACTTATTGACCTGAATCCATTCCCCCCAACATGATCCCATGCACAGATCACCTCTATTTCTTTTTTTTTTTACTTGTATCACACACTACTCTAAGAAAAAAAGTTTGAAGTAGAAACTATTGAAAATCTTGAGCCTGAAATGGAAAGTTGACAGCATGCCAGCCATTCCTTACTCATCATCGCTGCCTGACCTCATTGATGCTCTTTTGCATGAATGAACACAAATAATGGAGGTTAGTATAACGGGGAAGGAGGAGCTAAATCCAGAAATGGATGATGAACAGACACATATGGCTGTGATGTTCAAGTGTTCACCAGTTGGTGTTTATGTCCAGGCTTTAATAGTAAATCTGCGGTGTGGAGAAACTTTATGCCATTCTCCTGTCTTTTTAGAGCACAGTCCTTGACAAAGTGCCAACAATTTGATGGAGTCATATAATATGGTTGAATCGATTGCTGTGCAGTGACCTTGAACAGTGTAAAGGTGAGTTAATAGCAACCCATTCTTTTTGGTACCAGGTCCAAGTAGAAATTCAGATTTCACGATCTTCCAGTAGTTGGTCCTGTTGACCACTAATCGTTCGTCTGTTTTGTGAGGTAAAATGTATGAGCAATTCCTTCCAGATGGTGATGGGATTTAAGTCACTGCTGTATATCTCCCTGGGTGATGGTCACTTTCAATGATGTTTCACTTTTTCCAAGGGTTTACTAGCTACTGTCATTTCTGTATTTTCAAGTGTAAGTAACTAGTGGAGGCATGTAGGCCAAAGAACACCTGATATTATTCACATTTTGTTGTGCAGATGATCTGATGCTTTGTGTAAGAAGATCTGGCCCATACTGGAAAGCACTTTTCAGCCACACAATAGCAAGGTCAATGCAAGGTTAACCCATGAACATTATCAACCCAGGGACCCAGGAGCTCTGATACAGCATAGCTATCTACATCCTTCAATTACTGTAATTAATAAGGGAACTCATTAATTACATCACCGATAGCAAGAGTTCCTCTGCTATCACAGCTCCAGAATCCACCAAAGCTTTTCAGCAATCCTAACCTTATGGCCCTGAGTTTTGCATATGTTCGAGACTAATTTCCTACAATGTTGTCATGGTTGATTTTGACATGCAACACATAAGTGGGTGAATAAGAGTCTCTAACAAGTAGCACTACAGCTCTGTGCTCTGTTCTAATCAGGAAAACAGCATCTCGAGAGCTTAGCGCTTGGGTTCAGCACTACGCTACACTCAGCACTGATGAAGCTCATAGCAATCAAAGACTAGATTAATTGTAATACTATTTTTTGTAACATGCAACATGTTCGACTTGATGCTTGAATTTGTTTGTTTGCTTGTGTGTGTGTGTGTGTGTGTGTGTGTGTGTGTGTGTGTGTGTGTGTGTGTGTAGGGGGGTTTCCTTTTAATATATATTTTATGTTGTATATACAGATTTAGGCACTGCCTAAAAGTTTTTGGTGGGAGCTCTCAAACTCCCATACACATATTCTACGTATATCAAAATTAATTCATTTTAATAACTTGTTTATAGAAGAGAATAAAAATTAGGTAATCAAACACACAATCTTAGCCTCGACATGTAAAGTACACCATGTAGAAACCGTAGGTTTATTTATTGTTTATTTATTTCACATCATTAATGAGGATAAATCGAGTATTAAATGCCTCTTATTCTCTATATTACTCTCTCAGAGAAGTTTTCTTATGTTTTTCCTTTTGCGAAATATGTTCCCATGTGTACATGTACGGTGAAAGGACAGAGAGACGCACGCTATAGCTTTTTCTTGAAGTTCCAAAAGCAATTCGATGGTTATAGGCTTTTTCTTGATCAATGGTGCTCCACTCGCTACTACTACTAATGATAATAATAATATTAATAGATGTAGCATTTTTTTATATTTCCAAAATGGTTAATAAACTGAATATTTATGATAAAAGTACACTGAATAATCAAAAAAGTAAAGTATGGTTTTTTGTTTTATGTAAAACCTTTTAGTGTAAAACCTCAAATATAGCAAAACAACACTATGTATACTTGAGTAGGAAAGTTCACAGCAGTTATTGATCTTATCTTGTGGATGTTCCACAACAAATCACTGTGGTTTATGAGGAATAAAACACTTTGTAACTTCAGAGGTGGCATCATATGAAGGCCTGAGAGCCACATTGGTCAAACCAACAAAATCTAAAAAATAAGATAAGCTCATCCTTTGACAGATGTGGATAAAGTCTATGTGTACCAGAATCATGGATCCTTCATCTCCCTTATGACCTTCAATCATATGTGCATTATCCCTGATTTTTTTTTATAGTGAAAAAACTTTCATGCCATTTTTCTCAAAAACAACTTTCTGTTGGTTAGACCAGTCTGGCTCTCAGCCCTTCAAATTACTTCATCACACATTTCCTACATTTTTATTTCTTACATATAGTCCAAACCAACCAAAATGGCTTTACTGCTGAAGAAAGATTTTATATACAGAAAC
>JAQMYF010000025.1:30587763-30600866 GCA_030014195.1 Neosilurus mollespiculum
GTGTGACTGATGGCCCTGCGATGGCCTGGCGAGCTGTCCAGGGTGTACCCTGCCCTCGCCCAGAGTCGGCTGAGATGAGCGCGACCCTAATTAGGAATAAGCGGTTCAGAAATGAATGAATGAATTTACATTTGCAGCAAGGATAAAAGATAAAAGTCATAATAGACCTAAGAAAAAGCACCCTTCTTTGAGATATTGGAATTATAATAGTGTGATATTAAATCATTAATCTTCCACAACTGTGCTTTAAAACATTAAACGTTACTAGGTTTTATCCTGGGATACACACAGGACACTTTATATGATTCCAGCAGCAGTTTATAGGTAAAATCATGAAACGAAGCAATGGTGAGGATAGGACATAACCGTTTTTGTACAATTACTCAGTCACTTGCTGTAGCGCTTAACCCTACTAAAGGGTTGCAAGGGGGCTGGTGCCTGGGTGAAGGTGGGGTAGACACTGAACAACTCACCAAACTCCATAGGGCAACACTCACAACCATTCATACGCGCACCTTGGGACAATTTGGAACAGCCAGTTCACCTAATGTCCATGTCTTTGGACTGTGGGAGGAAACTGGAGTACCCTGAGGAAACCCATCCAAGCACAGGTGAACATGCAAACTCCACACTGAAACAACTGAGGCCAGGAATTGAACCCAGGACCTTCTTGCTATGAGGTGGACATGCTAACCGCTATGCCGCTGTACCGCCCGTTTTGTTCAACAACAGCATTAATACACATCATACTAATGATGCAGATGTTTTTACAGTCATCACTATCCCAGAATTCCCCTAGATTTTTGTATTCAGGACACTTCCTGTTTTATATATATATATGTGCAGTGAGGAAAAAAAATACTGTAAATGACACTGTTTTACTCATTCACCTGGTGATTCGGAACCTGTACTGCTTTCTCTGCCCCCTGTGGCTCTCCTGATGCATTCTGGGATACAGCTTTACCAGGCCGAGGACTGCTGTCCTTACACATTCCCCCTGCCTCTGCAATGTCCACGCCACTGTCCTCACTCAGTGTTTGTCCACTGTCTGAAAGCTGGGATAGAGTAGCTCCTAAACACACACACATACATACACACACACACACACACACACACACACAAAGACAGACCGATAACTGTACCTGCAGTGGAAGCTTACAAAACCATTTGAAACACCTACAGCTTAAGATGAATAAAGGAGCAGGCACACATCACCCTCCTACACGTTAATGAATATAGACAAATCCTTAAGTACAAAAATCAAAGAAATGTTCGTCTTCTGACAAAAAAACCCCAATTCTTTTAAACCCATATGTTGTGTTCAGGTCAGCACAGTGGCATAGTGGTTAACATATCCGCCTTATAGCAAGAAGGTGCGGCGTTTGAGGCTCAGTGAGGGCGTTTCTGTGTGGAGTTTGCATGATCTCCCCGTGCTTGCGTGGGTTTCCTCTGGGTATTCCGGTTTCCTCCCACAGTCCAAAAGCATGCACATTCGGCCAATTGGTGGTACGAAATTTTCCCTAGGTGACAGTAAGTGTGCGTGAGAGTAAATAGTTGGGTGTTGCGGTGCAATGGACTGAGGGAGCTGTTTATGGTGTACTCCGCCTTCACCCACTGTCAGTTGAGATAGGCGCCAGCCTCCCAGCAACCTATATAGGATTAAGCGGCTCAGTGAATGAATGAACGGAATGATTGAATGCCTTACCTTAGCATTTGATCAGGTAACAAAGTCAATGATATCTGTATGCAGTGTCTTTTAATGCTATAGATTGTCTCCAGCCTCTTCCAGCCGACCCTAGTAAGATTAAGAGGTTCGACAAATGAAAAAATGAGTGTTGTGTTCATTACTAACCACTAACACTCCATAGAGCAGTGATAGGCTTAACCACAAGTGTGCCTCTGTGTATACAGCAGTATAAATGGGTACCAGTTAAAAATACTGTGAAGGTAACCTGGTAGCCTTGAGCCATCCAGGAGGAGTTGAACTCCTAGTCACTTCATGCTGCAGAAACAAGGATAAGCTCCGGCCTGATGAGTCACTTGGCTTGGGTGTAAAAGCCCAACTGACTTCACCTTTTAGCTATACATATTCATAGTAGCTGAGTTAATACAGATCCCTCACAGCAGTACGCCGACTCACTTGGAGTGTCTCTGCAACATCAGTTGCCTTACAACGGGGATTATTTTTAACAGTCCGCCTGAGAGTCCGAAGACACCTGTCAGAGGGCCCAGGTCCACCTGAGTGGGATACTGTTGATTCCGTGCCTTTGCTGGGAAGTGTCAGGAGGAATCCCAAGGTTTTGTGCAATCTGACGCTGGCTAAGTCCACCCTCAGACTGACCCACAATACGCCCTTCTTTGCTTTGGTGTTTGCAGCATAGCTAGTTGTATAAATAATTTATATACTGTAATCTCAAAATAAATAAATAATACTTTAATATAAAGATTTATGCACTGTCTAAAAGCAGAGCTCAGAAAAAAATTTACTTCTTCTGATACAAGGTTTGGATGTAAATTAATTTTGATGACGCTATCGATGACATTATGCCTTGTAACCACTACTCCCCAAAGGTTTGATACTGTCTGAAAGCGTTACGTTAATGAAATAAGATTTATGTAATGGAAACCCAATATCACCACAGGGTAGCAAGATGCCACTCTGCTAGATAGGTTCACTTCCGTAAGGACGTTATACGCGCCAGAAACGTCATGCGCTTCCTCAATGTGCCTTTCTATTCACATTAGTAACTCAATGCGCGGCAGTAATAGTTTTTTTGCCAGCTATAGAAACAAAGATACCTTCTGCATATGGCACATAGAATTCTCTTTACACTCTTAAAAATCTGTATTTTACTTTATGGCTTGAAACAAGTAACATTTTGGAGGGGGAGATGGAGTTGAAGACGTTGCACTCAGATCACTCAGATATTCATTCCCATTACGATGGTTATGTACCTCCAATGCAAAATATCACCACAGGAATCCCTGTACATGTACGGACGGACACACTGTTCGCGACACAAAAAAATCAAATCAATGCTATACCAATTTCTCTTAAGTATGGTGCTCCAGTTTTATTTGTAATATTTTTGGGACAATCCTATCTGAGTATGACGACTGGTATTTCAATGACCCTAAACACCTCAATGACTCGTTTCCAGTAGCAGCCCTCACCGTCACACTTCTCTGAGCTTGAGCTCTGGATCTAGACTCTTTTACAGCTCCAAGTTTGTTTGGGGGGCTCAATAATCTAAAATGGGTGCATTTAACAAGTTAATGTCATCTTGCCTACATAAAGCTCAGCAAAAATGCATAGCATTCTGCAGTGGAATCTTGGCCATGCCTCGTCTGTCACATGATGATCAATGATAATGATTGAATATTTGCGGCAGCAGGCATTTAGCGTCCTTCCCTGGCCTGTGTGTTCACCTGATTTGTCACCCATCAAACACTTGTGGGATCAGCTTGGACGCTGAGTATCAGGCCAAGAACCAGCACCACAGAACAGGCAGGAACTAATAGAATTGCAGGGGGAGTGGAAAACCATCCCACAGACAACATACGGAGGCTCGCCAGAACCGTGCACAGAACAATTATGGCCCACATTAACTCAAATGGAGGCCATATGCCATACTGAACTTTGTTTTTGGGATGGACATTTTGTTGTGATTTTGGAAAAATGGGTGCCTCAGTTTTGTTTACAGTTGCATTATTTTGAGACAAAGAATTTCAGTCATTATTGATTAATACTTCTCAAATGATGTATGAAATTGATTTTAATAATTTAATTGACCATTTCGAGACAAAATATTTAACATATATAATTTTTTCTGTGTTGCATTTTCATTGGCAGTGAGTATACCAAGTTCAATCAAATATGTTGTACAGATAAAACTCTGCAATGAGGGGTGTCTATTTTTTTAATACTTTTGATATGTCTGTATAATTTTAGGCCACACCAACTATACTTACATATCTTCATCTCAGTATTCATTCATTCTTCCGCTTGTTTTGGGGTCGGGTCGCGAGGGCAGCAGCCTAAGCAGTGAGGTCCAGACGTCCCTCTCCCCAGCTCATTTCAGCCGCTTGTATCCGCGATCTTGTTCTTTCGGTCACTACCCAAAGCTCCTGACCATAGGTGAGGGTTGGAACGTATATCGACTGGTAAATTGAGAGCTTTGCCTTTCGGCTCAGCTCCCTCTTTACCATGATGGACCGGTACAAGCTTGGCTTTACAGCAGAGGCTGCACCAATGTCGATCTTTCGATCTCTACTGACTAGATATAGTTGGACTCACCTCGACACATAGCTTGGGTTCTGGAACCACCCATTTCGAGAGGGGCTGGACCATATTTCATTCTGGAGTTGCTCATGGGGAGTGGCAGCAAGCTGGTGTGGACATCCTTGTTGCCCTCTGTCTCAGTGCCCACATGTTGGGGTTCTCCCTGGTTGACAAAATGGTACCTTCCCTCCGCCTCCGGTTTGTGCTTATGCACCTAATGACAGTTCAGAGTACCCACCCTTTTTGGAGTCTTTAGGGGTGTGTTAGTGATCACTCTCCCTGGGGACTCCCTCGTCATCCTGGGAGACTTCAACGCCCATGTGGGCAATGACAATGTGACCTGGAAGGGTGTGATTAGTAGGTACGGCCTCAATGATCTGAACCCGAATGGTGTTTCGTTGTTGGACTTCTGTGCTTGTCACGGTTTGTCCATCACGAACACCATGTTTGAACATAAGGGTGTCCATAAGTGCATTTGGCACCAGGACACCCTAGGCCGCAGTTCAATGATTGACTTTGTAGACGTATCATCGGACTTGTCGCCACATGTTCCGGACACTCGGGTGAAGAGAGGAGCTGAGCTGTCAACCGATCACCACCTGGTGGTGAACTGGCTCTGATGGCGGGGGACTCCAGACCTGAGAGACCCAAGCGTGTACTCCTGGGAATGTTTGGAGGAATCTTCTGTCAGAAGGGCCTTTAACTCCCATCTCCGGCAGAGCTACAACCACATCTCCATGACCCTAATTAGGATTTAGCAGCTTGGAAAATGAATGAATGAATGAATGAATAAATGAATGAGTCTAAAATCTGTAAATACAGAAAAACAAACTTTTCGCAGCATAACCAAAAACTCAAATACATTCGCTTAAAGTTTAATAAAAATTTTGTTAATTTTCCACTCACCTCGTGGTTGGATTTGTGCCTTTTCCTCCGCTGTTCTCTGCTCAGGGTTGAGTCTGTGGTGGCGTGCCATGCTGGGGCTCATTTCAGGTGCTGAAATTGTGACTTCAGGCTTTTCTGGGCTGCAAGGTGGAGGTGCTGGTATACGCAGCGAGGGCGAGGGAGATGGGGAGGAGCGAGCGGACACACTGGGGGTTGGAGTTGCGGCTCGTGAGCGGCTTGCAGATTCCAGATGGGACGGCAGCATGGCCCCCTGCTTGCTCATCAGAAACTGGACGAGGTCTTTGGCTGGTGGTGCGACTGAGGGTCCAGAGCGATGGTGAGAACATGGAGAGCAGCGACGGAGGGAACATGGAGGAGGAGAACGATGGGAGACACAGGGAGAGGAGCTGTGGTGGACAGTGCATGGGGAAGTGTGAGCTGAGCAGGATGGGTGTATGTGTGGATCAGTGTGGTTAAGAGTGTGACTTTCCTGGTGCATCCTACAGGGGGCTTTAAAGAGCAGGTTGGTTTGACACAGTTTAGACATAGGGCGTTTGAGCTGGATCTTTGGACTTCCATGTCCAGGAGGAGGTGGGGGTCTGAAATTAGGTGGAGACTCGACAAAAGTTGGAACTTCATCCTGAATTGGTATAAAAAAGGCATAATGCATACATTCATATTCTTTTCTGGAGTAACCAACTCAACTTCATTTAAAACATCGTCGCAGATGCCCAAGATCCCTTCATATATAGCAAGATTTATTGGTAAATCAGCAAACTTTGGGATTAGCCTCATATTACAAAGGATTTCTGCCTTCCCAGTGTAGCTAACTGTTGCCATGGTAATATGGTACGACACATGTTATCTACTCTGGGGTTAAAAAGTAGGATCAAAGAAGGTAAATTCTCATGCCTTTCCCTGGTTATTTCTTATATCAGAGATAAAAGCATGGATGTTTATCACCCTCTGGGTGTGATATTGCAAATTCCACTCACTGTTGTTGCTCTGAGTGTTTCTCAAGTTTAGAGTGAAATACGTTTCTATCAAAACATGCTATGCTTCAAAAACGTTTCATCACAGAAAAACTTATACTGAGCAATAGTCCTCACAGTATGGGGAGGTGGGGGGGTGGGGTGTTGCACTGTACTGCGAATAGTTGGATGTTCCAAAAGTAGAGTTGGTGTTTGCCTTAGAAAGCACTGAGGTAGATACCATGTCTTCATGAATATGCGCAGATGCCTGTTGATATATGCAGTATGTATGTAGTTTTATATCTGATTTGTTTTTTTTTATTTGTATAATGTTCTTACTGTTGTCTTCTTGCCTTATATAAACTGAACAATTCACATCTTATTCTTGTGATTGCAAGAGTAAAATGGAATACAAATGGAAGCCTTTTCAAACAGGCGAACATAAACTATCCAACACATTTTGGCAGACTTCGAAAATGTAAGTAAAAACTATCCGATAATGAAAATATACCTGTTTTCCGTGTAACTGTAGCCTTTAGCATTTAGAATGCTTTTCTTGAATTCCACTTTTTTTTATGTTGAATAAAACATATTACTGTTGCTGCCAAGATGGTACCATATGAGTCACGTCAACATAATACAGGGAGACCCAATAAGACCTCCCACATTTCAAAGATAAATAGAAAAAAAATGTGTTAAAAATAATCTAATTATTATTTGCACACACACACATGAAACTTCATTAAATACAGTTTTTTTACATCATGTTATATAAGATAAAGTCCACTATATGGTGGCCGCCATTGTCCAGACACACTTGGCAGGTCATGTCGGGGGGAAACAGCAGCTATCTCCTGCTGAACAGCAACCTTAAGGGCTTTAAAAGTTTGGGGTCGACAAGTACACACAAGTAATTTTAGGTAGCCTCACAAAAAAAAAATCATAATGGGCGGGGTCAGGGGAACGGGCCAGCCAACCATCGTTACCACGCAAAAAGACCACCCAATCCAGAAACGTGTCTCTCAGCACCTCCAATGATTTTCCAGCTGTGTGTGCCGTAGCTCAATCTTACTGAAACCACACACCGAGTTCTTCAGGCTCAAGGTGTTCAAATGGGGTTGAGCCACCAACAGACCTTAGCACAGCTTCTTCTGCCTCACTAAATTTCAAGTGTGCAAATAATGATGAATAAAAACTGTATTAAATAAAGTTTCATGTGTGCAAATAAACATTTGAACCTCTTTAACCTTTTTTTTATTTACCTTTGAAATGTGGGAGGTTTTTTTTGGGTTACCCTGCATATAGGAACATTACAGTTATATAACTGTGTATAAGAATACATATAAGCATTAGTCAAAATCTCTCCTGATGCATCTGCATGCAGTACTGCCAACTCCTTGTAGAGGAGTGATGCATAGTCGTGCCAGGTTAGCTTCCTTTTATGAAGAATTTGCCTAAAGTAAAAACTGTACTGTGCATGCAGTCCTCTCTGAAAGTACAGGAACAGTAGGGCTAATTCATTCGTTTTTGCTATACAATATAGACATTTGATTTAAAATCAAAAGATAAAAAGAATACAAGAGATTAATCAGAACTTATTATAAGTTATATCTTAGGATATGGCACCTTTATTGCAGCCTTCACGCTATACCAAATGAAGAAACAAACATAACGAGTGGCAAAAGTCCAAATATGCTCAAAATTCCTGAGCAGAGGACAGAATGAATTGACAATAAATGAAAGAAAAAATCTAAATGAATTCAAAATGGGATTCTGACTACCAGCTTCTCACTAACAAACCAGAGCGGATACTGGAGAAATGTTGACGAGCGTTTTAACCGATGGCTAATAAGCTGGACGAGTGCTGTCCCTATGATGCGCCAATTTAAACCGATAATGTAATGTTACATTATTTACATATACATATTAGTTACATGATTTGTTCCATCCCAGTCACATTCTGTGAGGTTACAACTGAACATGCCAAACTTCAAGAAGGGCAATAAGCAGACGCCCCAGAAGAAGTAGCCATCCTCCATGCAGAGATGCAACGCTCCATCTCCAACTTCATCTCAGGCACCCACACCTTCACCTTAACCAGCCTTTAGATCCAGATCTCCCAGTCCCAACTCTTCACAAGCTTCCAGCAGAAAGCGCTTTGACCAATCAGATTGTGCATACTGCCGTTGCCATATAATAATATATGTTAACTACAATAATTTGCTTTAATATCTATTACTATAAGGGGCAGTGGAGCCTGGTGGTAGGGTGCTGAATTACTGATCCTAAGGTAGGGGGTTCAAGCCCCACTATCAGCGGGATGTCACTGCTGTCCCCCCAGTGCAGCTAACTGGGTTATCAAAGGCGCTCTCACTGTTTATGGTGAGAGGCATGTAAAAGAACCATTGCTGATTTTCGTCAAGAGTAGGCTGCATAGCCGACAGCGTGTTTCTTCCCTGTGATGGCCTGGCGAGCTGTCCAAGGTGTACTCTGCCCTCGCCCAGAGTCGGCTGAGATGGGCGCCAGCCTCCCCGCAACCGTAATTAGGATAAAGCGGTTCAGAAAATGAATGAATCTATTACTATATTTTTGTTCACCTAAAGCACCGTTCACAGTGTTGAATTGGAAAAGCGTAAACCAGCATTTTTGGCATTCGCTGCCATACGCTGAATTTTGTTTAGACATTCTTTCTCTGTACAGATCCCGCATCTGGTCAATAAGTAGTTTATATTTGATTGTATATCCATTGCTTGCAATAACCGCATCAAGCCAGTGACTCACTGACATGAGAAGGCTGTTACATTCTTCTATTGTGATGTTTTCCCAGGCTTGTACCACAGTTTTGTTTTTCCAAAATATTCTCACTTCATTCTGCTGTTCAGGAGGTGAAATGCATGCGCAATTGGGTTAATGTCTAGTGATTGACTTGGCCTTTCCAAAAGCTTTTTCCCCTGATGAAGTACTGTGTTCAGTTTGCAGTCTGTTTCGGGTCATTGACTTCCTGCATGATGAAGTTGAACCATAATGATGAACCATGATACTACCTCTACCACGCTTGACCAGAAAGCTTGTGTGTTTTGGATCATTAGCAAATTGTTTCTTTTTCTACACTTTGGGCTTTCCAGCACTTTGGTAAGTGCTTATCTGGTTTCAGAACTTTGATGGTTCATCTTTTCTTCTCAGATCTAAGATCATCATCAACTGTGCTAGCCATGCTGAGTGATTGTGCAATGATTTTCTTTATGTTTCCTCTTTGCTAAGCAACATCTTTTATAGAAGAAATGGAATGCTCTCTGGTTTTCATGCTGGTTTATCCTTTATAAAATCAAATGCATTCTTGCCAGTGGTGGCTTAGTGGTTAAGGCAATGGGTTACTGATCCAAAGGTCAGCGGATCAATCCCCATTATCATCACTGATGGGCCCTTAAGCAAGGCCCTTATCCCTCAATTATTCAGTTGTATAAAAAATGATCATTGTAAGTTGGATATGAGCATCTGTCAAATGCTTTAAATGGTCCCTAACAGGAAATTTGGGTATTTTCATCTGCCAGCTACATGTTCCAATATTTTATTTTAATCCACCCCAATTTCTCTCTAATTTAGTCATAGCCAATTTCCAACTGTCAAGTGTTGCTTCCCTATCACATGACCACCACCAACCAGGGAGGGGCGAAAGCAAGTAAATGCATCCTCCTTGACACATGTTGCTTCCATCCGCATCTTTACAAACTGCTGTGCATGCATGTTTAGGGGTAGCCTAACACATTCGGAGGGACACCATAGTCCTCCTTCTTGTACACATGAGCTCACAGATGCCCAAGTTTGTGCATGGTTATTGCTTAAATTGACAGGGAGGTGAGTGTATGCCATCCCTCACTGCCGTAAAAGCTCAGCCAATTAGCTCCAATGGACTCCTGGCATGCATCAACCTGAATTCGAAGAGATGGTAGACGTGCACTAATCGCTAAATCATGTTCCATTATTTTTGCTTTTAAAAAAAATGAGTGGGTTCAAATGAATGGTGCCACATTATAAGTTCTTCAAATCTAGATGCAAATATCAGGAAATTAAAGCTTATTTACTGATTCATATCCATTCAGATATCATTAAAGACAGATAAAAAAAAAAAAACACTTTCAACTTTTTGAAAACCTAAATGTGGTACATGTTTTTTTTTTTTTTTAATAGAGAATTGAGGTGACTGTCGAAGCCTAAAAGCTTTTAAAGCTAAATGTAGATTAAGTGAATGAAGCTATACCCTCGATGACCAGTCTTTTCCATATACCTTAACATGTATTAAACTCTGAACAACTGTCTATAGAACTTAACTTGCAGTTCCAAAAATCTTTAGAAAATGAAACTATTTCAAACAGAACTAAACCTGATGCCACAGCCATCCGTGACCGGGGTCCATGGGAGCTAATTGGCCAAGCTCTCACGGGAGGGAGGGATGGCATATGCTCACTTCCCTGTCACTCACAGCGATCACCAAATACGCATGTGCAACAGTTCGAAAAGAGGCGGGTGGCAGCTTTGCACGTCACGGAGGGGGCATGTGCATGCTTACGCCCCTCCTTGGTCGGTTGTGGTTGTGTGATAGGGAAGGCAAAAAAAGTTGATGGGTGGGAATTGGATATGACTAAATTAGGGGAGAAAATGGGGGGAAAAAATCCAAAAAAACCCCAAAAACCCAGAACTAAACCAATCACAGAATCACAATCACAGCATCTAACACCAAATCGCCTTCTGTCTCGTTTTTACCTTGTATGAGGTGTTTTCCGAGGTTTTGAGCATGTTTTCTTGAAAAAAGTAATTAATAAATAAATAAAATAAAAAATTGATGCAGCACCAATTTCTGGGTGCGGACGCTGAATTTTTTTTAATCCAGCCTAATATTAATTTTGGTAAATATTTGCATAATGATCAGTTGTTCTCAGTTCAGCTGCTGGATTATTATTATTTTATTTCTCCGATGGTCAAAATAATTTTTTATGTAAAGTTCAGTAAGGTCACTGCATGCATTATCCAAAGAAGGTGTATGCAACCACTTTTTTACTTAAAAACTTTGGTGTAATGACGTCATTGGCTTTAATCTCAATGCTGTTGCTCTTTGCTGTCAATTAAATGAGTTGCTACTGAATCCACTTTGATATGGTGTTTAATATGATACAGATTGCACTATTCTGCAAATTGCTTATGAGCATCCTTCCCGAAACATAAAATAAGAAATGGGACACCCTACAGCCTTGCAGGCCTCATAGGCATGCACATTTAGTACTGGGCATATGTGGAGCATGGTTTAATTGTCTCGTTTGAGATCATAGATGTGCCTTTGTCTCCTCTAAAATGTGGCAATGGACTGCGACGGCGATTTTTAGTAAAATCCTTATTTAAACTCTTCATTTGCTTCCACATCACTCTCCTGAGTCCTACTTTTTTTTACAGCTTCTGTTCTGCATTTCAGATGTACTATTATTACCAGTCTGTTGCAGCTCAACACTAACCCATCACACGTACTGACTCCTGATTGCTGCATTAAACGGACAATATAATTACAGAAGTACATTTTAGACCATCGGAAAAGCATCTTGACATTTCAGAGGTGGATATTTAATTCCAAAATGTCACCATATTGTAAAATTGTCTCAATGTGCTGCCGCCTGGAATCTGTAATATTGGTATGCTTCATGTGTAGTTTACAAGTATGACTGTGGAACTCAAAAAAATAAATAAATAATAATAAAAAAAAAAAACCCAAACAAACAAACAAACAAACAAATAAATAAATAAATGAATAAATGAATAAATAAATAAATAGATAGATAGATAGATAGATAGATAGATAGATAGATAAATAAATAGATAAATAAATAAATAAATATTTATTTATAAATTATTTAGTAAATTTTATTTACATTTAGAGCTTTTTCCAAATTATCTGTGTTATGAGACATATGTGTTCAAACAAAATGTATATGAGATACAGTACTTTACATTAATAATGATTTAATCAGTGCTACGTTCTTTTATATTCAAATAATTGCTTAGTTATATTGTTTAAGGTGATGTGAAAAACACAGGTACCAACGCCTTAGCTGGCTTTGTCATGCATGATATTTTCCAATGACAGAAAGGTCTCTCTCTCTCTCTTTCTCTCTCTCTTTCTCTCTCTCTCTCTCTCTCTCTCTCTCTCATACTGTACTCACCAAAGCTATTTCCGGTAGAGAGTTAAAAGCCCCCGCAGGTCCTGCCTCCACGCTGCCATCCATCCTGCACTCATTCTGCAAAAGCACAAATCATTTGCGTCATCATATTAACAGTTCAGCTGTACTGAAACAACATCAGTCTTAAATATTTCTACCCTAATTCACCTTTGCGATTCTTACATTGCTGAAAAGTGAATTATAAAAGGAGCCATCTAACAAAATCACAATGTAGAGATGCACTGTGCTGTGGAAGTGTTCCAATCAGTCACTGTTAGTTGACTTTTTTTCACCACGAAAAGCATCCATTGTCATTTATTTGTATTTTTGTTTTTGCACCTCTTTGTATATTTGAATCAAAACTTTTTTTTTCTTTTTTTTTTTTTTTACAGAAGCAACACACTGAGAGCTTCTCTGTGAGATGGAAATACAATGGCACTTATATCAATTATTACTGTTTTGTGAATAAGCAAAGTAATATAAGGGATGTGCTGTTATATGGAAATACACTGCCCAGCCAAAAAAAAAAAAGACAAAAAGCAGCACACAAATATGGTGTTTTTCCTCCTTTAGCCTTGCCTACAGCATGTAATCATCATACCATTGTTTCAACAAATCTGAGCAACATAACCAGTGCTGGGTTCATTTCTTACTGATGTCTTGAATTGACTAGGGAAAAACTGAGCCCCTCCATAAAGTCTTCTCCAGCACATCCCGAAAACTTTCAGTAGGGTTAAGGTCAGGACTCTGGGGTGCCAATAC
>JAQMYF010000025.1:30600966-30615582 GCA_030014195.1 Neosilurus mollespiculum
GATAACCTGCTCATTCACTACATTCAGATCATCAGCTGACTTCATTTTATTGCCACATTAATGTTGCTGAGCCTCGATCTGACCAACTGGAGCAACACTGCCATGGAGATTACATGCTGTTATTAAGGCTAAATGCACCCCATGATAATATTAGAGTGTCCCTAAATCCCATTAGACCCCTACACTGTGCTAAGACCCCTGGGCAAGGTCTTAACCACAAGTGTGCCTCTATCCACCCGGCAGGGTAAATGGGTACCAGTAAAAATTCTGGAACGTAACCTGCGATGGACTAACGTCTCATCCAGAAGGAGTCACTACAAAAGTTGAAATAAGTTCTGCTCTGACAAGCCACTTGGCTCAGGTGTAAAAGCTTACTTATAAAGTACATACTGTGGTTTTATATCAAATGAGAATAACAGGAACATTCTATGAATCCCTGTATGTATCTTATGACTTTCGAATGAACATTTGACACGTCAGACCTCTTGAATTTCTCCACAACAGACATACAAGATATATGTTATCTGTAAATACAACTACACAGCTTTTAAATCCATCTCACTTATACACATATTGTCAGTCATTCCACAATTCCAGTGCTAATCACTACATAATCGTTTTGTCCATATTGTGCAGCCACAACGAACTACCCTGCAATCACCATAAAAAGATGTGATGCCCTGTTGTTGCTGTTAAAGAATCTTTTGCTCCCAACCTTGAAATAAGAGCTAGCATCAAGAATAAGGAGTAAGTCTAATTACTTGATATTTCTGTGGAAAGAACTTATAACCCAGAATAATGACTGGCAGCAGCTGAGACAATTATACAGAATGCTCACAGGACATCGTTCACGTGTCTCTTATGAATTGAAAGAGCCACCAGAAAAGCATAACAAATGCATGCTGAGGAGAAGTCAAACCTGTTTGATTACAGCGTAAGAAAGAAGAGGACGAAGAAGCAGAAGCAGAAGAAGAAAGGTAAAAACTAAAAATACTTAATGCATTTTCCTGTTTCCATTTCATCTGTGTGCCTCTTTAAAGTAACCTGTGTCCCTAAATAATATAGAGTAAAAGCAGCTGAACTTTCGTACATCATGCTGCTACAGCATCAAAAGCATGGCACCTTTGACACGTTAGAAAGCAAACCAATCAGAGAAAAGGGCAAAACTATCTAGAGGATTTATTCACACACACTGACAGACAGATGGGAAGACACACACACACACACACACACACACACACACAGACTTGCCTTAGCATAGCCCATTGCTGAAGCAGTCAGCTGGCAAGTGGTTGGGTTATGACCCTCAGGATGTGAGCTACAGATGGGCTTGTTGTGGTGCAGTAGGCTCAAGCCTCCCTGTCTCATCCTCCATGCCATCATCTCATGGTGAACGACCTGGCTATCAAAACGCTCCAGATCATGAGGAGCAACAAGAGCACGCACCTCTGCCAGCAAGGTAAGCTGGAGAGTACACAGGAAAACAAAAGCAAGTGAACAAATGCTCAAACAGCACAATACATAAAATCAGTGTCAATCAGTAATAAATGTGACCTGCATTCGGTAAGTAGAATTTTATCCACAAAGAACAGCATGACTCATTCTATATTATCATTTAGCATGCTATATGTCGCATTCATTTCTTCACTCTGAACTGCTAGCTCTCGTTAGTATTGGTGATAAAGAATAGCAGTTTTCCTAGTACTGAACACAACTTAACTAGGGTTGGTGAAATGATTTCTAAGATAACTAGCTAATATAATTTGTAGCTAATTCCCTTATAAGCTAGCTACAGAGCAAGCTCAGCCGAGCTACACATCAGCGGTATATTTCTGACACGCTGGAATCCCGCTACATAGCTGGTAATGTCAACAATTCTGTTTTCGGTTAAACAATTTAAAATCTGCCTACATAGAATTGTTCATCAGGTCATCTAGTATAAGCCTGCAAAGTTTTGTGCAATTCCGGTCAGTAATAACGGAGGACTAGGACCTTGAAATTGCATGGCGGTAACGTCATGCTTCTACATCTGGGTAAAAAAGTGAAAAATTTGGCTCTCCAGAATCATTGGACAAATAGGATTGGACTTTAAGAGCCAACTGTCCACAAAAACAGTACCAACACCACCAATACCAATACCAACAACAACAACAACAACAAGATGACAAAGAGTTTGATACCAAATACCTCTGGTGTAAAAACTGTTAAATTACATTGAATTAGCAAGCTACTTTAAAAAACAAAGTAATTTCTGAAAATTTCCAAACAGAAAGATTAATACAAATGTGCCAGGAGCAGCACTTTGAGAGCAAAGTGATCAGAGAGTGACACAAATCTTAAATCTGCTTTAGACCAGACAGTGTTTGAATTAATACCGTTTGATAAAACTACAAGACTGCCAGCCCTAAAAAGTACAATAAATGTGCAATGTGCTCATAAATCATTCTTGCTAGTCATAAACTCAGAGCTATTTCTGGCATCATTTCTGTTTCATGTCTCATGTAGCCCTTTTGGCAATGCTTTGCTGGAAACCAGATGCCCCATGTTTGTTATCTCCAGACTTAACCTTGGCATGTGTGTTGAAGAGCTCGAACAGAGCCATGGCAAGGGGCTCCACACCAATGTGGCCACACTGGTACTCCTGGATGTAGTAGGTCATGGTCTGTCTCTCTGCCTCAGTCAGCAGCAAATAGGCTTGCTCCTCCAAAGAACTCCGAGCCCCTATAAGTCCGGGGGCCATACCTGGGGACACCAGGGCCTTAAAACACACAAGGAGAGGACATGTCAAATCAGGCTGAGGCTTTGTAGCTGAGCCAGCCTTGTTGGAAATGCCCAAAAACTACACCTTAACATCATCCAAATACAAGGCTTGGACAAGTGGTTGCTAAAAGTGGTTCAACAACAACAAGTGTGCAGTGGTGGCTCAGAAGTCAATGCTCTGGGCTACTAACTAGAAGATTCTGAGTTAAACTATTCTTGGGCCTTTAAAAAAGTCCATTATCCCACATCTTACTTAACTATAGCCTCTGCTTAGTTCAGTTCAGTAAACTTATTTGGATCAAAGTATCCACCAAATGAGTAAGTATTGTAGAAGGGAATGGGGGGGGGGCTCTTGAAATTCATACAAATACAAATACAAGCAGTAACTCGCATGAGTCAGTATGCCACATGACATTGTGCTGTCAGCATTAGGACCTGTGCTACATGCATTTATGTAACAACCTGCACTTGTCCAATTGCAATTTGCACATTGACAAGCATTTACAATAGGCAGTGGAGACCCTTGAAATGCTTAAACAGGACTACGGCAATAAAGCAACGAGCCGGGAAAGGTTTATTATTTTAAGCAGCATTTGCACTTTAAAATCAGTGGGATGTCATGGGGAGACCATGTTCTGCATATCTTTGATGGACAGTTATCTACCACGCCCAGGTCATTGCCTTATTGCCATAGCCTTGCTAAAGCATTTCAGTGACTCCACTACTGACTTCCAAGTTTGACATAGAATTGGATGTTTGCTCTGTGGTCTATAGAAAACATAACACAAAATATGTGTAGCACAGGTTCTGATGTTGACAACACCAACTTATGAGAACCCTGGATATAACTGGAATTCACCACTGGCGTTGTTCATGTAGGGACCTTTATGTCAGTTTGTAAAGGGGTGGAGTGAGGAGCTCTTTTTTTTGTGTGTTGACTTTTGATTTTGAAAACGGATTTAAAAATGTTTATAATATTTGATTTGTTAGGGGTTTTTTTTTTGTGAAGAAATGTTTATGGAAGGCGTCTCCAATTTTGGCACTTTATTTGTCTTCCATAAAACTGTATTTAAATTTTTTGGACATGCATAAGGCTTTGTGCTTTTGCTGCTTCTTGGTAAATAAAACTTTTTTTATGCAATTTTTGGACTACTAATTTCATCCATTGATTCATTTTTCAGACTGCTTTATCCTATTAAGGTTGGGGTGGGCTGCGATTCTGGGCGAAGGCGAGGTACACCCAGGTCAGCTTGTTAATCCACTGCATGGCCAACATACACAACCAGTCATACTCACAGTCACACCTAGGGGTAATCTAGAACAGCCAATTACCCTTATGTGCATGTCTTTGGATGGTTGGAGAAAACTGGAATACCTGGAGAAAACCCACGCAAGCACGTGTAAACTTCATACAGAAACATCCTCGCCAAGCCTGGGGCTCGAACCCAATACCTTCTTGCTGTGAGGCCGATGTGCTAACCATTACTCTTAAAAGAATATTTTAATATTCTTTGATTATTTCCCTATTTATATGCATGTGCATACAGTGCAATGATCCTCTCAGCAACTTAATTTTGTTATGTTGAGTCACTATAGTGGTATAATTGAAGTACATCTGATTAAACAACTTTAATGGAATGAAGTGTGTGTTCAGGACAGAGTGCAGGCTTTAGTAAAATACAGCAAAGGATCCTAAATCAGGTGTATGGCAAGACTTCTGAGGTCTCTCCCCTCAACCAAAGCTAATATTAAATACACTGCACCCTTAGGAACCAAAAGGCTCTATGAGTCACTATGTGGTGCTCGTTCTCTCACTCACTTCCTCTTCTCCTGTGTGTCATTAACCCACTGTCCACTGCCTCTGCACTAAAACTCATGTCTCGTGCCTTCTCTTCTTTGACATTCTCCTTAATCAGAAGTACATTAGCACCAGCCGTAGGCTGAGACACACAGAGAGAGAGAGTGCTTTCTCATTCTCTGCCTCTGTAGGTCTCCTAGTGTTACCGTTATTAGAAAAAGCAAGGGGGGGAGCAAATTAAACTATTTTTAGTCACAAAGCAGAGAAAGAAGTCGTACCTGAAAAACATTTTTCATATCAGATTACATCTAAAGAAATAAAATTGCAAGTGGAAAAGATTGGATTGGATGTTTTTGTAAATTAAACTCTGGTGTCCCCATAGCCTTGTCCTCCAGCCGTAATTCTCTGTAACACAATCAAGCTTTTAAAAAATATATACCTTTTAATAATTTAAACATTTCTTTTAATTTAATTTCCTCCAAACTTAATTTAAGTCATCCTTCTTATAAAGCACCAACGAAGAAAAGTACTGCTTTTTACTCATCTCACAAAAAAATCCCTCCTCATTCAATTCCCCTGTGAAACAGTAACCGATACAGACGTCAACGCTCAGCTGTAAGCAATGCTAAGTACGGTCTAATAACCCATCTTCTGTCATATTAGTGCACGAGACATTCTGGTGTAACCCAACAGCAGATGTGCACTGACCGCAGGCCCATCAAAGCCCTGTCTCATGGGGTCGTTCTGCGCACTCCAAACTATAAATAAATAAATGAATGGTGCTTTGATAGATGCAAAGTGTAATCCTGACACTCATCACAACAGGGGAGACATCTGTGAAATTTATATGCTGCTCAAGGGTAAACTGCTGAGACAGAGACAGAGTCCCAACCAGGAGTTTTCACTACCCCCATTACAAAATCAATACTTTATAAGCATTTGCCAACTGCATCTGTCCCTGACAGACTCTGAGCCAAGTTACTGTTTCGGCTCCACTCTGGTCACTGAAAAATGAATTAAATAAAATATTAATAACTCAATTCAGATATAATGCAATTTTCAGACATTTACACTATACAATTTTGCATTTTTTAAATAGACCGTGTTCTCCTAACACTCTAAGTAAATAGAAATTATTATGAATTAAACAAAAAAGTTTGTAAAACTTGTATTGTTAAATACATTTTTATTTCTTTAAAATGAAGTGTTTAAAATTAGTCAGACATTTTCTTCTGCTTCTTCCGGAGTCGGGTCGTTCGGGCAGCAGCCTAAGCAGTGAGGTCCAGACATCCCTCTTTCCAGCCATGGCCGAGGCACCTCAGCTGGCTCCTCTCGATGTGGTCGAGCGGTTCTACTTCGAGCTCCTCTTGGATGACCGAGCTTCTCACCCTATCTCTAAGGGAGAGACCTGCCACCCTGCGGAGGAAGCTAATTTCAGCTGCTTGTATACGCAATCTTGTTCCTTAGGTCACTACCCAAAGCTCGTGACCATAGGTGAGGATTGGAATGTAGATCGACTGATAAATTGAGAGCTTTGCCTTTCGGCTCACGACGGACCGGTACAAGCTCCACTTTACAGCAGAGGCTGCACCGATCCACCTGTCGATCTCCCGCTCCATCCTTCCGTCACTTGTGAACAAGACCACAAGATACTTGAACTCCTCCACCTGTTTAAAATTTTGTTAGCACAACATTGTTTATATACATAAAAGTAGTTGGTATATACTACCTGTGGTCTGACTGGTTTGCTAGGAATTAAAAACTATTATTCCAAGTGAATAATACTTGAATCAAAATGACAGACATGCACGATTTGACACGGTCACTTGGAGAAGACAGCATCATTATCACTCTTTAAATAAAAAACTCATAAAAATCTTGTTTCTGTTTGTTCTTCTAGTGTTTGCTTATAGTATACACTAAAACCTTAAAGACTTTAAAAAAAACACACTATTATGCAATGTGGTTTACTTACAGTTTCCTAAATAATATACAAACCCACCTCTGTAACAAGTAAAATATTCATTTATTCATTCATCCATTTTCTAAGCCACTTAATCCTAATTAGGGTCATGGGAGGCTGGCGCCTAGCTCAGCCAACACTGGGCAAAGACGGGATACACCCCATTGCAGGTCAACACACACAACCATCCACAATCACACCTAGGGACAATTTCAAAGAGCCATTTTGGCTAATGTGCGTGTCTTTGGACTGTGGGAGGAAACCGGAATACCCAGAGAAAACCCAGGCAAGCACAGGGAGAACATACAAACTCCACACAGAAACACCCGAACCCAGGAATCGAACCCAGGACCTTCTTGCTGTGAGGCGGACGTGCTAACCACTATGCCACCATAATGCAAAATAAGTAACAAGTTAAAAGATGTAGAAGTTGCATATATTCACATAAGCGCAGTTTCTGAAATACTTAAACTACACTGGAACCATGTTACAGTCACCGAGACAACATTTTCTCCACATTATGATGTTTGATGTGAACATTATCAGAAGCTTTGGTTCCGCCTTTGCATGATTGGGTGATTGGAATAGTTTCATGGATGGCCAGGGGTGCTGCTGCTCCTATTGCAGTGACCAGTGAGAGTCTATAGACATTTGTAAAGCTCAGAGGAGCGTTAAAATCATATAAAATCCATATAAAACACGTTCAAGTCTATTTAAAAAACTTCAAGCCCCCCCCCCAAAAAAAAAAAAAAAGTTGGACTGTTTTTTGCTTTAACGCCAATAGATGGTTAGGGTTTTAAATGCACAGTGATACTTTTGCTCTCTTGCCATTACTGGGTAGCAGAGTTCAATGACATGCTCTGCACACTCACTCTATCCTAATAAAAGAGCTCCATGGGCCCAGGTCCCAAAGTGTTGGATGTGTGGGGGCTGTACAGAGAGTGGGGGCTGATTTACAGAGCCATACTCTCCAAGGTTACTCCAGCGCTAATGCAGACTGCATCCTGGCAGCCAGATAAAAAACCTCTTATACCAACACATTCACTCTAGTTTTACCCCCTCAATTTCTTCACCCACCCCCCTATAGCCTCCGTTCAAGCTTTGTCCAGCCTTTAGGGCCCAGAATGCTGCTGACACATCAGTGTTGCAACACTGCAGGGACTGAACTTCAGCAGACGTGCAACACCACTAGAACACTGCACTCTGTAGCATTTATATACGGGTTTATATTTCATACAACGTTGCTCAATCCATGTGTTTTAACTGGACCACTGGGTTTATTTTACACCTTAAATAATAATAGCAATAAAATTAAATCACCCAAAGCTTCTGAGAGTGTTGTGTGAATACACACTGTTGTTTGATTTGAGAAAAACTGCCTCAAAAACATGATAAATTTGTCAAACTCATTTTCACTGAGGGCCACATCACTAAATTTAAAGGTGATCGAGGGCAGAATGATCACAGAGCATCTATTCCAAAAGGGCTTAACAGCAACAAGCTGGCGTACAATCCTTCTTGAGTCATGAACGACTAGCTGTTTAATTGAAATAGGCTGCTGCCACCTAGTGGAAGGATGATGAATTAGGTTTCATGGTAATGGTCGATGCAAAGATTGTACGATAATCATATTCTTTAAAAGCTCTTGTGGGCTACATAAAATGAGGCAGCGGGTCGGATTTTGCCCGCGGGCCTGAGTTTGACACCTATGGCTCAATCCTTTTTCAGCTGACTCTAGGCAAAGGACAGAAACCCAAATAAAAATTAACTTAAATTGAGTTTATATTCACATATTTTAACCATGACAAAAAGCAGGTCAGGTGAACTGTGCACTTGTGACATTCGTTTAGCCTATTCAGTCGAAGTTTAGAATATTCTACATTATAATGTAAGTAAAATCCATTACTTGAAGGTGTTTTAGTGTATATACTATGCAAAAACACATGGAAAACAAGACTAATTTTTTTTGTCACAATTTTACTTTTTATATTTCACTTCTAGCTTATATTTTTTTATAGTATACCCTCTATTGTTTATTATATTTTTCAATTGGTAATACTGTTGTATTTCTTCGCCAAATACAGTAATAAAGTATTATTATTATTTTATTTTAATTTTTATATAATAATAATATATTATATTATTATTTTAATTGTTATAATTAATTTTATTATTATTGTAATTATTATTATTATTATTATTATTATTATTATTATTATTATGATTATTGTGATTATTATTAATATTATTACTATTATTATTATTATTAGTAGTAGTAGTAGTAGTAGTGGTAGTAGTTTGACAATTATGACATCTACATCATTATCCACTCAGAATAATGTTTTTAATCCCAAGATAGCAGACTAATCAGATCATGCCATTCCCAAGTAGAATATACTATTAATAAATATGATCCAGGATCATATCTTTTTCACGAGCTGTTAAAGAAGGACAGTAAATAAAATTTGAAAAAACAAAGCCGGGAGAGAAAGTAAAGGAAATAAGAAAGTCTGCTCTAAATTTGTTTCCAGCTGCTGAAAGTGATATTGCCTTGCGCAACCTCCACTCTTACACTTCACTGGCCATGCATTCATTACTGGGAATTAGTTTCTGTAAATTACAACACATTCCATTAATATAACTGGCTTTAAATGAGAATCTCTGAACATGAACACCACCCATCTTTTTTTCTGCTCCTTTCTTTTTTATTAGATATCTCAAGATATTCTCTTCACATCATTCATTGATGGATCCTATCCTGGATATACACCCTTCTGGGAATAAACCCTGGATGTTACGTCAGCCTATCACAACCAGATTTGAAGTGAAGTGTATTATTCAGCGCAGGAGGAGTATCGAGTACTTTATAAATATGTTATGAATAAACAGTGTCCCTAATGTGATACATTACTGAATTTGTGTCTTACCTTTCCTAAGTTTCCTGCACCAGCATCTCCTGGCACGCTGCAGGGAAGAGAAACAGCTGTAAGTGTATATATTGGCAGTGATTGATACCGTGACACCAATTAATGTCTTCTGGAGGTAAAACACATAGTTGCAATCATAAATCAGTTGTTATGTGTCTAAAATGTTCCTAGACAAGAGTCTGCTGTCTGCCTTGGGCGTTACAGCACGTAAGTGGATTGAAGCGTAGCACTCAGAACCACCTTGGATATCTAGAGGAGCACTTTGAAAATGAGCACCTCCCGGGGTTCTCAATCAATCCGGTACCATTAGGAAAGAAGGAGAGCTAGAGAAGGAGAGAGAGAGTTCAGATTGCCGTCAGCATGCAATCTATAGCTGTGGCGCGCACACACACACACACACACACACACACACACCCTTCATGCATGAGTGCACATATGATGCAAGTGTACTTTTGTGTGCACTGGGTCATTCAAGAATAGGGCGTCTATAGCTCTTACTGAAAAAGTAGCCGTCAGCTATTCTGAGGTGCTTAAATCTCAGAACAACAGCAGACGCTGACCCAGATTTAATTTTCCACAGGACAATATGGTTTTAACTGAAGGTCTGGGAAATCTGGAAATATATTTAATATAGTGCATACCAGAATGTGATAAAAGTCTTTTTTTGATTTTTATATAAATACGTACTTTTACAAATCTGGTGAGACTGAGAGCAAAGAAAACAGTATTCTTTTATATATGGAATTCAAAAAGTAAGCAAAGGCTTTAAGCACACATAACCAGATAAACCAGATAAACTATGCCTCTAACTGTGTTAAAATTGCCAGTTTTAATTAAACATACACCACTAAATAAATAAAAATATAAATAATATTTTAGTATCATTATATCACAATATTATCACTACCACCATGCCATTTGACTGTGCCCGAGTGTTCATCCATAAAACTGGAAAAAGATTCAAGAAAATCAGTAAGGGATGAATAATAGGTCACTCATAAGAAAAGCAGGAGATCCTGATCAGCTCACCTCAGGGCAGCGCTGGCTGAGCTCTCTGCGATATGCGGGCTGGAGATCCACTTGGTCTCGTCCACTACGGTGCGAGCATGAGGAAGGCGCCCTACATCCCTTATGGTCATCAGCATGTGGTGTGAGCTTTTAAGGATCTGCACGGCCTCGTCATGAGCAATGTTGCAGAAACTGTGTCCGTTCACTTCCATGATCTGATCTCCAACCTGCAGCCCAGGAGCGAGAAGACATGGAATGAATTTCTATGAAAGAGCAAACGTTGAGAATAAAAGGGCATGTCTGTGTTCCCAGTGTGTATTTTAACCCTGAGCTGAATTGTGACATTTCACTGTTCATATCACCCCACACCACATAAAATTCTACTTCCTAGTTTGAAACAGTCTCTACATTAGGGTTAGTGACATCAGCAGATATGGCAAATGATGATTTTTTTTTTCATGTAAAAAAAACTTGGCACCCCCCCCCCTCACTTTTCTTTGTATTTTTATAAAAAAAGGAGCCATATTTCAACGGCCACAAGACCCACGTGTGCACAAAGTTTCACTTCCATTCACATTTGCATTTTTTTTTGCTATACTGTATTAATCCCGCAAGGGAAATTATTGCCTCTGCCTCCAAAGTGAGCACACATGTTAACAGTGAGCAAATACACACTCAGAGCAGTGGCCTGCCACACACATTGGGGGTGCCCAGAGAGCAGTTGGGGGTGAGGTGCCTTGCTCAAGGGCACTTCAGCCATGAATGTGGAAGGGAAGGGAAGCTGCAGCTCACTCCCCCCACCGCCACACATTTTTCCTGCTGGTTCGGGATCGTTCCAGCAACCTTTCAGTCCCAAAGCTGCTTCTCTAACCATTAGGCCACGATGCCCACCTTCCTCCTAGTGCTAGGCCTACACACTTGTGCACCTTCAATGTGACCTATCATAGCCCACTGTACACAGTGCTTTGTTTGAACTGACCAGTACTCATCCATCATGCATAGCATTTTGTTTAAACTGACCATTTATATTTTGTCTTGGCACAGCTTGGCTATGAAGGTATGCAGCAGCTGCTATATGGAGAATTTAGTCCGGGGGCAGAAGAAACCTTACAAAGACTGCCTCAAAGCTCCGGGTGTCCACATCAACACGTTGGAGATGCTTGACCTGAACCGTCCAGCTTGGTGCAGCAAGATCACCACAGGAGATAAAGCCAAGTGCATCATCAAGACACAATGAAAGCATGCTGAGCGCAAGACCCGGGCAGCATACACTTCCACAACACCACTTGTGGGCAAGTCCTACATGTGGGCACGTCTTTAAGGCCTGGATGGTCTCACCAGTCACCTCCAGACCCGCAACCAAAGATCGTTCATCTTTGACTACGAAGAATGAAAAAACAACATTCATGTCTAAATACACTATCTGCTTTGGAATAAATGAGAACATACTGCTGTACAAGCTCGTCACTGTTTCAGTGCTATTTACTCCCAGGGCACTGTAAGAGGAAAAGGCAATCTCAGAGCAAGAGAAAGACAGAGGACGGGATTTTCAAATCAAGTGGGTAATTATTTTTGTCTGTGTGTGCTAGCTAGCTAGCTAGCTAGCTAGCTATTTATTTATTTATTTGCTTGCTTGCTTTCCCTTTTATTCAGGATGCACAAATTAAAAAAAATTTAACATGGCCTTAAATATGAAAATGTATTAGATGAAGATGAAAAGAAAGAAGGGAAGCCAATTATACCTAAAGCAGCGTACATGCTTCAGAATGTATGAATTAAATCAACGTGAGCTAACTAGCAGGCTAGAGTATTTGTTATCTATTTTAGGCAGAGGAGAAAAAATAAACTGAACATTCTGCCATGTTTTGTCTGAAATATCACCTACTCAGTGTTAAAGACACACAACCATTCACACCTAGGGGCAATTTTGTACCACCAGTTAGCCTACTGCGCAGAAATTATTAATACTGTGCACTAGTTAGCCTAACTGTTTTTGGACTGTGGGAGGAACCCGAAGTACCAGAAGGAAACCCAAACAAGCACGGGTAGAACATGCAAACTCCACACAGAAACGCCTCCAGCCCGGGATTCGCACCCAGGACCTTCTTGTGAGGCGGTTGTGCTAACCACTGTGCCACTGTGCCGCCATTTAGGATTTGCATGTTATACCCAGATATGCCTCACCCAGTGCCGCTTGAACTTTACCCATGGTGCATCATATTTCCTTTTTTTAAATGATAGAATGGTATAACATGTTTGCAGAGTGTTGCAATATAATCACACGCTTCCGAACAGATCAGCTCGACACATTCATACAATGATTTCACACCATCAGTGAACCTCTACTCTAGCAATCGACTGGATAAACAGAGTGTGAACGACGCTTTAACTGCAATGCAGCTTTTAAAAGACCTACAACAAGTGCAATAATCCAGTATCAGAGAGCACCCTGTACAGCAGTAATCATCTCTCTGTGTTAGAGGCGCTCAGTCTCTTGGCTTTGCGTTTGACCTCATGAGGACACGGAGACTGCTTTAGGGAGCTGACGCTGCCTTCCCGCAAGATTATCCAATCGCAAGACACAGACAGAAGAGTCCAATCTCAGGCTTAATGAAATGCAGGCTGCTAAAACAGTACAACTCTGAAGATGTTCAAACACGTCAATAAGGAGATCGATATACAGAGAAACATTTTTAAAAACATTTCACGGGCAGAGGACAGCAGTTAATGGACCATATGGCATTTGTTTCATAGATATTGAACAAATTTAATACTTCAGGCATTCCTATTAAAAAATTTAACGCTCTGAGGAAGAGATAACATCAAAGTGTTCTAATAGAGGTAAAAGCCGCTTACCATATTTTTTTTGTATACAGATCAGTCATTCAATTAAAAACATCATGCCCGCTGAGAGATGAATTGAATAACATTGATTAGTAAATACTGCACAGGAACGACACATTCTCATTGGTCTATTCGTCCATCATTCATTTGCTAAGCCATTTAATCCTAATTAGGGTTGTGTGGAGGCTGATATCTATCTCAGCCGACTCTGGGCAAAGGCAGGCTACACCCTGAACAGCTCGCCAGACCAATGCAGAGCCAACACACACAAACCATTCACACTCACATCTAGGGGCGATTTGGAACAGCCAATTAGCTTACTGTGCATATTTTTGGACTGTGAGAGGAAACCGAAGTACCCGGAGGAAACCCACACAAGCATGGGGAAAACATACATACTCGACACAGAAACGGTCAAGTCAGGAATCTAACCAAGGCCTTTTTTGCTGTGAGGCAGCCGAGCTTATCACTGCTCCACAATGCTGCTCACCTGATTGGTCCATTAACTTGAAATTAAAAAACATCATTCTGAGTGGATAATGCTTCAATTAAAATCATGGACACTGTCCATGAACAGTGTTCCACGGTCATTAGGAGCAAGCGGTGTCTTTATTATAAAGGTTTGAAATAGAAAAATGAATTTTAAAAGATCCTGTTTTATTCTGTTTCTGTTGTATTTCCTGTATTATATAATAAAGTTTTTTTTTTGTTTGTTTGTTTTTTTCACAAGCAGGGGGGGACAAGTTGTCCCTGGATCAGCTTGTGAGCACTTTCTGACATGTTTACATAATCACTCAAATCGGTGGCAAGCAGACAGCTTGTAGGACAACATGCAAGCAAGCCACTGGAAAGACAACACATCTGGCATAAAAACCTGTTAAATGACCTAATAACCCTAATGGATGCTGCTGCGCCCACATAAACACTCTTACTTGTTCCTGATTGTGTTCACACGGCAAGTTGTACCCAGAAAAAATACTCTGGAACAACCTGCACCACCTCAAAAAGTGACGCAAGTTGTTTCCACCTGTGTCAAGATGTTCTGGAACCAATCATTTTTACACAGGCGGTTGCGCTGGGGCAACTTGATTGTGGCACAGATTGTTTGGTGCAAGTGCCTATGTAAAAGCAGCTTCAAACACCTTTACACAACATGGTTTACTTTTACATCGTTACTTTACTTTCATTTTTGAATGAAAAGGCTAAACAGAAAAGAAATTATGCCATTACCTACACAGCACTTGCAGCCGCATGTTCTGGACACTCGGGTGAAGAGAGGAGCTGAGCTGTCAACTGATCACCACCTGGTGGTGAGC
>JAQMYF010000025.1:30619906-30630350 GCA_030014195.1 Neosilurus mollespiculum
GGGGAGAGGGACGTCTGGACCTCACTGCTTAGGCTGCTGCCCCCACGACCCGACCCTGGAAGAAGCGGAAGAAGATGATGACCTTCACAGCACTTGAATGGCTGAAGGGGCAAAGCTCACCTGACCTGCCTCGGTGTTATGGTTACAGTATGTAAATATAAATTACAGAAATCTCATGTTGTTTTGCTTTTTACTTCTGCAAATGTATAAGGCCAAATCTTGTTACAGTGGCACCTGCCAAGATGTAGGATGTATTTGGCAGAAAGTGAACAGTCAGTTCTCGAAGTTTGTTGTGTTGGAAGCAGGAAAAACCGGCTAGCATAAAGATCTGAGTGACTCTGACAAGTGCCACATCATGATGCCCTAGTTTAGATAGTACCCTAATTTTAGTCGCATCCAATTCCCACCTGTCAGATATTGCCTTCCCTATCACATGACCACCACCAACCAGGGAGGAGTGTAAGCATGCATATGCCCGCTCCGTGACATGCAATGCTGCCACCTGCCTCTTTTCGAACTGCTGTGCATGCGTATCTGTGAGCAGCCTGACACATTCGGAGGGAAAGCACTGTCCGCCCCTTGTAACAATAAGCTCACAGACTCCCATGATTGGCTGGAGATCACTGTGAGTGACAGGGAAGTGTATCCCGTGAGAGCTCGCCTGTAGGTGGCTGCGGCTGAACTTGCGATCTCCAGGTTGATAGTTATGCACCTTGTCATTGTGCCACTCGGGAGCCGTAAGCACTATTTTTTAATCCTAGAATATTATTGTTTTTATTGGTACTTCATAACTACAGACATGGAACATTTAGCTTGATAGTCTTAGATCCTGACCTATTTTTTACTACCACGAGGATATGTTTCTGGTGGCGACTCCAAATTTTTTTGAAACTTGCTCCAGAAAATGTGTTCATGCAGTTTAGATGGCATATAATTTTTTTCCCTTGTTGAGTTTAAAAATCTGTAGTGACATAGAGATGGGATGCTTATATTATTTTTGACAGCTAGTCATCCCTGTCAGCACCAAACCAGAGAGAGGAAATTTATTGTCACTCAAGGATAAGGATAATCTATAATTTTTTCTGGAATGCCCATCAGGATTATAGCATTAAACATAATTAATTATGAAGATAACTGTACTGATTACACCTTCAGCCTTAAGTTTACAGTTTACAGGTCCAGTTACAGTATGTAATATTAGGATCTTTACCTTGTATCAACTTTATAATTTACCAATATAAGAGATCATATATTAATAATATAGTATTATATAAATAATATATTCTTCAAGAGCTCGTTGATACAATGCTAAACTTATAGTTGAATTATTGACTGCAGGCTGACAAGACCCTAAGGCAGCAAAGCAACCCTAAACCATAACATTTCCAGGACTTGGATTTTGCCCCTGTCAGTCAGTAAGAAACAATGTTTTCTGTTTGTGTGCTATAAATAAAGAATAAAAAATAATATACAGATAATGGATGGAAGTAATTAACTTTTTTTCTTTTTTGAGCCAGGAGTAGAACCCGACACCAACAGTGTTGACAGCGATGCCTCTGCCACAAACAAGTTTGTAATTTGGGCACCTAAAAGATTTAAATTGAAGGAGAAACAGGAAGGAAAGTGTTGAAGGAAAATCGTTCATCCATTGGACTCTGCTGGGTCCTTGATTACATTTTATGAAAATTTACCACCTAAGTTCCTGTGAATAAGGCATTAATATAAAGAATTTATATGTGACTCTTTCAGGAAAGACGGCTGCCTGTACTGCTTATTTTGACTAGCATTGAAAAAGAAAAAATATGAGGTGCATAATGGGTTTATATTATAAATATTATGCAAAAGTTTTGTACAAATCCGTTCACAGATGGAGAAGTTAGATTCAGCTACATAGCTGGTAATAATTCTGTTTCCAGTTTTAAAATTAATACTTCGGCTACGTAGAATTGTTCATCATGTAATTTAATAAAAGCCTGCTCAAGGTTTATGTGATTCTGGTCAGTAATAATGGAGAAGTAGGACTTTAAAATTTCATGACTGTGACATCATGTTTCTACATCCGGTTCGAAAAAAGTGAAGAAAAAAAAAAATCAGACACTGTAGAATAATTGGCATTGTCACATAGTATAATGTTTCATTTAATTCTGTCCATGCATCATTTAGCAGTTGGGCTTAGAATTTTTCAGCTATCAAGGTGCGCGACTATCAACCCGGAGATCGCAAGTTCGAATCCGGGTTGATGCCACAGCCATCCGTGACCGGGAGTCCATGGGAGCTAATTGGCCGAGCTCTCACGGGAGGGAGGGATGGCATATGCTCACTTCCCTGTGACTCACAGCAATCACCAGCCAATCATGGGCGTCTATGAGCTCATTCGTACAAGGGGGCGGATAACGCTTTCCCTCCGAGTGTGTTAGGCCACCCCCAAATACGCATGTGCAACAGTTTGAAAAGCATCGCATGTCACGGAGGGGACACGTGCATGCTTACGCCCCTCCCTGGTCGGTATTGGTCGTGCGATAGGGAAGGTAAAAAGTTGATGGGTGGGAACTGGATATGACTAAATTAGGGGAGAAAATGGGGAAAAATCCAAAAAAAAAAAGAATTTTTCAGCTATGATGTCATCATTTTGTTTCTGATTCGAAAGTCTAAAAGCAGACTCCATGGAATTCTCGCTATTGTCCACAAAAGCAAGTCCTCCAAGTTTCATGTGATTCTGATCACTAATAATGGAGGAGTATGACTTTAAGAGCCAACCGTCCACAACAACAACAACAAGTGGAAGGCAACAAAGACATTGCCACTGGATACTTCCAGTGTAAAAAATAGGAGGTGCACAATAGTATGATGTAAATAATATCCAGTGAAAGTTTGGTTAAAATACATTGCTTGGTTAGAGCAGCTGTAGTTTACAAATAAGCCTGAAGACGGACAACTGTCGCTCCAGCTTCACTGGCAGATGACATAAAAAAACTTATTTATGAATGGGGGTGCATTAAAAAATACCTGTAATTTTCGTTGTCAGAACTGCTGACAGATACAAATTATAGAGCATAACTTTATAGATTTATAGAACTCTATAAAGGTTTAAACTGGCATCATGTCCAGGGTTGGATCAAAATCCAAACATTGTACACGAACACCTAGACTGTATCCTGCTCTTACTTTTTCGGCTCGCATGGCTCTAGCACCAAATTTTATGAAAGCCCACAATGAAAGGCAGAGACATTTACCAAAGGTCAATATTACTTTCATATTGATCCAGTTTAATAATTACCAGGTGTCAATTGGGCTTTTGAATGGATTCAGAAAGAGAGCAGAATGACGAAGGAATTATAAAAGAGAGGCCAAAACGGCTATCATTTTTACACCGGGGTGGTTACTGACTCACTTTTATTTTCCTCTTTGTTCTGCTCTGTGCAGAAAGAAGAACAGGAGGGTGATTAGTTATCGATGTATGGGTGTTTTTTTCCTTCTTTTTTTTTTTTTTTGTGATAATGCTGTGGAATCCAGTAGAGGATGCTAATGCAGTTGAGGAAGGGAGCTATAATTTGTTGGTATACGGTACAGAAGGATGAAGAGTAAAAAAAAGAGAAATGAGAGAGAGCTTAATGCTTCCACAACTTCAAAAATCATTTCTGGCTTAGAGACAAGACTTGTGTTATTATTTGTCAAACTTCTGCATCTTCTTATATATTATACAGTGTATATATAGCCATACCATCTTTATACATGTATACCCTTCTTTTCCCTCTTAGCCTAATCTCTGTGCCATTTCAAGTACTCGCTCGTGTCTGTAAATCCCTTTTTGCTTTCAAAAGTGGAGCGTCTGCTTGCACATCCCCCCTCCCCCCTTCCACTCTCTTCTCTACAATAGCACTAACCTCATGCAAGGCAAGTTTTGGCTATCGTTAGGAGAAAGCACGACAGATAGACGCTGCTCTATTTTTCAACTGTACTATTGTACCACACTGGAGATGGCTCTTACACAAGAAAAAGCTCCTTCGCTTCAGCGGCGGCCCAACATCCATTTCGTGATTGGGTCAGACGACAGCGGCCACGTCTGACTGATAAACATGTCTACCAAGACTCGGCTGCTGTCATATCCAGCCGGACGGTGATGGGGCCAGACGGTAATTAGACCCAGCATGGGGCCCTGCAGATGGAACAAACACTTGGAGCATCAGTCAAGATAAGCTTCACTAAGGTTTACACATGGACAGAGAAAGAGCCGTCAGCAGGGGCGGATAAGAAAGCTCTTATGTTCCTGAAGATGCATTGCATGCTCAGGTCAATTTATTTAACCTGACATTCTCCATCAAATTAGCTGGATTGTGTCATTTTACTTTAATTAAAATTTGTTCTGAGCAGTAGTCCTCATATTCTAATAAACAAAACGCAGCTAAACCAATTTGAATATTTAATTTACGGAATTTGCCCCCAGTGCAGCTAACTGGGTTATCAAATGCAGGCCATGTCTCTCACTGTCTATGGTGAGAGGCATGTAAAAGAACCATCCTCCCCGTGACCCTAATTAGGATTAAGCGGTTCAGAAAATGAATGAATGAATGAATTAATGAATTAAGGCATTTGGCAGACGCTCTTATCCACAACGACTTACAATTTTGTACATTTTATATACAACTTCGGATCAGTAACCCATTGCCTTAACCACTGAGCCACAATTACCCAAAATAAATGTTGATCCCAGTGCTTAGGTAATGGAGTGTGAACTTGAGGTGTTTTTTCTATTGTCCTGGACTTGGCCACTGGTCTTTTTCTTTTTTTTTTTTTCAACCAAAATAAATAGTAGTGCAAAAAATAATCATAAAATAGAAGATATACTGTTTCTCAAGCATCACTCAAAAAGGTCATACTGGTCTTGAAGAAGTTTCTAAAGCAACATCCACACAAGGAAACGACAAGCGACCTTCCATTCGCCACTGAACACCACATGAATCACCTGGTGAGGCAAGTGAATCACTTTACCACTGAACTTATGTCAGTTCTTGTTGTCTAGGTAACCCTCTTGCAGCTCTGACTGAAAAATCTTTCAGGGTGAAACTGTGAGTGGCATCGAGCTAGTTAGTTATCTTACATTATTGTAAAATTTCTGTATGGAGTCGTAAAGTGCAGGAAATTAAGACACAGCGATAATGAGCTGCTCATCCATGTTGATTCTCATGCCAATTATTTTCCTACGGCAGGGATTTCCAAACTTATCTGCAAACGGCCAGTGTGGGTGCAGGTTTTCACTTCAATCAAGCAGTAGCCACACCTTCCATCTGTGTGAACCACTGATCTCAGAAAATGACTGGATCATGTATCCTATTGTTTACATGTGGCAAAACCTGAAGCCAGACTGGTACCATCTTGGTGAGACCACTTTACTTTTGAAGGTTATATGCGAATAACAAACAAAAAAGATGGGGAAAATAGAAATAATTAAGTCCATGGTGTATAATTATTTTGTTTGTTACATTTTCAATTATTTACAAATATCAGTGAAATTATTGATAAAGTTATATGAATTTAAGTTATCCTGGCCATCAACAGTAAAATTTTCAGGGTTTTTAGGCTGTGTTGGCATTCAACGGCTCCATTTTGAGATCTTAATGCAAGGTGGTCTCACCAAGATGGCCATCACTTGGCTTCAAAATTGAAACAATAATGTGCAGTGTAGTCTTTTTTTTTTTCTTAAATCAGGGATTGAAACAGGTGGAAGGTGTGGCTATTGCTTGGTTGAAGTGAAAAACTGCACCCACACTGACTCTTTGCGGATATGATTGGACATCCCTGCCCTACGGAAAGGGTTTTGGGAAACTCAGTGATTGTTGGTACCAACAGCACTGATTAGAATCATGTTGTGTGACAGTTTGGCTCAGTCGAATTTTGTACCCACCCACTTTGCGTTGCTTGAATAAATTTCACCTTCCATTGCTCATTTCGCTGGCGTTGACTGACTTTACGTGGTGGCTCATCCCTCACCGCTTCTTGTGTGGACGCTGCTTTAGTCTGACTTTGTCTCGGCCATTGGAACTCAGTTTTGATATGGACTAGAACTTCTTTGGTCTTGATTTTTATTTGGGCTCAATCATTCCTGTCCATGTCTTTGGCTCGGCAGAGGTGTCGAGGTCTTGACTACAATTCTGTTCAACACACTGCCGCTGCACAAAGCAAATAAATCCATCCTTCTGATTTAAATGGAATTCAGCCCTCTTTCACAAACTCTTCATTTTACTGTCAAACATAACTAAATATTCGTTCTCTGAAAAAAAGAATACATATTTCTTTTTGAAACTTCCTTTTCCAACCTATAATTTCAAGCTGGAAGCCAAGCAGTCTGGTGCATCTGTGCTACAGTTGTGCTTAAGTTTTCTCTGACACACATATGCATACTGCTGAAATCTGTTTGGTTATCAGACATTGAACAATGCGTGTATTTGGACTGTGGGAGGAAACCGGAGTACCCAGAGGAAACCCTGGTTAACATGGGGGAAACGCCCAAACTTCACAGAGAAAAACCCGACCCCGGGAATCAAACTGAGGACCTTCTTGCTGTGAGGTGGACACGATAACCACTACGCCACCATGCCACCCATCATCAATTTCATTTAAACATATATTTAAATATATTAACCCTGCTGCAGCGTGAAGGAATCTGCTTCTTGAGCTGACCATCACAAAAAATGGTCGGTTGCATTTGTCATGTGACTGACAATAACGGTGACGCAAAATAGCATTTAGATATAAAGCAGAAAGAAAGATCACAAGTCTTAAATGCTAAAATAGACAGCAGAGTCAAAGGCTTTCCTGTGCTTGAAGATTGTATTCATTACAAAGTTAATTAAAAAGAGTTTAAAAAGAATAAAAAAGATATGAACAATAAAAGCTACAAAATGCTTAGTATTTATTATGGCAGGACAGTGGCATAGTGGTAAGCACACCTGCCTCACATAAAGATGGTCCTGGGTTTGAGTCCCAGGCTCGGACATTTTTGCTGAACTGCTTAATTCTACTAGGGTTGCGGGGAGGCTGGTGCATATCATTGGGTGAAGGTGGGGTACACCTTGGACAGCTTGCCAGACCATCGCATGGCAACACACACACAACCGTTCACACTCTAACACACGCATAGATCTAGGGGCAATTTGAAACAGCCAATAAGCCTAAGGTGCATGTCTTTGAACTGTGGGAGGAAACATGAGTACCCAGAGGAAGTCCATGCAAGCACGGGGAAAAACATGCAAACTCCACACAGAAACACCCGAGCCCAGGTATCAAACCCAGGACCTTCCTGTGAGAGGCAGCCATGCTAACCACTACTGCACAGTGCCACCTTTGTAGCAAATTCTCCAAAATAAAAGAAATACTACCAGCTAATTTCCTTTTATAACTACACCTGATACTACAAACATTTTATTTAAAAATCCCAGCTGTCACACCTTTTATTTATTATATATATAATATTATATGATTTACTGTACATTACTGCATAAATGTGACCTGCTCCAGCATAATACGGATTAAGTAGGAAATTTGGCATACTGAGATATTGATATATTTGGAAAGAGAACGGAATATACTTTAAAATGAGGCCTGATACATGATTACAGCATAAACATAGACTCAGTTACATCACTTTGTATGTTGCTAATCAGGAAATGCTACTTTTGAGAAAATCGCAATTACAGTTACTGAACCAGTTTCTGAATGTCCGCATCTGAAACTCGCTAACATCAATACACTAAATGAATCCAGCTCTCAACCAATCAGTACGATCACTAGTGTCTTCCTAGCAACAAAGGAGTTCTATTTACACAGAGTCATGTCTGTTTTAAGGATTCTCATTGGTTTACCGCCATATGATTTGGGATTCTGTAGGTAGGGAGAGTATCCTGGTAGTGAATATGGGTAATAAGGGAATACCCTGAGCAATCACAAAAGCTACAAAAGTTACAACAACTTGGACATGGAACGCTTTCTTAAACAAGCATTCGAGCATAGATTGGATAGATTGTGTTTATGGATATTTGAAGATGGTTATGTCGAAGATTATGCTTTGAAGGATGTATTTTTGGTGATAACCCAGGTACAACATTTTCAACATACTTTGGCTCTTACTCAAAGCACTACCTTGTGACTTAATCAGTATTATGCTGGAGCGGGTCATAAATGAGTTAGAAAGAAAGAAAGAAATTCACCCGTGTGAAAAAATAAAAAACGCTGTGATTGTGATCTTCCTCCAAATGAACCCAGCGTTTATCTGATGATACAGACCCCAGTGAACAATTTCACCCTGTTTAACTTGTGTATTCTTGCAGCACAGACACATTGATAAAATGCTGGTTATCGACCCAAGAGGATGACATTTCCCCTGGAAGGCCAAAGCCAATCAGACACCTGTCTCAATTCTAACACAAATAAAAAAACAAAAAACAACTCCAAAAAGTCATGTGGATCGTTATTTGCTTTATGGAACAACGTCACCCAGTCCAACACCTTACTAAAAGCATTACTTATGGCTGGCCAAGAGCGAGAGATTTACTGCGTCTTCAGGGAGCAGTTTGTAATTCTGAGCTCCCTTCTGGCGGCAAGGCGGGCCATAGTTGTAACTAATACATTGAGGTTTTTCCCGATACTCTTCTCAGCACTTCCTTGACTTTTGAATCCTACATCCTTCAGCCACTAAACTCAAATTTTATAAAAATCCAGTGCTGCATGAATTTATAATACAAAGAAAGGGTAATTTTTTTATTTTATTTGCTCAGACAACTTAAGAAGCTTGGTGTACACTTGAAATGTAGATTGGCCATTTTGTTCGGAACACTTTGCAAGCTCACCATTTTCATAAATGTATTTTCACAAAGTGGTTCGGGAGCTATAGGTAGAGGTTCGGTCCGCCCATCCATTCGTCCCACTTTAGTTTCCAGACATTTATTTGCTGCATGCTCAAGCTGGGGCTTTCAAACTTGGGCTGCTTGTTCACTACTATGAGTGCTAGGATGAATTCGTGTGTGTGTGACCTTGACCTACTTTTCAAGGTCACAGAGGCAAAACTGTATATTAGATTTCCGGACATTTACTTGCCACGCTCGCTGAAGATGGGGCTTTCAAACTTGCTATGCTTGTTCTCTATTGGTATATTATAAAATGATAACGCTGGGTGATCTGGAAAGAGAAAACCGTCTAGATGCCCTGCTTAAATCATGTTACAGGAGAAGTCTCAGTGATGTTATATTATTGTATATGAATAATAACTATATTATTGGCAAAGGGAGGCTGGAGTATTAAATGAAGTGGTGCCAATAATTGTGGCACGTGTTTTTGGTGAAAATAATTATTTCTTGATTGGGAATTTGTTTTTTCTTATTTTTTCAGTAGGATGAGTTCTGCACAGTGGGTGCTAATAATTGTGGGGTAAGCGCTGGACCTGCACTTACAGATAGATAGATGGCCAATTTTCTTCTCTTGGCTCACAGCTATAGGAGATTGTGGCATCCTGGGATTTATCGTGACTAGCACTTTTCATTCACACCAATCCGGAATTGGAATGAAACCATTAAATAGAGCTGCATTTAAGTCTAATCCAGTAAATCTAATCTGGCTGATCCTGTAGACTGATTATTTACATTGGTTTTGTTGGTTGGCGTTGGGCTTGAAAGTCAATTCTCACTCACTCATTTGCCAAACTTTATCCTAGGGTTGCGGGGCAGCTTTTGTCTCTCTCAGCCGACACTGGGCGATGGTGGGGTACACCCAGAAAAGCTTGCCAGGCCATTACAGGGCAACACACAGACACACACACAACCATTCACACTCACAGTCAATTTGAAACATTTTTCCTGCAGTCCATCACAGGGCCAAAACACACACAACTATTTACACTCACTCCTAGGGAGAAAACTGGATACCCAGAGCAAACCCATGCAGCATAGGGAGAACATGCACCGTCAACACAGAAACGTCCTCGCTGAGCCTGGAACTCGAACCCAGGACCTGCTTGCTTGTGATTTATGTGGATTATTTATTTATGTACTTATTTTATACTGTATTTATTTCACAAGGGAAACTTTGACTTCTGCATTTAACCCATCCAAAGTGACCCCACACCCACACACACACACACACACACACACAGAGCAGTAGGCATTGCAGCACCTGGAGGGCAGTTCGGGGTTAGGTACCTTGCTCAAGGGCACTTCAGCCATGAAGAAGGAGAAAGGGAAGGTACAGCTCACTCCCCCACTGCCACACATTTTTCTTGCAGGCTCGGGAATTGAACCAGCTTCCTCCTTCTGTCCCAAAGTCACACCATGAACTAATGGTTAGAGAAGCTGCCATATATATATATATAGCTAGATAAGATGTGGAATTATATACTTGACAAAAAAGTGTGAAACAACTGAAAATATGTCTTATATTCTAGTTTCTTCAAAGTAGC
>JAQMYF010000025.1:30656856-30667722 GCA_030014195.1 Neosilurus mollespiculum
CCACACTGTGATGAATAGCTAGACCACACACACACACACACACACACACACACACACACACACACACACACACACAACAGACTGATCTCCATATAGATGTCTGTTGGCCAAAAAAAAAAAAAAAAAACCCTACACAGACTGCACCTTTAATGGCAGCAGTGTTGCTGTTTTGGCTGGGTGCGAGCCAACCAATGTTTGCGCTCTGTTGCTATTTTTGTGATTATAAATTAACCTACTTTAATCCAAAATGTGCATGCCTTACCTATTCCAGAAACCTGCTCATAGCACAGATATAGGGTAAAAATCCTATTTCCTTGGCTGTAGTCGAACAGTTAAAGCACTTTTCTCCATTTCTTATCCATTTTGGTGGATCTTTACTACGTAGCACACGTTTATATTTACATTTATGGCATTTGGTATATGCCCTTTTTCACAGCAGCTTACACAGTGTATCTAATTTATACATCTGAGCAGTTGAGGGTTAAGGGCTTTGCTCATTTGAACCCCTGACTGTATGACTGTTTAAACAAAAACAAAACCTAATCAAAATTACTACTAAATACAACAGTTCAATACTGGTTTGAGCATTTTAGAAACTATGATGAAAAGAAAAGCATCAATTTTTAAGACAGATGAAGCACACGGAAGACCATACCGCATTCCACCTTTGTCAGCCAAGACCAGGAATCTGAGGATACACTGGGCACAGGCTCGGGAAAACAGCTAGAATTAAAAGGAAAGGGTCAGACTTTGGAGGCGAAAGCCCAACAGTGCTCTTGTATCAACAGTTCAGGCTGGTGGAGGTTGTGTAACGGTGTGGGGCATGTTTCCTCACCACACACTGGGTTGATAAATCCATCTGAGCATTGCCTGAATGGCACATCCTGCTTCACGAGAATCAGTGCTGTTCATGTACATCATTCTATGGCTAAAGTTTACCTCTCAAACTGCTTCCACAAATGTGACAAAGAAAGCTGACGTATAAATTCAATCTCCTTTCCAGTGACCAGATCTGAATCCAATAGATACAACAAGTATCACAATGGCAAGCTATACGTAGAACATGAGATTGGTGGTATGAATGTGCAGCTGACAGGCCCACATAGAACAGACTCTCAAAGCAATGCTTGGAATCCATGCCACAAAAGAACTTATGGCATAGATTTAGCCTTTTAAAGGAAAACCCACCCAGCTATTGCTACTAAAGGCCACTTATGTGTACAAATATGTACAAAAAGCCTTTTATTTAAACTTAAGCTTCGATTTTTAAACAGATGTGAGATGCTATAAAGAATCGGCATGATGCTGTTTATAGCATTTATAGCAGGAAATCATGCCAAGCAGACTGCAGCACAGCTGGTGACCTCTGTGTCATTATGTCCTCAGCCATCATTTACTTTCTGAACACTTTACTGACCTCCCATCTCTGTTGGACTGTTGGCATTCGAAATAGAATGTTTCAATGATCAGCTGAAGACTAATATATTTAAATTGAAGCCACACTATTTTGGATTCAGTTGACAGAAACCAATTCCCTTATCCTTTTCTGTCCAAATGTGTATTACAATATACAGTAAACGTCATGTGCCTTTAGTGTACTTCCAGTACTTAAGCAATGTCCACACAGGAAGTGATGAGCGACAAGAAATTGGAGCTGCATTCTTATCGATTAGCGACACAAGCAAATTGCTAAACGGAGCGCTCATGGACAGCTCTGGTTGCCTAGGTAACCCTCTCACGTTTCCCACTTCTAAATGTTTCTGAGTGAAACCGTGAGCAGCAAAGAGCTACTTCCCTACATAATGTGTGGAAACGCAAGCAGTACCTAGCTTTTTCACTAATAAATAGCTAATAATATTATTATCCTATATTAATTTATATTATCATAATAAATAGGTTATTATTATCATTATTATTGCAAGGGAACACAAAACACACTTAATCTGTCACTCATTTGCTGGTGACAGGCAAGATTGGACCTCAGCTAATACTGGGTGAAGGCAGGGCACACCCTGAACAGCTTGCCAGACCATTGCAGGGTCAACACACAGACCATCATTCACACCAAAGGGCAATTTGGAACAGCCAATTAGCCTCATGTGCTCCACACAGAAACGCTCTCGTCCAAGCCCAGGACTCAAACCCAGAACCCTCCTTTGACCGATATGCCACTGTGCCGCATGTAACACAAAAGTATTGTGAGGTAACGTACAAGAATTGCTTGGGAATGCAAAACTCTTGTAATTGAATGCAAAATTGTGAGAGAACGCCAAACTACTGGTAGGTAACACACAAGTTTTGAGAACACTAAACTGTTGTGGAGCAACTCAAAAGTATTGTAAGTGAAAGCAACTCTACTGTCAAGGAATGCGAAACTACAGTGTGAAAACGCAAAACTACTGACGGAGAACAAAAAAGTACCACTGCGATATCGTCCCTCCAGGTTTGATGGATATTTCCTCAAAACATATCACCACAACCTGCACCACTAGTCCTGAAGATACCAAAAATATACAAAATATGGTTTTCAGTGCCAATAAGTATATCAGTAAGACTTTTTCTAGCGGATATGTACTAATACTATAGGGTGCTTTAATGGTCTGTTTTGTTGAGTTGGCCTGGAACAAGAAAGTAGTTTGAGTACTGTTTGGTGAATACTGTGTAGCAAATACATAAATCAGAGCAAGTAATAAAAAGAAAAAAATAAACATCCAAAACCTGAGCTACGTTGGGGTTCTTTGCATACAAAAGCAGTTCATATCCCATAAACATATATAACCACCACATGTTTATGCTGTAACAATCATATTCACGTCAAAGCAGATTTGGATTTTTTATTAACCCCTCCAGATTTTTATTATGTTCATTACCACAAAATGTGCTTCTCGTTTCTGCTGCATCACTGCATCAATCTGTAGCCAAATGCAAAGCAACTGACGATCTGCCAGACACCATGATGCGCTTAAACATGCTCAAAGCACTGCCGGGCCAGAAAATCACTTTTATAGCTTTTTATTTTACTGTTTTCAACAAAATAATAATTGAACCCAAGCTTCACTGAGCTGCATCCTCTGTGTATAAAGCATTTTATATTGGAACCAACTCAAGCCTGAGACAAGCTGGACAATTCCACTGATGGACCACATGCACCAGAAATAGAGTCATTTATACAAACCTTTTGAGACTATATGACAAGTCAGTTTCGAAAAACAAGAACCATCCATTCGGCGTTCCTGAATCGTAAAGCTCTTACTGTTCTCTTGTGCCCTGAGCAGAAGAGTAAATGCATCCAGAACAATGTGTTCTAACCTTATGTGCCCCCCCCCTCGGAAGACTGCAGACCCAGAATCACAGAACGTACGTCTGATACTAATCAAGACCTGCATCCTTAGCATAAGTTTCACAAATAACACTGGTATACAAATTTTTAGAAGTTGTCCGCTCCGGAAATAAATTGTGCGGTTTATGATGCATTTTGGTATGACGACTTCAAATATCACAAAGAAAATGGCTGACTGGCTTATGTTTCTAAGATATTTAAGTTTTTTTCAACTACATCATTATATGGTGGGGCAGTGGTGGCCCGGTGGTAGGGTGCTGGCTTACTGATCCAAAGGTCGGGGGTTCAAGCCACACTATCACCAAGTTGTCACTGCTGACCCCCCCAGTGCGGCTAATTGGGTTATCAAACGCCAGCCATGTGTCTCGCTGTCTGTGGTGAAAAGCATGTAAAAGAACCATTGCTGACTTTTGCAAGGAGTAGGCCATTGGGTTGCCGTCAGCTTGTTTCTGCCCTACGATGGCGTGGCGAGCTGACCGGGGTGTACCCCGCCCTCTCCCAGAGTCGGATGAGATGGGCGCCAGCCTCCCTGCGACCCTAAATAGGATTAAGCGGTTCAGAAAATGAACGATGAAATGATAATTATATGGTGTTGTTAGCTATATTAGCATTCTTAAGATAAATCATAAACATATTTTTTTCATAATTTCTAATTCATATCTAATTAATCATAATTTCTCTGATTATTTATCTCTTTGTGTAACACTTTAAAATAATCAGAAGGGCCTTGATTTGCCTTTCCTCTTCAACCAGTGGTGAGGATTTTTTGCCCAGTTGTAGCAACAAACTGTATGCGTGGGGCCCAATTCATGTCCCAAACCCCAATTTTGCACTCAGAGGAAAGGTGGTAGACTTTCTTAACCTTATATGCATATGCTGACTTAGTACCATAACTTAAAATCTACAGCCAGTCAACAATTTTAAACATCAGTTTCATTCCCAGTGGCACAGAATTAGGAAAGTGTTATTTATTTCAGAAGCATTTGGGCTGTAGACCAGTGTAATCTGATATAAATACATTTCCTTATAAAAATCTACTATACTTAACTATATTTTCTGTGGAGACCTCACGTACTACAGCAATAACTATAGATGCTACTTCAGATATCTATAGAAATCTATCATTTCTTATCAAGCTTTCTATAGATTTTTGTATAATATTCCACAATCTTGCATGCACAAGCTCACGGATTTCGTTGGTGATCACTTTGAGTGGCAGGAAGGTGAACGTATGCTATCCCTCCCGTGAGAGTGTGGCCAATTAGCTCCCATGGACTCCCAGCTGCGGATGGCTGCACATATCAACCTGGATTCAGACCTGCAATCTTCAGGGTGATAGTTACCCCCGATATTCCCCCATCATGTCCCTGAAAATACTCCCAGCATGCCCCCTGATTTACCATTACCACTGTGTGTTTGTTCCACCCTGTTGCATCAGGGTTAAGTCTTGTATGGGTAATGATAAATCGGGAAGGAGAGGACCTTCATATACCTGGTATATCACACCAAAGCTATAATACATTAGCTATAAAATTTGTAATAAACCTTATATACCTTGTTGAAATCTGAAATGCTTTTATAGTAAGCCACACCAAATATGTATACTCACTCACTCTCTCACTCACTCATTTGCCGAACTGCATAATCCTATAGGGCCGCTGGGAGGCTGGAGCTTATCTCTGCCATTTCTGGGCAAAAATGGGGTACACCCTGTCCAGCTCACCAGACTGTCACAGGGCAACACACAACCATTCACACTCACATCCACACCAATTTGGAGCAGCCAATTAGCCTAATGTGCATGTCTTTGGACTGTGGGAGGAAACTAGGGTACCTGGAGGAAACCCATGCAAGCACAGGGAGAACATGCAAACTCCACACAGAAACACCCGAGTGCTGTGAGGCAAACGTGCTAATCATTATGCCACCGTGGTGCCCCTCCAAAGATGTAATATACCACAAAGTACCTCACAATATCTATAGCTTACTACAAAATACATCACTTTAAAACTAATCTTGTGTGGTATTTTGTGGATTTTCATAAGGGTGCAAACAGACATCCTGTGACTGATTCACTTCGCGTTTTATTCGGGAAATTAGCACAGCATACAACAAAGCCTGTGATTGGTTGTTGGAAACAAAATGGTCCTTCAAACATAAAAGAGGATCATTTGAGGTGTGTATGTCAGAGCTGTTGGTTTGAGGATACACTAGTATAACTTTTAATCATTCATGCATTTATTTTCTGAACCACTTAATTCTAATTAGGGCCGCGGGGAGGCTGGCACCCATCTCAGCCGACTCTGGGAGAGAGCGGGGCATCTTGCCAGGCCATCACAGGGCAGCAAATAATCAAGTGATTATAAAGACTTTGCTTTAACTTTTATTTTAATAGTGCCACACACTAGCTGTGTAGTCATGAAAATTGTCATAAATCTTTCTTAGCGCCACCTGCAGTACAGGAGTACTTGTTCGTGGCAGCCATCACGAAACTGCCCCGAGTATTCGAGCTTGCTTGCACATCTTCACTCAACCTTTGCTTCTGCTGAGGTCTTTACACGGAACCTTTTAAGAGCAAGACACTGAGACAGAATAGCAACTATTTCCTGCTATGTGTGTGAACGGTTGCAAAGATGTTACATAACTGCCTCTCGGCTACAGCGTAACATTCAGGCTGTCAGGAGCGGAAGAATAAAGGGTAGCCGTTCCAAAATAAATCCCCCCTTCCACCATGTGATTCTGTCCGTCTGTGCATCCTGCTTCTTAATCCAGCCTTGTTTTCTCAAGTGCCTACTAGTTTGCATTTCATTCTTTCTCCGTAGGGAGAGCGTGTGGCACTGCATACCGGGGTGAGGGCTGGGGCATGCCGTGGCCTTTCGAAAATGAAAGCACTCTGAATCAGAATGCATGCCTTCAGGGACAGAGCAGGAAGAGATGTCAAGTTTGTAGTACATGATTCAGAGCTATGAAAAGAAAGTACAAATAAAGGTTGGAAGTAGGTTAGAAAATGGTATTCAGATATGTAATGCTTTCTATTAATCCCTTATCTAACTTAAATGTCAGTGCTTATAATTTTCCTGAGAAGCTGATAACGTGAGAAGTAAAAGAATGAACGAACAGAAATACCACACCAACACTGCGTTCTTATTCAAAGCCTTAAAAGACACTGCATACAGATGTTTAGGACTTTGTTACCTGATCAAATGCAAATGAAAACTCATTAACTGATTCATCCATTCACCAAACTGCATAATCCTACGATGGTCGCAGGGAGACTGGATGTGAGATCCCGTCAGAAGTGTTAGGGTTATGCCTGTCTCATGATCTGTTCTGGCTCTCTCCTCTTTCCAGGTCACCTGACTTCCCTCCGGTGCGTGCGGTGATTGTCTGCTCCGCCCTGATTATCTCCACCTCTTCCCCATCGCCGCCCCAGGATAAAAAGCCCTGGTTCCCCCCGTCCCGTTGCCAGATCGTCTTGTGCCGTCATAGAGAGCAAGCATTTATCATAACGATCTAGCCGGCCGTTCATAGTACGGCTTATGTTCCAAGTTGTCCTCAATCGATAATAAAAGGATCCCAGTTAAAATCTACCCTGTCATGTCTGTCCGGCTTTTGGGTCTGTTATTCCTTGAAACCAACGTAACACTGGAGCCTATTGCAGCTTCCTGGGAAAATGCGGGCCATTGGAGGTCCAGTCCATACCTAACCATTCACACTCACACCTATGAGCAATTTGAAACAACCTATAAGCGTAATGTGCATGTCTTTGTATCGTGGGAGAAAACCAGATTACCAGGAGGAAACCCATGCAAGCACAGGGAGAACATGCAAACTCCACACAGAAACGCCTGAGCCGAGCCCAGGACAAGAACCCAGGACCATAGTGCTCACGGAAACATGGAGATGTGCTGAAAAGATTTTGGTGACATTCCGTAAATTCTGAGGGGCAGCCGTGGTCTAATGGTTAGAGAAGCTACTTTGGGACTGAAAGCTCACTGGTTCAACTCCCAAAACCAGCAGGAAAAATGTGTGGTGGTGGGGGGAGTGAGATGCAACTTTCCTTCCTTCACCTTCATGGCTGAAGTGCCCTCGAGCAAGGCACCTAACCCCCGACTGCTCTAACACCCTAGTGTATATGGCAGCCCACTGCTCCGAGTGTGTGGCTGAGGCCATCGAAGGGCCAACACACATACAACCATTCTCACTCACACTTAGCGGCGATTTGGAACAGCAAATTCGCCTACAGCACATATTTTTGGACTGTGGGAAGAAACTGGAGTACTTATGCAAGCACGGGTTTGCACATGCAAACTCCACAAAAAGATGCCCTGAGCCCGGGCCTTCTTGCTGTGGGGCGTGCATGCTAAGTATCACACCACCTTGTCGCTCCTTCACAACCTTGCTGTGTAGCAAACTTTATTTCCGTAACAATATCCAGCCTGGGATTCCTGAGCCTGGGAATTGAACCCAGGCCTTCTTGCTGTGAGGCAGACATGCTAACCGCTGCGCCACCGTGCTGCCTGTACATGTAATTATAGTACCTAATAAACGTCGTTTGGAATTTGACACACATTCTTGTCCATCATGTTTCAAGGTTTGTTTTAAGTTTTTTGAGAAAAGACAAAAGAGTGACATGGATCGTTCTTCCCCTGCACTCTTCAATTTATGTCGACTGTATAAATAATGTTCGCTGTGCTCCTTTGCTCTTCCACTCTAGAAATGAAGCCTAAATACCTCTGCGCTCTAAAGACTGTGTAGTAAATACGTAATTTGATGTTGCTCCGTTGCTATGCGTGCCCTCTTCTCTGGTACAGATCATCAAAAGAATGCTCACATTCTCAGATTCTCTTTATTACATCTAGCCAGAAAGCTCTAATTATTTCAGCTGGAGAGACTTTGTTAAAACTGATGTATTTATAAAAGATATTTAACATTCTGATATGAAATTCAGACATTTAAACTGAAAATTTGCTGAAAGATTTACTGTGGTTTCAGAAGGAGCAACTGATTAGTTTAACAAAGCAGTCGGCACCACAGGGTGAATTAAAAGCATATTATTTGGGACACCTACTTAAAAAAATCCATCCTACCATGTGTGTTCACTGGACAACAAAAGGCTTTTATGCAAATCTCAGTAGCTGGACGGCTGGATATTGTTACGGAAGTAAATCTTGCTACACAGCAAGGTTGGAGCACAATTTTCTTATTAAACTTCTTAATGGTTCAAATGTATTTAATAGAAGTGGCAGGAAGGGGCAGCACGGTGGTGCAGTAGTTAACACGAATGCCCCACAGCAAGAAGGCCTGGGTTTGATTTCCAGGCTCGGGCATTTCTGTGTCATGTGCTTGCATGGGTTTCCTCCACAGTCCAAAAAGATACACAGTACGCTCTTCCAAATCACCCCTAGGTGTGAGTGTGGATTGTTGTGTGTGTGTGTGTGTGTGTGTGTGTGTGTTGGCCTTGCAATGACCTGGCGAGCTGCCGAGTGTGTACCCCGCTCTCGGCTGAGATGGGCGCCAGCCTCCCCGCGATTCTAATTAGGAATAAGCGGCTTGGAAAATGTAAGAATGAATGAGAAATTACAGGATGTATTTGTAAATTCATTCGTTCATTCATTTTCGAAGCCACTTATACCTAATTAGGGTCGCAGGGAGGCTGGCACTCCAGGCCATCGCAGGACCAGCACTCACATACCCATTCAGACTCACACTCACACCTAAGGGCGATTTGGGACAACCAATTAGCCTAATGTGCATGTTTTTGGACTGTGGGAGGAAACTGGAGTACCTGGAGGAAACCCACACGAGCATGGGGAGAACATGCAAACTCCACACAGAAACACTCAGGATTCGAACCCTGCTGTAAGACAGAGGTGATAACCAGTATACCACTGTGCCACTCTTTCAAGGATGAATAGCATACTACAAAGTACCACGCAGTATCTATTGCTTACTATACAAAATCTATCACTTTAAAACAAATCTACTGTGGTATCAAAGCAAGGACCCTTTTGCTGTGAGGCGAACATGCCACCCACTGCACCATCTTGCCGCCCTGTATTTGTAAATGTGTCCAGAAAAGATGATGGTGGTGAATTCTGTAGAAGAGAAGATAGAAAAGCTGGTCTCTTTCAGGTCTCTGCTAGGATTTTTGCCAGTCCAGTATATCCACTCCTTATTACTTTATAGTAAAATTTAAAAAAAAAAAGTAAAACAAGAGGAAGAAACTTTGAGAGGAACCAGACTCAAGGTTTCTTCCTCTTGTCCTCTAAGGGAGATTTTCCTTGCTACCATCGCCACGGGCTTGCTCATTAGGCATATGTGGGTTTTGTAGAAGAAATGTTTAAATGTTTAAATTCCACGCTGTGATGGCCTGGCGAGCTGTCCAGGGTGTACTCTGCCCTCACCCAGAGTCGGCTGAGATGAGCGCCAGCTTCCCTGTGACCCTAATTAAGATTAAGCGGTTCAGAAAATGAATGAATGAATGTTTAAATTCCTTTTTTAAATTTGTTTTACTGTGTAAAGCTGTTTTGTGACCATGTCAATTGAAAAAAAAGTGCTATACGATGAAAACTAAATTGAATTGGTACAAACTGACCTAAAGTATGCAAAGAAAACCACATCATCACACCACCACCACCACCACCAGCTTGAAGTGTTGACACAAGGCAGATTGTTTCCATGAATTTTTGCATTTATAAGCACAAGTTTACTTTTCTTAGCATTCTGGGTATATATTACAGACTGAAAAGTGTAAAAAGCCCAAGAGATCAACAATTTCCTAAATATTCAAACTGTCACATCAGGCACCAATAACAATGCCATCGTTCTGCAATTACTGTATATGTGAACTAAGCATGAATTTATGCATTGCACTGAAGCCACTTGATTGGTCAGTGAGTTTATATCACGAGGCACCATGCAAGACTGTGCAGGCTACATAAATGTGTTTATTCCCATTTTAATTCTACTACTAATAGGGCTGGGGAGGCACAATGGCATAGGAGTTAGCACGTCTACCACACAGTAAGAAGGTGCTGGGTTTGATTTCCAGGCTTCTGTGTGGAGTTTGCATGGGTTTCCTCTGGGTACTCCAGTTTTCTCCTACAGTCCAAAGACATGTACATTAGGTTAACAGGCTGTTCCAAATCGACCCTTGGTGTGAGAGTGAATGGTTGTGTGGATCCTAGTAGGATTAAGCGGTTGAGTGAGTATCTATAGTGTTCAAGTATTCAAGGTTACAATACTCACAGCAGCTATTACTGGCTATAACCTGATAAAGTTTAAAAAACAGACTGACCTAGATTTTTTTTTTAACAGCTCTATTCATCATTACAGAGCAAAACTTTGGAATTCCCATGAAGTTGTCTAAGTTTTTTAAGGAAAAGCAGTGTCCCAGTCCACAGGGCCACTAGGACAGATCGAGGACAAGATAGATGGATAGAAAGCCAGACAGAGAGAGAGAGAGAGAGAGAGAGAGAGAGAGAGAGAGAGAGAGAGAGAGAGAGAGAGAGAGAGAGAGAGAG
>JAQMYF010000025.1:30668056-30688134 GCA_030014195.1 Neosilurus mollespiculum
AGAGACAGTGAGTGAGTGGGAGAGAATGAGAGAGAGAGACACTGAGAGACAGAGAGAGAGAGAGAGAGAGAGAGACAGTGAGTGAATGAGAGAGAGTGAGAGACACACTGAGAGACAGAGAGAGAGAGAGAGAGAGAGAGAGAGAGAGAGAGAGAAAGAGAGATGAGTGCCAGTCTTCTATAAATCCTCTGCTGCATTTCAGCCCTACACAGCCTCTCTAGTGGAGTGTGCCTAAACAGAGATCTCCTGGGTGTTTTTGTGAGTGTGGTCTGAAAGAGTGTGTGGGAGTTGTTTTGCATGTGTAGAAGGTAAATGGCAGAGTTCATTCCTATGCTGAAGGTGGAGAGGATGAGGACGGGCAGCTGATGGGGAGGAAAGTGCCTCAAGGGTTCAAACATTTTTATCCCTGTTACCCTACTAGGATTTATAAACACACACACACACACACACACCCACACACACACACACACAATTTGGGTTTGTCTTACTATCCTCATGAGGACCTTCCATTTACATAATTATTAATGCGCCCAATTCATGCTATGCCGACACCAAAATATGAAAGCCTTTGGCACTTTCAATTTTTATATAAATTTTAAAAAACGAAACTTTTTTTACAGGCACTTGTCCAGATTGGAACATTTTCTGGATTTGAAGTGATGCAACCAGAACAGTAAGCAAGTAATTTACTGCACTGGGCAGTAAAAAAGAAATAAGTCAGAAAAAGACTGTCTTGGACTTCGGTGTATCTCACCACCCCTGGTCCTGTATCCGGATATTTCTCCACCATGATCCATTCATTCATTCATTTTCTGAACCACTTAATCCTAATTAGGGACGCAGAAAGGCTGGCGCCCATCTCAGCCGACTCTGGGCGAGGGCAGAGTACATCCTGGACAGCTCGCCAGGCCATCACAGGGCAGAAACACACTGACGGCAATGCAGCCTACTCTTGACGAAAATCAGCAACGGTTCTTTTACATGCCTCTCACCACAGACAGTGACAGACATGGCCTGCATTTGATAACCCAGTTAGCTGCACTGGGGGCTCCAGCATGGTTTCACTAAACTTATAAAAAACTTATAAAGGGGGCGGTATGATGGTGTATTGATTAGCATGTCCACCTCACAGCAAGAGGGTCCTGGGTTTGATGAGGGTTCTCCCTGTGCTAATATGGTGCAAGTAGTTGACTTGGAGAGCTGTTCAGAGTGTACTCCGCCTTCACCTGGAGCTGGCTGAGATAGGCTCTAGCCTCTCTGCAACCTTAGTAGACCCTAAAGTGGTTTGAAGAATGAATTAACAAATGAATGAACTTGCACTTGATTATAGTTTGACCCCCACACGAACAAGTAGAAAACAGATTGGAGTAATTTGCAGCCAAATAAGTGGTAAAGAAAGAAACAACCATAAGTAGGAGATTGCAGAACAAAGGTCCAGGAGGTAGAGCTGAATATGATCCGAGCCTCAGCTTAACCCTTAAAACTAACCTTAAAAACTTGGTATACCATTAAACAAACATTAAACACACTTATCCATGTTGAAATACACTCCGCCTACTAGACAGTTGGCTCAACTGCATCATGTCTGACTCCACACCATAGATGTTTTGTCCCGGTTGATCCGGAGTCGATCTCAGGAACACTGAGTGGAAAACAGGAATCCAGACCAAACAGGGCACTTGTTCATAGTCAGTGCACCTTGGAGGAAACTGGAGAGCACAGTGGAAATCTACATGAGCATAAGCAGAAACTCTGTACAGACAGTACACCGAGTTCAGGATCGAACCAGGGACCCATGAGGTGTGAAGCAGCAATGCTACCTCTGACAATTCTGTGTAAACTTCTCATATCACCAGCATAAAAAGTCCCCACGCCTCACGTCCTCATGCTTCTCCTGGGCCTCCTCATCTCCTAGATACACCATACACTGTGTATATCTCTACCACAGTGAACAAGCAGGTCACACTCCATACAAGAATCACTGAGGGGGGAAAATGTAGTGACTTCAGGACTTTACTTCATTAAAAGTAAAAAGTTTTATTTCAGACCTCTTGCCGATGTCGGAGGTTCGACGCTAAACAAGGTCAGCGTTTTGTAAAGCTCATCGTTTAGACCTTTCAGCTTCGCCTTTCAGAAACGTGTCAACAAATTACCACTTTCTCCTTGATCTGCCTCGAGGAGACATGCACACTCTTCATAAATTGGAAAAGGAGGCATTGCTTGACTTTAGCTAAGGTATATGTAGTGTTAAATGGGATTCCGCTGCGAGCAGGCGGAGAGGAATGATCACTGCGCTCTGGAGAGGACAGGTAAATTAGCTGTCACTTTTAATCTGCGAGGGGATACGCTGCTCTCCTTTGCTTGGCTTCCTTTCTTCCTCTCCTTCTCGGATTCTCTTTTCATCCAATCCATCTTTGGCCTTGGACTGTACCTTACATGTTTCACACTGTCACTCAATTTTCTCTCAGGTTGTTTATAGAAACAGACAGGTCTATGATACAAAGTCAGAAATAGAACATGCTATCTTTTAAAAGATTGTCCTACTCAGTTAATGCACCTAAGTACAGTCAACCCCAAAATTACTGAAAATGTACATTTACATACATATATTACTACTATTCATCGTAAAAACTAAAAGCATAAGCATGATCTCCCAAAAAAAAAAAAAAATCACAGAAACAAGTCTTATTTACAAGGTACTTAGTGGTTGCTTAGTGGGTAAGGCTCTGGGCTAATGATCAGAAGGTTTTGGATTCAAATCCCAGTTCCACGACTGGGCCCTTGAGTAAGGCCCTCAACCACTCAGTTATATAAAAATAATCATTGTAAATGTCGCTCTGGATAAGGGAGTCTGTCAAATCCTGTAAATATTATAATAATACAGAAAAAAATGTAAGTGGTGGCTCTGTGGTTAAGGCAATGTGTTACTGATCCAAAGGAAAGTTACTGAGCAAGACCCTTAACCCTCAACTGCCCAGTTGTATATAAATAATAACTATAAGTAGCTCTGGATAAGAGTGTCACATACAAAACTTTGTGATAATTATAACAACTGTGAAAAAAATACACACACAAGGACCAAAATGAAGTGCGAAATAGGTGTGTCTATTAATAGTTACAGGAAACAGGTGTGCGTGATTAGGAGTTTGGTGACTGTGAATGTAGCAGTGTGCAGTGTTGTAGCCCACGGCGGCAATGTTTGTGGGCCATGGTGTGCTGAGGTCCAGTAACAAGGTCCAGTAGCATTGTCTGGAAGTGTAATCATGACGTCACCATTATCATCGTCATTGTCATCAAATTAATAGCTGTACGCAACAGTTTTTGGTGTCTAGGCTTGCTTTGCCAATAGTGACTTCAGTGGCCAGTTGTTGTCAAGTAAGAAAGTGAGAGAGAGAGAGAGAGAGAAAGAAAGAAAGAAAGAAAGAAAGGTTGATTTATGGGGTCCAAGCACCGTTTCAAAATTGCACCCTTAGTTGTGGCTCAAATGGTTCTGGTCAGTGTTTTCCAAGTTACACTTCATCGTCATCATCATCACCATCTTCTTCTTCTTCTTCTTCTTCTTCTTCTTCTTCTTCTGGATGTTCCGTTTAGTGGTTGTGACAGTGGATCATCCTAAAAAGATTGAATCTATATATTTTATTTGGCACAGGTTTCATGCTGGAGGCCATTCCTGAAGCAACCCCTTTCCATTTAACCGGGCTTCAGGCTGGCATTAAAAGCAAACTGGCTTGTGTGACCCCAGTGGCTGGGCTTGCCAAGTTACAGACCACTTCTATAAATACCAATAATATTAATGTTACTATTGTTATTGTTCTTTTTATTCTTCTTCTTTTTATTCTTCTTCTTCTTCTTCTTCTTATTATTATTATTATCGCATATTATAATTAGAATAATCAATGTATCAATCATTGATTTCTCACTCACTTATTTGCCGAGCGACTTAATCATATTTGGGTCACAGGGACTGGAGCCTATCTCAGATGACACTGGAAGAAGGTGGGATATACCTTGAACAGCTAGCCATACCATTGCAGGGCCAACACACACACACACACACACACACACACACACACACAGGGGAACATTGGAACAGCCAGTTAGCCTAATGTGCATATTTTTGGACTGTGGGAGGAAATCAAAGTACCCAAAGGAAACCCACACAAGCACGGGGAGAACACAGAAACAGAAACGCCCTTACTGAGCCCTGGACTTGAACCAAGGACCTTCTAGCTATGAGGTGGGATGTGCTAACCACTACGCCACCGTTCTGCCCATCATTAATAATAATAATAATAATAATAATAATAATAATGATAATAATAATAATAATAATAATAATGATAATAATAATAATAATAATAATAATAATAATACATAAAAATAATTGTACCAGTGTTTTGCTAAAACCACAGAATTCATTGCCATATGCCAACAATTCTAAAGTTCTTACATGAATAAAGCATCATACTTTATGTAGGATTTTTGCTACTCAGACCAAAAACTCTGCAGAGGAACAAAGAGAACATTACAGAGGACATCTCTATATCAAAAGAGCACCATTAGTGCAGTGAGAGGCTGAGAATAGAGCCTATTTGAAACATGGGCTTGAAAAGGCACAGGCACGAAACTTTACTCTGTGACCTGTTCTTCAGTGATTAGGGTCAATCAAAATGTCAAGGGTATTAAATACTACATATGGATTCATCATCATCATCATCACCATCACCATCAGTAATCACCCGAGCGTGTCTGTTCATCATCCAGCTTTAATTTGTACCATCTAATGATGGATCCCTTCTAACAATTCATGAGTAATGTACAGTATAATTACATTATAATAATGTACATACTTTAGGATTAGCCTGAATTTAAAAAGAAGTATAAAATGTCAAAGCCAAATTTATGCATTTCATTTACATCAGAATTATTTACAGTGTGTCGAAATAGCAGAACTTATACATATGGCCGCCTGGGAAAGTTATTAAATGGTGATTTATTCATTTGCTAAGCTGTTTAATTCTACTAGGATCACAGGGAAACTGAAGCCTATCTCAACCAAATCTGGGAAAAGGCAGGGTGCATCCCAAACAGCTCACCAGTCCATCACAAATCTAACACAACCATTCACTTACACCTAGGGGCAATTTGGAACAGCAAATTAGCCTAAAGTGTATGTCTTTGGACTATGGGAGGAAATAAGAATACCCGGAGGAAACCCACACAAGCATGGGAGAATACAAATAATTATTCCACAAATGATTATTTTTTGAGAAATGAAGACTGTTCTGAACTTAACAAAGTTTCTCGTTTGCATGCTGGCGAGAAGATTACACAGCAAAACACTGTGAGGCCGGTGGTGTAGTCATTAGGGTGCTGGGCTCATGATCAAGAAGTAGTAGGTTGAATCGCTGACATGCTAAGACCCCTGGGCAAGGACTTAACCACAAGTGTGCCTCTGTCCACCCAGTAGTATAAAAAAAAATACCGTGAAGGTAACCTGCGCTGGGCTTGCGTCCCATCTGGGAGGAGTTGAACTTCTAGTCAATTCACGCTACAGAACCTGGGATAAGTTCTGTCTGTGATGAGTCACTAAGCTCGTGTGTAAAAAAGCCCAACAGCCTTAGCTAAGAAGATAATACATAACACTTGGCCCGCCCCTTTCCCCAAAGAGCTGTGTTTTGATTGGAGCTATTTTCAGGCCCATAAACCAGCCAGATATACACCAGTGTAATTAAACAAAGCAAAGCAATATATTGTTATCCACTGGTTTCTTATTCTTGTTCTTCCACTTCTTCTTATTATTATTATTCACTCATTCATTTTCTATGCCGCTTATTCCTAAATAGGGTCATGGGGAGGCTGGCGCCGACTCTGGGCGAAGGCGGGATCAGGCCATTGCAGGGCCAACACACACAACCAATCCCACTCATACTCACACCTAGGAGCAATTTGGAACAGTCAGTTAGCCTACTGTGCATGGTTTAGGACTGTAGGAGGAAACCGAAGTACCCGGAGGAAACCCACGCAAGCACAGGGAGTTCATGCAAACTCCACACAGAAACGCCCACGCATGGGAATCGAACCCAGGCCTTATTGTTGTGAGGCGAAAGTGCTAACCTCTCGTACCGCCCTCTTATTATTGTGATTATTGTTCTTCTTCTTTAAACAATAATAACTTAAAAATACTTAAATCTGGGGTTGGTGAAATTTAGCTGTATACACAAACTGTTGTACTGCTCGAAATGGTCTTTACACCCCGACAGCAACCTCAATAACTTTGAGATGAGAAAGATTAAAAAAATAAATAAAAATCTGTCATCAGTGGCCACTGTAATCCTGTAAAAGTGCTGACCAATCACTGTCGCACGGTCATCTGGGAAATATTCAATCAATTGCTTAGAGTGTTTTCCTGCTTGTGCGTGACTCTACAATACACAAACCTGAAGGTTTCTTCCTTGTGTCAACTGAGGGAGTTTTTCCTTGGCACTGTCGCTGCGGGCTTGCTCATTAGGGATGTTTAGGGGTTGTAGAAAAATTCTTAGATTTCTCCTTAAATTAATTTTACTATGTAAAGCTGCTTTGTGACAATGTCAATTGTAAAAAGTGCTATACAAATAAAACTGAATTGAGTTGAATTGAAGTCAGAGGGTATGTGGAGGGGAGGGGTGTGGCTTTGGAAAGGCCTCCGGAGGCAGGGGAGGGTTTAGCCAGAGCTCTGAAGAAATAGCTCTTCAAATTTTGCTAGCTGTCCAGATTACCAGCTCCGTCTTTAAAAATCTTTGTGTAGGTCTTGTAACTGGCATTGGGCTATGACTTTTTATTTTAATTTTTCCAGTCACATTTCTCATTTTACTCCCTCTATCCATCTATTCTTTTTTTTAATAGGACTTTTATCCAACAGTTTTTATATGGTCAATTTTTTAAATAATACCTCTAGAACTTACTAGGCATGTTCCGGGCAATAGTACTACACACTCCACTTTTCATACTTCTCTCACTCCTGGGTTTTTTGTTTTTTTTTTTTGGTGGTAGTGGGGGGGGGGGGGGGGGTGGGGGGGTGTTTCCAGCCCTCACTTTCCTCCCATTGATTTCACTTTATTTAAAAAAAAAAAAAAAAACTGTTCCTTGAGAGTAAACACTAGAAGCACTGGTTAATGCTGTTAGTTTGTCATACCTTACATAAATTCAGCATAATCTTTTTCCTGTGCACTCCTTTCTTTCCTTTTTTATCCTTCCATCCTCGAATTAGCACGCAATGATTTTATGACTCCTACATATTCACTCCTACATCAGTGTCCTGAAAGGTGGTATATGGATCAACTGCAGAAGTACTGCACTTAACTGCTGTTCTTACTTACTACACTCAACTATCTCACACCTCTAATTTGTCATTCATCCCTCAATCCTTCCCTAGTAATTCATTTATTTTACTACTCCTTCAAATTGTAATGTATACAGTACAAAATACAAAATACAAAATACAGCCAAAAGTTTGGACACACTCTGTAATTCACTTAGAACGAGTGGGTATTCCCAGGCTTTTGACTGGTACTGTATGTTATGGTAGTTGTTACGTACCTATAAGTTTGAAAAGATTTCTGCATTAAAGTTTTCGATGAAAGAGCAATGGGACAGTCATTCAACTTGAAATCTAGGAAATCAGGAACTTGGACAACATCCAACATCCAACTGACTTAAGTAAGGTTAATCTGTGAATGGTTGTTAGCCCTGTAATGTTTTGGCAAGCTATTCAGGGTGTCGGCTGAGATAGGCTCCAGGTGTCGGCTAAGATAGACACAGCCTCCCCACAACCATAGTAGGATAATTTGTTAGTGTTCAGTGATTTTATTATGTGAGTTCCGGTATAGTGACAACCCTTGTACCAGTCAAAAGTATGGACCCACTTATAATTGCATCCAAACTTTTGACTGGTCCTGTATATATTGGTCTTGTGTTCATTTAAAAGTTTTCTTTGCTTGAGTATGGAACGTACCAAGTTTTCCATTGAAAGTGCTAAGAAACAGGCTCCCACTTTGTATAAATTCACAATAGTTACACTTTTCCTGAACACATTATCTCCACATATCACGGTTTAAAAGTATCTATAAAAAGCTACATTTACTCGAGAATTAGACTTATTCATTCATTCATTTTCTAAGCCCCCTTGTCCTAATTAGGGTCGTGGGGAGGCTCAGCTGACTCCCAGCTCGCCAGACCATTGCAAGGCCAACACACACACTCTCGCACCTAGGGGTGACTCACAACAGCCAATCTGCCTACTGTGCATGTTTTTGGATTGAGGGAGGAAACTGGAGTACTCAGAGGAAATCAACACAAACGCGGAGAGAACATGCAAACTCCACACAACAACACCCAAGCCCGGGAATCGAACCCAAGACCTTCCTGCTTCTTGACACCCAGAATTAGAATTCATTTTGCAAATTCTTTTTTTTTTTTAAAAATGCTAAGTATGAACATTACACCATATGTACAGCTACTACAAGAGATGATCAGTAAATATTCATGAACGCTAGATGAAGAAAATTCAGAGGAAAAATGCTACAGAGAGTGTGTTACACAGATTAGTAGGCCACTGACCCAGAAAACAGTAAATACACCAGCAATAGCACAATGGGGTGGAACAGGAAATGTTGCCTTTAAAAAAAAACAAAAAACAAAAACGTTTTAGCCTTCCAGATGTTGATGAGTTCTTTGCAAGTTGGAACCAGAAGAAGAAAAAAATTCAAAACCAAAACATTACTAGATATTTTGGAACTTAAAATATCAGATCAATACTTGGATACAAAATGCATGATCTCAACCTTACAGCCTTGGCTCAGGTTGTGGTTTTTTCAGTAAGCATCAGGACAGAATAGAAAATTCTGGGAAAAATCGCTTTGGAAATGTGTGCAAGAGGAAGGCAGAGACGGAGAAAGCGTTGAGTTGATATTCTGAATGAGTGCTGGCCGAGCTATACGGCTGATCTCCGGGGATGACAGGAGACAAAAAAGGAAGCAAAGGCACAAAACTGTGTCGATGGCAAGCGAGCAAGTTATCTAGCCTGCCATTACGTTTCACGACGGAGTTAGAATGATGGCATTCATCTCTCCATTCTGAAACACGAGAGACGTGCCCAGACATTCAAATGATTCCTGCCTACAAGTCATTACATGCTCCTGGAGAAATTAATTACAAATAAATTAGAAGCAGATAAAGAGTCCAAGTGTATGGGTTTGATGGTTTGATGAAAGTTTGATGAGAGTGTGATGAATATCCTTCTGCCTTTCAGATATGATATCATACACTGACCAAACATAAACATCCATGCTTAATCATACCTACCCACTGTGTGTGGATCAGAACATATGGCAGGTGTAATTCAAAGTGAAACAGTATCAAAATCCTTCACTATTATAAAGAGAATATCAGAGCTTTATTCTTTGGAGTCAAAATGCTTTAACAGATCCAAAAAAACCACACAAGAACTCGAGCAGTACTCATAGAGTGTAAGGTACCTCCACCCAGCAGCATGGATAATGTAGGCTCTATATAGGCCATGGGTTGAATCACAACTTGCAATATGTGCTATATTATATGGACGTGACCAAGTTAGCAAAAAAATAAAAAATAAAAAATGGCTGGGGTCTGACCTTTCAAGGTCACTCAGGGTTTCTCATTGAAAAGTCCATATATGGTTTCCTATCAGAGTTCCAGAGTAACAGCATGTCTTGTTTTAAAAATATAAGCACTCCTTCGCCAAAATTTTGTGACCTTCACTATTGACCCAGAAATTCCAAAATCAAATATTCTCTGGTGCTCAGGTTGGGTATTGTCTCTACCAAATTTGGCTCTGGATCACTGAGCTGAAGGTTGGGGGTTCAAGTCCCAGTGCCACTGTTGGCCCCTTGAGCAAGATCCTTAACTCTCAAATGCTCCGTTGTATAAATGAGATAAAAATGTAAGTTGCTCTGGATAAGGGCGTCTGCCAAATGTCATAAAAGCAATCGTAAATGTAAACCTATGCATGGGTATGGTCAGGATTTTGTTCACAAAAAAACTGACAAACAAACAAACACCAGTGATTACAATACCTCCACCAAAACACCGATTTGGGAATTGGTAATAACTCCTTCCCATGAACTCAAACAGCAGACACTCCATTTGAACAGCTGGCAAAAACACTTGCACGATGAGGTTTTTACGTTAGCTAGCTTATGTTAGCAGAACCAAATGTTTTTTGTTTTTTCAATTGTTGCAAACTACCGTATCATCTGCAGTCATTTTCTCTTCCCATTTTTAGGGTAATGTATCGAATGTTATTTGAATAGATTTTTTTGACTCACAGACAACAGCTTTTATACGTCACATCTTAACAAGCAGATATTAAAAAGTTTGAGAAAGGTTAAAAGGGAGATTATGGAGTGGATAATGTCTGTACCTCAGAAATGCATGGTGATCTTATTCCCTACACAAAGGTTAAAGAATTTATTTATTTCATTTCCAGGATTTGGCAGACACCCTTATCCAGACCGACTTACATATATCGCTTATATACAACTAAGCAATTGAGGGTTAAGTGCCTTGCTCAAGGGTTTGAGTCCCAACCTTTGGATCGCCAATCCAGAGCCTTAACAACTGAGCCACCTATGCCAACATCAATCTTTCACTCTATCTATTTATTTATTGTCATTTTTTTTTGCAATGGCTGAATTGCTTGAGGCTAATTTATGGCTTTTGTCTGTTTCTGAGATAAAATTATGCTTGAAACTTCGTTGAACCTTGGCAACCCTGATTAACGACACATGTATTAGCTCATCTGTGTGCACTTTAGGCACTGTGGCAGGAAACATACCTGCTGGTGAACAGATTTATAAATCCAATCTATCTTAAAAATGGCTGCTATAAATTATATACAGGATGACTGTATGTTGTTAAAGTTAGTCTGAAATATTCACTAGGTAATAGCCTATGGCATAAATCAAGTGGGGTACTCTCGACTTAATTTGGAACTATGTCACTATTAATGTTATCCTGCCAAGCAATATCTATGTTTGTTATTTAGTGAAGTACAAATTGCTAAAAAACATCTTATTCATTAATAAATAAAAACTGTCGACAGATTGCTTCATTGTAAACTAAATTAAACATTTCAATAGAGTACATCCACGGGGTGGTTTTTTTTCTTCCTGTATCAGTAAAAGACAGTTAATCTCAGTACATCACTAAATAACGTTCACAGTGTAATTGCTGACATAACGTTTGGATTTAAGTTGCTATCTCTGAATAACTACTTCTGACTTTAATTTAAATTTATATTACTAAGCCCATGAGGGATCACAACCTTACAGGTTCAATGAATGGGTTCTTCAGCTAAGCTAAGCCTATTTAATATCTTTAGGTGTGTGTGTGGGGGGGTGGGGGTGGGTTATGTTTAAATAGAAAAACTTTAATTATGGACTTTGGCCCGCACAGTTACTATCCACAATAAGCCTACAGGCAAGAACGAAATATTCACAACAGAACATCTGTTCATTTCAACACAGCACTAAAAAGCAATCATGTTGTGCATTAGAAGGTTTAATAATCACCCTCTGCACAACACCCCCCCCAGAAAACAAGGTCTTTGTTTGACTTAAGCTGAGCTCCATGAAAGTTAAAAAGCCAGAAAGGAACCCTATGTCTGAATGTGTGCGCTGTACCTTCCTAATTAAACGCTGTTATGAATGATTTAGTTCCTGATGAGAAACAGAATAGATCCGATGAATAACTGAGCGCAGCGGTTCCCACCAGAAGCAATGCCTTAAACTTCTATTAAATTAGCGCGGCAACCCGACTAGCCAGAAACAATTCGACTTAGAAGCAGTGGGGCAGGAGCCGGACAGGATTCTACTTCTTCTCACAACTAAACCTATTTTAGTTGGAATTAAATTAAAAACTCGAAGAAGGGTTCAGTAAGTAAGTCCATTTAATCATCTGTTAATGCTAATAAATTGTTCCCCTCCTGATGTACACTTAACTTACAAAAGGGCTTTTAGGAACACAATAAATGTTAAAATATTCTCTGTAACTCTTTATGCTATGGGGTAACAATTTAGTCAGAATTGTTTACAACAGAAGGCTACCTAGTTGTTTTAGCTAATTACATTTAGCCACATTAACGACCACCCGTTGTAGTAACATTTATTCATTCATTTTCTAAGCTGCTTAATCCTAATAGGGGGCGTGGGGACAACGCAAGCACAGGGAGAACATGTAAACTCCGCACAGTAGCGCCCGAGCCCGGGAATCAAACCCAGGCCTTTTTGCTATGAGGCGGACAAGCTAACTACTGCGCCACTGTGATGCTCTCCTTTTTACATATAATTACATATATTTTGAATTTTGTACCATGTTGTTTATTTAATGTACTCAGCAGGCAATGATCACTAGCTTTATTGAACAAGCGAACACTGGGTAGCTAGCTCAAATGAAATATGTTCATATGTAAAACAAGAGCATTCAGAGCACAGACCTCCACCAAGCCATAAAAATTACATCCCCTTCACCCCCTGCTGGGCCTGCTGTAGTATCACGCTTCCAAAAATAGGATTTCACATATTAAATTTAAATCACCACCAAAAGTACAATCTGGATCAAATATGGATTAAACTTGGTCTGATATCAAAACTTTTGATCTTGAATACACAATCTGCTGTTTTGACAGTGTTACAATATATTTTTTTTTAATTTACCTATTATACAAGATAGTATTTTATTTTAATTACTTTTTGTGACGCCACCAGTGAGTGGACTCTTACCAAAATTTAATGGGAACATCCTTGGGTATTGATCTACCCATCATAAAAATTTCAGATTGATCTGCTAAAAAATGTAAACAGGAAGTTGTTAACAGACAGACAGACAGACAGACAGACAGACATATAAAGCAATGCCATTGAAAACATAATCGCTTTGGTAGAGGTCATGTCACAAGGTGGTGCTTTGTGTACTTGTTGCAGCCAACTGAAAAACAATAAATGTGATAAGAAGCTCTATCTTGGTTGGTTTTGTTTTTAGGAGCTAACAGCTAAGCTCAACATTAGCACCTATGATTGAGTGATCAGCAAAATTGTAGCTGTGTAATTTTTAATTATTCTTTTCATACCCACTGGATATCTGGATATGAGTAATTCTTCATTCTGATTGGCTAAGCTACAATTAGGATACAAATCCATATACAGTGAATAACGATAATGCTCAGGAAAAAAATAACAGAAGCAGTTGCAACTTCATTCATTCATTCATTCATTTTCTAAAATGCTTAATCCTTATTAGGGTCACGAAGAGGCTGGCGCTCATTTCAGCCATCACTGAGTGAGGGCGGGGTACACCCTGGACAGCTCACCAGGCCATCACAAGGCCAACACTCACACAACCACTCACACCTAGGGGCGATTTTGAACAGCCAATTAGCCTACTGTGCATGTTTTTGGACAGTGGGAGGAAACCGGAGTACCCGAAGGAAACCTATACAAGAACGGGGAAAACAAGCAAACTCCACAGAGAAACGCCCGAGCTGGGAATCGAACCCAGGCCTTCTTGCTGTGAGGCAGACGTGCTAACTATTGCACCACTGTGACGCCCATCACAACAGCATACTGGGCTTAAAAGCTAACCTTTTAAAAAATATTTAAATTAATTAATTAATTTAGAAAAAAAAAAAAATTTTAACTAAATCTTATCTGCCTGCTCTGAGGAACAGACATCCAGTTTTCTGAGTCGTCTGATGCAGGTGAGTGATGCTAGGCAAACTAGACATGCTAGGCTAAAGAGCTACCCCTAGCCGGCTGGATTTTCCAATCATTATTAAGTTATTCTGCAAAAGGCAACAATATATGGAATTAAACTCTTTGCTGGAACGATAAGAATTATTTTTTATTTTCAAAATTAAAAAACGAAACTTTTTTTTTTCCACTTAATTCTACTTGTGAAGACTCCAGGGTACAAGGCAAGTGACTCTTCTGTTAAGTATTTAATGCTAAAAATGTACTGTATTTTTTTTTTTGCCAAATTTCTTACAAGCCAGTGCATGTGGATAGCATGAAACAGGTAATCCACTCACTCTTGTTATATATGCCTGATAGCCAGTTCAGTGCTGTACACCTTATGCATACATGACTCAAACTTGTGAAATAAGGATAAAATATTCACTGTGTAAATGGACTATGGACTAACAAAAAATACAGCACCAGTCAACAAGTTACACGTAGCACAAGAGCAGCTAATTTACACACTTTGTTTTTAGTCAAACACGTTTCATGTGAGCTGGTTGGCGGTTGTAAATTACCTGTTGGTGTGAGTGTAAGTGTGAATGGTTGTATGTGTGTTGGCCCTGCAGTGGACTGGCAAGCTGTTCTAAGTGTACCCCGCCCTTGCCCAGAGTTGGCTGAGATGGGCGCCAGCCATGTATAATATACATAAATCCCTTATGCTGTATACAATTCTAGCCCTAAACAGAAAGCTTTAGGGGCAAGTGGCAAAAAAAAAAAAAAATGCATTCATGTGTTTCCAGAGAAAAGAAGTGATGTTATTGTACAACCTTGAGACTAAGAAATAAAGTACAGTCTTATGTCAAGTTTACAAATTGGTATTTTTTTTTTAACTAAAAACGTGATTAATTTCCATTGAAAGTGATTTTTGTGTACACCGTGAGCCAAACTATTAGTAATCCGTTGCATTAGCACAAAGCATTTTGCTAATTGACGTATTCTCTACAGCATTAGTGCTGACTTGCTTTGCGCAGGCTGAGGACTGAGGTCTGACTGTGTGGTGGTGAGATTGGCATTATTCACACACACATGGCAACAAAGCCAGAAAAAGAAAGTGTGTGTAAGAGAGAGAGAGAGAGAGAGAGAGAGAGAGAGAAATATACACTTCTCAGTACAATGTCAATTCAGTGTTCGAAACAGGCACACTGCTACCAGCCCACACATACATAGAAAAAAAGAGAGAGTGAGAGAGAGAGAGAGAGAGAGAGAGAGAGAGAGAGAGAGAAAGACGAAGTGAGAAGGGATGAGATGCCTATCATTATTTCCCTCTTGAACACCTTACTATCTCTGACCATTATGTAATCACACTCTGCTTTAAGCTTACATCAATATCTAACATTAAACACAAGCTCAGATTCCATCATAGATAGAAGTAAATAAATATCGACAGTCATGTGATGCTTATAGGTGATGTCATCTCAGAGGCTCAGGCAGGGACAAGATTTGGTCCCTACGTTTGGTTTACAAGCCAACAAGTCAAATGTCCACCACAGAAATCATTCATTTATTTTTTGAACTGCTTAATCCTACTAGGGTCACGTGGAGGCTGGAGCCTATCTCAGCTGACCCTGGGTGAAGACAGGGTACACCCTGACCAGCTCAGCAGTCCATTGCACGGCAAACACACAACTTATCACTCACTGGCTCATTTGCCAAACCGTTTAATCCTACTATGGTGGCAGGGAGGGTAAAGCCTATCTCAGCCAATACAGGGCAAAGGTGGGGTACACCCTGAACAGCTCACCAGACCATCGCAGAACAACACACACATCCATTCACACTGACACTCACACCTAGGGTCAATTCGGAACATCCAGTTAGCCTAACGTGGAGTACCCAGAGGAAACCCACGCAAGCATGGGGAGAACACATGAGCCCAGGAATCACACCCAGGACCTTCCCACTGTGAGGCGAACATGCTAACCACTACGCCACTGCACTGCCCAAACACAAACTGTTGCATGGAAACTGGACTATCTGGAGAAAACCCATTCACGCACGGGAAGAGCATGCAAAGTTCACACACAAACACCCTTATCGAGCCTGGGACTTGAACCCACTACATGCAAACCACTACACCTCCATTCCACTTGCATAGAAATCCGCTGCTCTTGGCTGGCCTCTGCCAAGGGCGACAGTCAACTATTCGTAACCACCTGATATACCAGCGCTACATATATTACCAAGTACTAGTACATTTACAGTGATAGCATACATACTGTTTTTCTCCACTGCAAGAATGAACAGTAGTACAAGTGTTCCTAATATGAGGAACGCTTCCAAAATACACTCCACACCCACTCTATTGCTACAGCTCATACCCTGAAGTCAGTATTAATAATCCTTATTTCTTACAGAAATCTGTTCACATGTTATTCAGACCTGTTGGTCATATTTATAAAAAAAAAAAAAAAAAAAAGGTTTCTTCAAAATGCAATGTAATAGCACTGAATGAAGTCTTCAGCATCAGTTCACAAAAACATCACGGTGAGTATTTCCTGCAGGTTGTATATCCAAATAAAAATCTTTTTTTTCCCTCACTGCTTTCACTCTTCTCACTTCTAATCACTGGCGCGATGCATTAACACGAAGAGCTGCTACACTGGGCTGCCTGCTTTAGCACCCATTGGATTATTTATTTTCTTTTTTTTTCTTATCTTTTCTTTTCTGGGTAAAATATGTCCCTGGCATGTTCATCATTAATGCTGGTCCTATAACCGAGTGTAGACATCGACTACAAAAGCTTTTGTCATGGTCAGTGATTCAGAAATGTTAGAAATGCATTAAAATGCTGTCCCCGAAGCTATGCTATATGGCCTTCACGTTTTTCAGCACTTTACACGAGTTTTAAAAGATATCATACTGCAGCACATGTCCACTGTTATGCTTTAAAAATAGAAAATAAAGCTCGTTTTAGTTTGCTTTTCTTGTGTTCCTGTGTAGTATATACTAATCAGGATGTACAGTGGTGCTTGAAAGTTTGTGAACAATTAAGAAATGTATACACTTCTGCATAAATATGACCCAACATATCATCAGATTTTCACACAAGTCACACCAACATCCCAGAGATGAAGCTGTTCTGTGAGGAGGAAAGGGCTAAAATTTCTCCTAGCCAATGTGCAGGACCAGGACCAGTTACCGGAAATGTTAAGTTGCAGTAATTGCTGCAAAAATGAAGTCACACCAGATACTGAAATCAAAGGCTCACATACTTTGCCACTCACAGATATTTTATATTGGATCATATTTCTCAATAAATAAATGACCAAGTAAAATATTTTTAATATTTACCCGGGTTCTCTGTATCTACTTTTAGGACATGTGTGTGATAATCTGATTATGTTTTAGGTCATATTTATGCAGAAATGTATAAAACTCTTAAGGGTTCACAAACTTTCAAGCAACACTGTATTCCAGCCATATATTATTTATGCTGTATGCTGTAGCCTGGGTGGCATAGTGGCGTAGTGGTTAGCACGTCCACCTCTCAGCAAAAAGGTCCTGGGTATTCCTATGTGGAGTTTGCATTTTCTCCCTGTGCTTGCGTGGGTTTCCTCCGGACACTTCGATTTCCTCCCACTGTCCAAAGACATGCACATTAGGCTAATTGGCTGTTTCAAATGGCCTCAGGTGTAAGTGTGAATAGTTGTGCATGTATTGGCCCTGCAGTTGGCTGGCGAGCTGTTCAGGGTGTACCCTGCCTTTACCCGGTTGTCGGCTGAGAGGCTCCAAATTTCCCACATCCCTACTACAATTAAGTGGTTCTGCAGATGGATGGGTGGATAGCCAGTTAAAATACTGAAACGTTTCTGAGAGTTGTGAAGAAGCCAGATTCCTCAGGTGAAATCTATTTGAATCCATGTGAATTTGCATCCAGACAGTTTCCTGAGCTCAGAATCAAAATGCAAACCTTGAAATTATGAGGCAGCGATATAACCTGATGCACCCAGCCTCCCGTAATACGAACTTGATTTACCTGCGAATGCTGTGATGTGATTGGTTGGGTATCATTCCAACCTTTAATTATATGAGTCATATACTGTATAAGATACACAATATTGCCAAAGGTATTCACTCACCCATCCAAATAATTGAATTCAGGTGTTACAATCACCTCTATAGCAACAGGTGTATAAATTCAAGCACCTAGGGATGCAGACTGCTTCTTCAGACATTTGTGAAAGAACAAGTCGCTCTCAGGAGCTCAGTGAATTCCAGCGTGGTGCTGTGATAGGATGCCACCTGAGCAACAAGTCCAGTCATGAAATTTCCTCGCTACTAAATATTCCACTGTCAACTGTCAGTGGTTTTTTAAACAAAGTAGAAGCAATTGGGAATGACAGCAACTCAGCCACAAAGTGGCAGGCCACGTAAAAAGGCGTATAGTACACAGAAGTCACCAATTTTCAGCAGAGTCAATTGCTACAGACCTCCAAACTTCATGTAACCTTCAGATTAGCTCAAGAACAGTACATAGAGAGCTTCATGGTGTGGGTTTCCATGGCCGAGCAGCTGCATCCAAGCCATACATCACCAAATGCAATGCAAAGCGTCGGATGCGGTGGTGTAAAGCATCCCGACAGAAACTTAACCCGATAGAACACCTTTGAGATGAATTAGAGCGAAGGCCTTCTCGTCCTACATTAGTGTCTGACCTCACAGTTACGCTTCTGGAAGAATGGTCAAAAATTCCCATAAACACACTCCTAAACCTTGTGGAAAGTTTGCCCAGAAGAGTTGAAGCTGTTATAGCTGCAAACGATGGGCAAAGGCTGACATCATATTAAACCCTACGGATTAAGAATGGAATGTCACTTAAGTTTATATGTGTGTGAAGGCAGATGAGCGAATACTTTTGACAGTGTAGTGTATGTCACTAAATCACAGGAGGCACCCAGTTGCAATGAAGCTCTTGGAACCCAGTCTGACCAAACCCAGTCTCTACTTGGATGATCCCCCAACTGGAAGAAGATCTCCCAATCCCAGACACACTTCAGGCTAAATATTTGCTCTGGGAGCAACTCAAAGGTTATATAACTTGTAATTATTATACACGCATAATGTCTAAAGGTAATGGGGAGGGGTTCAATACCTCTTTGTAGTCGAGGTCTGTGTATGAACATGCTTGAGTGTACCCATTTGCATTGGGTTTTAGAGTTGAACAAATTCCTCGTGTTACACAAACGGGTTGATTCAGTGCAACAGCCTGTTTGAATTTAATTATCCAATTATCTGATATTAGGTGCCAAAACAGAAGGGGAAAAGAAGCCAGTAAAATACTACAACAAGGAGAAAGAGCTATGTATCAGTTCACCAATACCAATCAGTTGGCATCTGCCCGTAGCCGCACACTGGCTCATCAGGTGGTCTGTGTAAGTCATGCAAGGTTTTCACCCGAGGGAAAAGTGGACCTGCATTCCGCTAGTCAAGCGAACATGAACTTTGCCATGTTGTACACACAATTCAGGAACCCAGTGGGGCCAGAAAAGAGGTTCACTCAGGAATAATGGAAGGGTTTCATACACTGTATCCATGGTGAAGGATGAAGAAATAACAGCAAACACAGATCGCTTTTTTCTTCTTGTCCCTGCCTCTCTTTTGTTCTGCACACGTGTTCTTTTTGGGAAATGTTTTCAGATGCTGCACAGATTAAGCATTCCAGGAAGGAAGACAAGTTTAGAAAGCTCATGGGGGGTAACAAAAAAAAAACAGAACAAGACAAAACTAAAAAAAAAAAAAAATACCAAAGACTGAAAAGATGGAAATTCAAATGCATGAACTTGTGAGTACAAGGCAGGCTTTGGGTACAAGTGGTCAAGCAGCAGTAATATAACCTGAAAGGGCCGTGTTTTCCATATGTAAGCATCATTTGCGGATATAATGCAAATATGTAAGTGATTTGGTTACGTTGAAACCATTTTGTACACTTTAGCCATCCATCCATCCATCTTCCAAGCTGCTTATTCCTACTAGGGTCATGGGGAGACTGGAGCCTATCTTAGCCATCTCTGGGCAAAGGCAGGGTACACCCTGAACAGCTGACCAATCCACTGCAAGGCAACACACATACAACCACTCACACTCACACTTAAAGGCAATTTTGGAACAGTAAGTTAGCCTAATGTGCATGTTTTTGGACTGTGTGAGGAAACCGAAGTACCCAGAGGAAACCCATGCAAGCACAGGGAGAACATGCAAACCCCACACAGAAACGTCCATGCGGAGACTGGGACTTGAACCCATGACGTTCTTGCTTTGATTCCCATT
>JAQMYF010000025.1:30709591-30723754 GCA_030014195.1 Neosilurus mollespiculum
GATTACCTTAACCTTGCTCCAAAGTCACATATACACACACACACACACACACACTATAACAAAATGAGTATAAAACACATGTGATCTTGCATCAATGGCCATGTGCTCACTTAAGTCTGAGTCCAACCATCTTCTCCAAGGAACCAGACAGAGTGAGCCTCGTCTTCTCATCTGACTCCCAGTTTTATTGTTTGCATGTCCATTCTGTTGTCTTCAGGCCACACCTGCGCACATGTCTTGTGCCACTAGGGGGGCCCATGGTGGACCCTTACTTTTGACGTCACAGGACACATGTTGTACATGATATGGAAAAGAAAAAGAACAAATTCTATAGAACATTATTCCTGCCTCACAAAACAGGAACTTCAAACTTCACATCAAACTTCAACACCCAGCGCAGGCTAACAGATCGTATCAATAAGTATACAATGGAGACTGCTGTTTTCTCCCACAGAACTTGGAAGACTAAATTTATGTTAAGTGGGAATTTTCCTGTGTTATCTTATGGAATGTCAGGGACAGAAAGCCTATGTAACAAACAATCATTCTACTGACATACGCACACAGAAACACTCCTAGATTACATTTAAAAGAATACAACTCTTAATAATTCTAACACCATGTGTAACGGAAGAGTTTGGAAGGCTTGGCTTTTGTTTCACCTTAAGCAGCCCTAAATACTGCTTGTTAACCACACTTTCCCTCTGCAATCAATAGAAATGGTTGCAAGCCCCAAACTCTTCAGTGCTCTACTAGAACTCCTGTCGCTTCCTTCTGGCAAAGTTTCTCCTCCTGCCAGTCAAGTTTTAATGACTTTCTTGGGTTCATCATTGGCTACCACCAATGTCTGACAGCTTCTCCTTCACTTGATAATGGTAATACTCCCTATACATCACCTGACAAATTCACCAGAGCTTTTTCCTACTATCTTTATCTTTAACATTAAACTGAAGCTATTGCCTGACATGATTGATTCAGCCTCGATTTCTTTCTTTAGGAAGTAGCGTCTCATTATTATACTTTACTAAACCTTTACCTTACTAAAGAATTCCTAATGCTGAGTCACGGTGAGTTCTTGGTGCAAACTTCATTTGCTAACAACAGCTTTTTGTTTACAATTTCACCTTACACAACTGTGAGACCACTAATACACTTATGAGGTCTGCTAGTTTTCACTCCACTAACATGTATGATGTTGATTTGATTTTTGCTGTCATTTCTAAACACAGATATACCCTGGTCACTGTTCTTCAAGGAGTTCTTCAAGGAGCGGTATATGGCCCTCTGTTTTTTAATATTTACATGCTTTTTACTTACATGTTTTATAGTTTGTTTGTTTTTTCATTCCTTACATATAGGAATTCCATGGAAAATATATAGAACATCCATCCATTATCTATACCAATTACCTAGCAGGGTCATGGGGGACACTGGAGCCAACTGAAAGGCAGGGTACACCTTGAACAGACCCAACAATTCACACCTATGGGCAGTTTGGAATTGCCAGTTGACCCAGTGTGCATGGTTTTGAACTGTGGGAGGAAACTGGAGCACCCAGAGGAAACTTATACAAGCATTGAGGGAACATTCACACCGAACGCCACACAGAAATGCCCTTGGTTGATATAGCCAAGCACCAAACCTTCTTGCTGCAAGGCATCAGTGAGTCATTTATGTAGAATATAAAATCCAACTCCCAGTCCAGAAAGCTTGCTCGTGTTCAGGTCTGTAATTTTATAGGCAAAATACGAGCCACTGTAGATCCTCAGAAGCAGAACTTAATGAACACTGATATTGAAATCATTCATATATCAATATACAACTGACAGTTAAGAGATCTTTAAAAAAAATAAAATAAAATAAAAAACAGTTACTGCTATTCTATTTTATCTGTGAAACTCACGATGGCATAGTCATTAGAACATCCGCCTCACAGTAAGTAGGTCCTGGGTTTGAATCAGTGTGGAAGCGGCATGTTCTCCCTGTGCTTGCGCGGGTTCCTCCTGGTACTCCAGTTTTCCTCCCATAGTCCAAAGACATACACATTAGTCTGATTGGCTGTTCCAAATTAACCGTAGGTGTGAATGTGTGTATTAATGGTTCTGTGTGCTACCCTTCAATTTTCTGGCAAGCTGTTCAGGGTGTACCCCACCTTTCCCAATGTTAGCTGAGACCCTAATAGGATTATGCACTTCGGCAAATGAGTAAGTGAAAGAATATGATTTGGTTATGCAACTAGCTATACCATGAACACCAGGAAGAAGAGTTGTCTAATTTTCACAGAGGGAATATTGTGGGTCAGACTGCACAGAACCTTGGGATTCTTTTCAGTGGTCAACAGAGCGATTGTACAATTCACCAGCAAAGACAAGGAATCAGCAGCATCCCGCTCAGGTCGACCTGGCCTCTCTGACAGGTGTCAACAGGTGACAGTTGCAAAGCAATCGATGTTGCAGGCAAGCTCCAAGTAAGTCGGAGTACTGCTGTGAGGAATCTCCATCAACTCGGCTACTGTATGTACGTATGTATATCTGTGAATAAATCTCTCACTAATAATGGTTTATTTTGTGTTTTGATGTCACTGTCCACGTTGGAACTTTCTCCTTTATGAGAGGATATTCTTCTTAATAACCAGGCTGTGGGCTTATATGTTGTTTTCATACCTTCTCCATCCTTTTTATTTTTAATCTTGTTATTCAGGCTGCATTCAAAGCACCACTGTCAAGTTCAAGATCAGGACTAGCCAAGCTCAAGTCAATACCGAGTCTTAATGAGGTCGAGGCCCAATCAAGATTGAGTCCAAAAGTATGTCAAGAGTGAGATTGAGAAGTAAAAAAAAACTAGAACTTTGTTTGCAGTTTGGATAAGCACAAGGACCCAGACGAGAGATTTAGTTTCTTAACCTTATCTTATTTTTAAAGTAATTACCGAACTATCATGATGTGTGTGTGTGTGTGTGTGTGTGTATACTGGGTCTTATCTCTCATAGTAGAATTAATTCTCAGCATCAAAGTCCAGATTTTCTCCTCTTTACTGCTTCACCACAACATCTCCCCAGGGCCCGAGTCTTTTCTTATTGGACTCTTCCAGAGAAGGAGCAGAGGAAATATCAGCAGTAGAGTGTGCGAAGGGAATAGGTCAGGGTGTAAAATAATTAACAGAGAAAATAAGAAAAGGAAAAGAAAACACATAAAATCCATACACAGCAACCAGCACTACACACCTGGTGCATTTTTGAAGAAATATATATTTCCTCAAGGCTGTATCATATTAGACTGTAAAGCATGTATATAATGTTTGATTAATCTTTTCCACACCCATTGGGGGGCAAAACCCAACCATAGAAATAAATGTTAATTTAGATAATTAAATCCTCACTTTTGCATAAACATATTATTAAACCTAGTGGTTAAAATGGGCACTACAACAAACACCCATCTGCTTGTTAAATCTGGCATGAATCATCATCATCATCATCATGATGTCGGGTCTCCGCGGGAACAACAAGCAATGATGCGCCAGGATGGCCTGTCAAGCATAACTGCTCTTAACTCCTCCACAGACTGCAGGCCAGTATCGCAACGCAGCTGGTCCACAAATAGACGCTGACCACCACGGGAAGCCCCACCATGCTCTGGCGTCCAAAGAACTAGGTTGTGCACCGCAGCATCTAGGTGGCAAATGCAGTACCCTGCTAGCCGAAATCTCCTTGATCTGATTTTTTTTCATTTTGGGATGCAATCCTGCCAGGTGACATTGCAGACATTACAGAGCACTGGCAAAAATAGCCAAACACTACTTCGAACCTTTGTCTTAGGATGTGGTAACTCTATACAGTCATTAACAGACTTTAATGTATTTTAAAACCCTAGCAAAAAATCTAGTGGCTTTTCCAGTACACTTTACTGATTGTGTTAAACTCAAATCACAGTCACTGCTATACAAGTGTAAAAGGCAGGTCTGCTCGATTCACACTGTAACACATGACTCACATTTGCAACCAATCACTGATAAGCATGGACCCCACCCATAACCAATCACTTCTAATCATATACCTTCCCAAAACCCGTCACTTGTACCGACACCGTCACAATGGTTCACCCGTTAAATCAGTGATAACTATGGAGCCATCCATGTCCAATTACTTATATCTGTGGCCCCCCCTGACCAATCACTGATTGCAATTGTTTGTCCCACCCTCTATCCTCTTTGTTTGAAATGTCACCCATATAAAACATCTAAAACATTCATTCATTTATTTGTTCATTCATGCGACGAACCACTTAATCCTACTAGGGTCACGAGGAGGCTGGAGCCTTTCTCAGCTGACTGTGGGCCTCAACAGCTTGTCAGTCCATTGCTGGGCTAACATACACAACCATTCACACTTACACGTAGGGGCAATTTGGAACAGCCTAACAGCCTATTGTGTATGCCTTCGGACTGTACAAAGAAACTGAACTACCCGGAAAAAATTCATTCATTCATTTTCTAAGCCACTTAAGACTAATAAGGGTCGCGGGAGGGCTGGTGCCCATCTCAGCCGACTCTGGGCAAAGGTAGGTTACACCCTGGACAGCCCGCCAGGCCATCGCAGGGCCAACACACATACAGCCATTCACACCTAGGGGTGATTTGAAACAGCCAGCTAGCCTACTGTGCTTGTTTTTGGACTGTGGGAGGAAACCAGAGTCTGTAGCGGACATGCTAACCTTTCCATCACCGTGCCGCCTGGATGGATTTTTTTTTGGCACTATTTTCCTATTCAGAGATATAGCTCTCATTAAAGCTTCACTGACATTTAAAGGTTTACTACTTTTCTTACTATGAAGTCATACCATACATTCCACACTAAATGAGTACTTAGTGTACTTAAATTCTTTTATTTAATCCTGACATCCCATAGAAAGCTCTAGTAAATCGTCACTACCTTATACCCGTGTTAAATTACAGAGGAGGATTGCAGGAAGTAACTGATTTACAGGGCTGGTACGAGGAAGAGGCTGCGGTTTGATTAACGACAGCGTGTTTGATGAAAGTAAGGGAAGAAAGTGCATTACAGCGAGCTCTGCCAACCCTATGATTCCCGTACATTAAAAAAAAGAAAGACCTCATGCTGCATTGTCTGTCCAAAAGCCAAATCATAGAGGACGGAAGCTGGGCCAGGATTTCACACCATTCAATACAATAGTGCTGATATCTCACCCAGATATGTTCAGCCCCATTTCATCTTAGTATAAAGGAGTAATGACTGAAATCTGTAATACGTGATGAGGTGTAATGGCTGATCAAATGAAGATAGGCGTACAGAGATCTGGTTTAGCTGAGACTTATAGGCAGAATGTTATACGTTGCAAGTTAAGGACAAAAGTTGGCACACCCATTAGGCCCGAGGAAGAGTCCATAAGACTTTGGAGATGATCCAGATCAAATTCTGGATTTTTTTTTTTTTTTTTTTAAAGGTTCTTTAACGTTGTGAGATAGAATGGTCTTTTGTAAGTGTAGTGTTACAGACGGTACAGCAGGGGTGCTGTGTATATTTTTTTTTTTTTACTTTGCCGGAGGTTTGCGCTCCCCAAGTGCATTTCTTGAGATTTATATTTAAATACAAGTAGTCAAAATGAGATAATAATTAGATACTAATATACTATATATATATATAAATTTAAATCCTGCATTCTGAATGTAAATTCAATATTATGAAATATTAACATACCTTGGATGGCATGGTGACATAGTACACTGACAGTCATTAAAAACTTTGAGAGCATAATTTTTGACATAATTTTTATTCTGGTACCCAAAATTAGGTTTTTATAATATGGGTCATTTGTTTAGCATGTTGGCTTCAAAACACAACAAATAAAAGTGTCAAGAATAATTTATGCACATCAAAAACAACAAAACAAAATGGCACCTGCCAAAATGAAAGTCACAACAGTCCGTCACTGTCGCCCTGGATGCGGTCTGTCGTCAACTGACCCTGTCATGTTGTGTTGATCAATCAGGTTTCTGATGGTGGGTTGTGTACAGCCCCTACGTCTCACTACCTCACTGTAGCTTAACCTGGCCTCTTCTATACACATTGCCCGGAGACGTTGTTCACGTGATTGACATGCATTATGACGTGCACTAGACTAATAACAGTGGACATTTTTGAGCCTTTATCTAGGCTTTCCAAACCACTCCTCAAATTGTGCAGATACACATTGTGTTTTGCTTAAACTGCGTTTGGTCCACTTTTGTAAAGTGACCTACACATGTGCAATGAAGCGTGACAAAATGACAACTCACCATATTATCAAGTGCCCGAGTACTATCATCAATAAATCCACAGGGTGCACTCCCCACCCCCCTACAAGTACAGATATACAGAAATTTCTCTCTCCGGTGTGGAGTTTAAACACTCTCCCTGTGCTTGCGTGGTTTTCCCCTGGGTACTCTGGTTTTCTTGCTACAGTCCAAAGACATGCACATTAGGCTTACTGGCTGTTCCAAATTGTCCCTAGGTGTGGACATGAGTGTGAAAGGTTTTGTGTCCTGCGATGTTCTGGCGAATTGTTCAGGATGCACCCCACCTTCGCCAAGTGTTGGCTGAGATAGGCTCCAGCCTTCTTGCGACCATAGTAGGATTAAGCAGCTCGGGAAATGATTGAGTGATGATTAAATATACCTTACACATAACTTTTGGTTATTTTCCACTGTTCTCCTGTTGATCCTGTGTATTTATGTGGCTTGTTTTGGGATAGGATGTATGTTTGTTTAAAAAGAGAGAGAGAGAGAGAGAGAGAGAGAGAGAATGTTTCATCTGTTTAGCTGCTATGGGGGTGAACACTTTTGCACTCAGCCACACATAGTGGCAGTGAAAGAACTATGAATGACTGCTGAAAGTGTTATGTATGTCTCACTGCCTTGAGTTACTCTAAATCACTCCTGCTGATAAATGAGAAGTGATAAAATATATATAGGAAGTGGCAGCATAGGCAACACTAAATCCCTTTAAACTCTATGAAACTCAATTAAACTCATTTGTGGCACCTAAAATTTTAGCTGCTCTTTATTAATATTCTAATAAATCGAATTGCTGAGGCTCTTGCTCAGCTTTATTTTTAATTTACACTCAACCCAGCCATCTTAGTGGCATTATGCATATTTCACTGAAGAATATTTAAATTCCCCAAACACCATTATGTTCCAGCTAAGAGCACTTCCAGGACTTGGCTCTAATCTGTGGGACAGGGGGAAAAATGTAATAAAACATCAAATTGGAACATCAACTGAGGACAAAACTACAGACTATAGAAAAGCTTGTGGAGGAAAGTTTTGCAGAAATGAACATGTCTGAAAAGAAGGACTGAGAACCACAGTGGTCTAACCCACTAAAAATGAAAAATAAGAAAAGGTCATATTTTGACAGATGTGGATAAGGTATGTGAGTGCCAGAATGATCCCTTCATCTTCTTTATGCCCTTGAATTATAACTTAGGTGGAGATATTCCTCTGCTATGCTCTCTCCACTGGCTTCCTGTAGCTGCTCGCATTAGATTCAAAACATTAATACTTGCCTACAAAGCCTAAAACGGACCTGCACCCTCCTCTCTCAATGCACCGCGTTCTCTTCCATCCTCTAGCACCACTAGACTGGTCCCTCCTTCCATCAAGGGACAAGGAAAACATGCATTTTTCCTCCATCAAGGTCTTGTGGGATCTCCTCGCAGAAGGACAAGAACATATCTGATATACAGTAACTGGTCGAACTGTTATATGATGTAGGAGAAGAAAGAAGAAGAAGTGTATCTCAGTGATAATAATTGATGTAGTGATAATTAAGCATAATACACAAAGCTTCTAGAGAACTAGAACATTTTCACTTGACTTTGGATGAGTGGGGTACACCCTGAACAGGTCTCCCAGTGGGGTACACCCTGAACAGGTCTCCCAGCAATCACAGGCCTAGCTCTGACACAGGCAACCATTCACACTCACATTCATACCAAGGGCAATTCAGAATAGCCAGTTGACCTAATGTGCATGTCGTTAGACTGTGGGAGGAAACCAAAGAACCCAGGGGAAACCCAGAGAAGCAAGAGGAGACCATGACAACTGCACCCCTAGCCCCCTCCTCAGCCCCTCCCTGCTAAGCATCTAACAAACTTTCTTTCTAATAATGCAGTTGGTGTTCACTTTAAGTTGCCAAGTTACACTATTACTATTACTACAAAGAAGTAAAAGAAGAAAAGCCCGAACTAAAAGCACTGTACTCTGTAATACCTTTGGATTTGGATGCCTCTTATAAAACAACAATAATTTAACATAAACAAACAACAACAATAATGAGCAGCACGGTGGTGCAGTGGTTAGCATGTTCACCTCATAGCCAGAAGGTCCTGGGTTTGGTTCCCCGGCTCGAGGTGTTTCTGTGGAGTTTGCATGTTCTCCACATGCTTGCTTGGGTTTCCTCCGGGTACTCCAGTTTCCTCCCACAGTCCAAAACATGCACAGTAGGCTAATTCATTAGTGGTTCCAAATCGCTCCTACTTGTGAGTGTGTGTGAGTCTGCGATGGCCTGGCAAGTTGCTCAGGGTGTACCCCACCTTTGCCCAGCGTTGACTGAGATGGGCGCCAGCCTCCCAGTGACCCTAATTAGGGTTAAGAGGCTTAGAAAATAATACTAACAACATTTATTACTATTATTATTATTATCATCATTATTATTATGATGTTACTTACAGATGTTGTTTTCCCAGAGGCTGGTGGTCCCAGTATCCAAACTCTTGGCACTAAAACAATTTTTGCAAAAGCAAATCTTCCATCTGAGTCAAACACATCAGATAAAACATGTGGCTTAGGGACCACTGATATATTTGAATCATTACCAAACATTTTTATTTGTTTATATAGTAATATTGTGCCACCTGCTGGGAAACTCAAGCAGTTAATCTACTTTAACCAGTCAGCAAATATATATATATATATATATATATATATATTCTGTGCAAGAAGGAGAAGAAGGGTGAAATGGATTCGGCAACAGTGCACACTGTGGGTGAACCTGCACCAGCTGCTGTTCCCATTGTGGATAAGCCTTCACTAGCTGGAATTCATGCTCCAGGTTAAAAAAAAAGCAGAACCAGCTGCAGGAACAGAGATGACGCACAACAGCAAGTTACCTTTTTTAGACTGTGCTGCACACATGGAGGAAGATGGAAGTCTCAGCACTGAAGTCTGCAGGAAACCAACACACACTGACCTGCACACCTGCTTTTTGATTCAAACCACCCACTGGAACACAAACTGCCTGTCATCAGAACTCTGCATCACCGGGCTGAAACGATTCCCACCAAGACGAAGGAAAAAGAAAAAGAACAAAAACACGTCAAGAAAGCTCTGCAAACCTGCAGATATCCAAACTGGGCTTTTGTCAAATCAGCAAAGAAATCCAGAAGTAACAACAGAGAGGAGGAGAAGAAGAGCAACATGTTGTCATTCCATATGTGGCAGGAGTGTCTAAGAAACTTCAAAGGATTTTCCCTAAACATGACATTCCAGTAAATTTCAGGCCTAACACCACCCTCAGACAAAAACTGGTTCACCACAAGGACAAAACTTCCAAAGAGAAGCTGAGCGGCGTTGTGTACGTAGTCCAGTGCAGCGAAGAGAGCTCAGACCTGTACGTAGGAGAAACTAAACAACAACTGCACAAACGAATGGCGCTACACAGGACAGCCACCTCTTCGGGTCAAGATTCCGTGGTCCACGTCCATCTCAAGGACAAGGGACACTCATTTGAGAAAAGCAAATGTCCAGATTCTGGACAGAGAAGAGAGCTGGTTTGAAAGAGGAGTAAAAGAAGCCATCACCAACATGAACCCAAGGAGGCGGTTTGAGGTTTCACCTTTCAAGCACTTACAAGGCAGTCCTGGATCTCCTTCCCAAGAGGTTTCACGCCACTTCACACCTTGATTCAGGTGTCCAAACGACCCCATATGCAGACCAGGTAAACAACCCTAGTGGACAGTGGACCCTAACAAGCAGTGGAATGGATGTGTAGGACGGTGATTTGCGTGTGACTTGAGAGTTTTTTCCTCTGCCTATATAAGGCAGGAATTTCCACCAGATTTTTTAACTGACGCAGCTTTTGGATTAAAAGCGAAATGTCTTCAAAAACCACAAAAGTCCCGTTGCCACGACTTAAGCTTTTTAGGAATAAAGAACATCCTGCCTAAAGCATGTGAAGAGAAAGAACTCATTCATTCATTTTCTGAACCGCTTAATCCTAATTAGGGTCGCAGGGAGGCTGACACCCAACTCTAAGCGAGGGCAGAGTACATCCTGGACAGCTAGCCAGGCCATCGCAGTGCCCTGAACTATTTAATGAAATTATAATAACAGTAATATTATTGTTATTATTATTATTTGTAGTAGCATTGGTATAAAATACAAAATAAAATTATAAAAGGTTTTCAGGTTTTACTCAGAATCAGAGAATTTAATTACAGAAAATGACATCATACACAAAATGACAAAAAAAAACAGTGTTTACAGACAGTAAATAATCAAGATCATATTCAGTTTTAAACAAAACCATACTAATGTTTAACGATGTGTGTAATACTTTGTCACACCCCCTTCCCTGTCTTGAGAAGTTATTTTTCAGTTTTAGCCACACTTTGACAGTTGTGCATGAGATTCGTCCTTTAATCCAGCGCCTGCAGGAGTTCTCACCAATTCTGCCTGCTACTGCAATTAGTAGTCCCACCGGCTCCGGCTCCAAAAGGAATTTTTTTCAGTCTCACCTGCAACTGAAGGAATACTGGCCACTCCCACTTGGTCCTAAAGAAATTCTGAACACTTCCTTCAAAAGGAACTCTGACCACTCCCATCTGTTCCCAAAGGAAGTCTGACCACTCCCATCTGTTCCCAAAGGAAGTCTGACCACTCGCATCTGTTCCCAAAGGAAGTCTGACCACGCCCGTCTGTTCCCAAAGGAAGTCTGACTATTTCCTCCTAATTGTGTATTCAACCTAAATCCTACATGCTCCCAAAAGAATTCTGAAATGTCTCACCTACACCTATCTCACTGAATCGTGCGGGAATACTGACCAGTCACTCCCACTCCCAAAGAAAATTTTCACCAGTTCAACCCACTGCCAAATCAATATTTATCAGTCCAACTGCTTCCAAATAAATTCTCCCCACTCCCACCCACCACCAAAGGATGTCTCAACAGTCCCATTCTCCCCGAAAGGAATTCTCTCCAGTTCCACCCACTACCAAAGGAATTCTAATCAGTTCCAATCACTCCCAAAAATAATTCTAAAATTAAGCCCTGGCCTGTTAAAGTGAATGTACAGCCAATAAACATGGCAGAGTTTTGTATTCAATCCCTCACATGAAAGCAAATAATGCCTACTTGTGTGACTTTGGATGCCGCAGGATTCCAGTCCCGATTTACGCTTCTACACACCCTACTGCTGTCACTCTGATTTGTTGGAGAGTCCCTATTGTGTTTTGCAAGGACATGAAGCCAACAACAACTAACAATCCAGTTATGTGCAGTTAATTCATTGAGCTGCCCCACCTACATATAAATAAAGTACAAAATATTGCTAATAATTAAGTCTAATAGACAGATTTAACTTTAGTGGAATATTAAACAATTATGATATTGCTGAACAGTCCTCAAGACGGAGTGTTGGGTATTAATCAGTCAGCAACATCCACAGAGCCTGAGGTGAAAACTTTTTTAGTACATACTACACAGGAACATAAGAAAAGCAAAAATCAAGAATTTATTTTTAGATATTTCAAGCATAATACATAACAGATGAGCTCTGTGGGCACTATGAGCAGTGCATAAGCGTCCTTCGTAACAGTGTCTTTTAAAACTTGTTCAAAATGTTATTATATACTACATAAAAATGCAGGAAGAGAAAACTAAAACTAGATTGTACAGTTTAGTTTATTTTTCCATTTTTAAGGTGTGACACTGATCACATGTGCTTCATGACCGCATTTTTTAAAACTCAACACAAAGGCCATTCTTCATGTTTTTGGGGCTGGCATTTTGTTGAATTTTCTAGGATTTCAGAATCTGTGATTGTAATACAAATATTATCCACTTGGGATAATAAGAAATCATTGAATGAGATGAAGTATGATATGGAAAATTATTCGGTCAAGGGGATTGTTCCTGGCCCCCAGGGGATAGATATGCCCCCATGGCAAATGGCTCCACCATGTCCGAAACACTGCGGACCTAAACTGTAAACAATTTAATTTTCTCAGTATTTATGCCATTGTTGTCCTCTATCTCTATGCTTGCAACAGCATAAATAGGGGGAATAAAATAAAATTAAGTTCACAGCTCAGGGCTGCAGTGCTTCAGCAATCTACTGCAGGGTGTAGCCCCTATATCCTATATAACATCTATAAGAAGGAAGATTGGCTCTTGCCAGTTGTGCAATAATCGTGTCGATGGACCGATGGTAACAATGCAATATCAAGAATTATTTGATGGCTTTCCACCAATTAGAAACGAGAAAATCTCCTAAATCAATAATGTCTATTAAGCCCTGGATAGCAAACTAATCTGATTGCACTATTATTGTGTATTATATACTAATAAACATTATGTAATGGCTAATGTGAACATCAATGAAGGTCATATTATGTGGGATTTTTATTACAGGTTCAGAAACAAATACCACACATACACACACACCCAGTGATAGTGATTGAAACATGCAAACATAACTGCAGTCGCGATGCAATGTAATCAATATGATTAGAATGTGAGATGCTTTACTAAATGCAGTACTGCATGCTCTATAAGGTTTCTGACTAGATTTTTTTATATGATAAATTACCCAACAAACACACTGTATGTTTCTAATCTATTCACAGCCACTACTTCAGGTTTTCTTGTGAAAACGCTTCACTGATTGAGACATTCTCTGGAGAGTCTCTGTAGGCAAAACATCTGGGGAAAATTCCAATATTTCCAGCTGTGTGTCCTTCTAGCCATTCTTCATTCACTGTAAAAATAAATACAAGATACTGTACATCTGAATGTGAGTGAGAGAGTGTATGAGAGTGAGTGAGTGAGAGAGTCAGTGAGAGTATGTGAGTGAATGTGAGTGTATATGAATATGTGTCTGAGTGAGTGAGAGCGTGCACATGCGTATGTGAGGGAGTGAGTGTATACCTTCACTCAGGATGTCAATGGTGTCCCCCTCACTGAACTCCAGGTCTTCAGGTCCTTGTGGTGCGTAGTCATATAGTGCCACCATCTGGTAGAGGATTGTCCTGTTGGCCAGAGGATGCTCGACCTGCAGTCACACGGAGACAGTGCTTTCCTGGTGTTGTTCTTGTTGTAGCTGTAGTTATTTTATATCTGGGATGTTGAATTTAAAATAAAGCAATAACTATGATCTTACAATGCCAAACATCAAGACAAATTGGCCAAATTTGGGCCAAAATGTTTAAATATTGTAGTCATAGCATCAGACTTGCGGCCGCATGTTCTGGACACTCGGGTGAAGAGAGGAGCTGAGCTGTCAAACGATCACCAACTGGTGGGGGAGGCTGCCCCCCAGACCGGGGAAACCCAAGCATATATTTAGGGTCTCCTGGGAATGGTTGACGGAGTCTCATGTCAGAAGGGCCTTCAACTCCCAGCTCCGGCAGAGCTACAACCTCATCCCAATGGAGACCGGGGACATAGAGTTCAAATGGGCCGTGTTCTGTGTCTCCGTTATTGAGGCGGCAGCCCAGAGCTGTGGCCGGAAGGTCATTGGTGCCTGTCGTGGGGGCAACCCCGAACCAGGTGGTGGACACCTGCGGTGAGGGGGGCTGTCAAACTGAAGAAGGAGGCCTATCATGTCCTTTTGGCCTGTGGGACTCCAGAGGCAGCGGACGGGTACTGATAGGCCAAACACGCTGCAGCCCGGGCTGTCGCGGATGCAAAAGCTCGGGTGTGGGAGGAGTTCGATGAAGGCCTGGAAAAAGACTATTGGTTGGCATTGAAAAGGTTCTGGTCCACCATCCGGCACTTCAGGACGGGGAAGCAGTACTTCACAAACAATGTTTACAGTGGAAGTGGGGAGCTGCTCACCTCGACTGGGGATGTTGTCGGGAGGTGGAAGGAATACTTCGAGGACC
>JAQMYF010000025.1:30752300-30762464 GCA_030014195.1 Neosilurus mollespiculum
TCCTATCCTACTCTAATCCCATCCTAATATTATCCTACTTTAATCCCATCATACCTAATCCCATCCTAATATTATCCCATTCTAATCCTATCCTACTCTAATCCCATCCTAATATTATCCTACTCTAATCCTATCATACCTAATCCCATCCTAATATTATCCTACTCTAATCCTATCATACCTAATCCCATCCTAATATTATCCTATTCTAATCCTATCCTACTCTAATCCCATCCTACTATTATCCTACTCCAATCCTATCCCATCCTATACTAATCCCATCCAGTCATACCTAATCCCATCCTAAAATTATCCTACTCTAATCCTATCCCATCATATCTAATCCCATCCCATTATCCTACTCTAATTCTATCGTATTAAAATCCCATCCTATTTTGTCCCATCCCATCTTAATGTCATCCCCACTTTATCCTATTCTAATCCCATCGTAGCATTCTTAACCACTTCTGATACATTCCTTCCTCCTGATGCTATTTCCTTCTATTCAAAATGTCTCGTGTCCTTAGATCAGTATTGGAGGAACGGCCATGGCCCTGTCTTCTTCTACACCGGAAATGAAGGGGACGTGTGGGACTTTGCCGTGAACTCTGGCTTTATAATGGAACTTGCAGCCCAGCAGCAGGCGCTAGTCATATTTGCTGAGCATGTGAGACAAAAAAAATCATGTGGTCATGAGTGTGCTGTTATATATCTGTTGCTTTATATAGTTTTGGAGTTGCTGAACATCTCCATTACTGTCATGTAATCACCAATTTGAGTGGTGCTCCATTCTCAGTACAGAAGTGATAAAGCTTACTAATACTACACCCCCTGTCTCACAATGCTCCTGATGTGAGCCATATGCGAGAATACCAAGACCTTGTGATTAGCAACAGAGGGATGCATGCATGTAAAGTGCTTTAGCTGATAAAATGTCCAGTACTTGTAGATACTTACATGGCTTACATGTCTTTCTGATTTGTGTTTATGCAATCAAAAATCTCAATTTTATTCCAATTCCAGAGATATTATGGGAAATCTCTACCCTTTGGTCAAGAGTCGTTTGCGGTGCAAAATGTCGGGCTCCTGACCGTCGAGCAGGCTTTGGCTGACTACGCCGTCATGATCACGGAGCTAAAGAAGGAACTGGGAGCTCAGAAATGCCCCGTCATTGTTTTTGGCGGGAGGTAAGACACATCTGTGTCTGTCCACAGCTGTTTGGTTTTTACATAAAAAGTTGTACATCAATCTGACACACTGGTATTCTGCTCAGTGAACCTTTTCGTGGGAATCCAAACCACTATGCAGAAGTGTGACATCAATTCATGGTGGAGTGCAAACGTTTGTGCACCGAATTAAAAACAAAACAAGGAGTAGGAACGATTGCGAGAGCTGATTTCAGTGATCAGTCTGTATAACTCCTAGGTCTTATTCTTTAGGTTTGCATACACTATGGATCTCTATGGATCCATGCATGAGCATTCTGCATGGCTTCTATTAAATTCTATTCTCACCAGGTCGTGATGTAGAGCAAAACTAACCGCTATCAAATTTCCCCTCTGTAGTTATGGTGGCATGTTGAGTGTGTACATGAGAATACGTTACCCCAATATTGTAGCTGGGGCTTTAGCTGCCAGTGCTCCGATCTTATCTACAGCAGGACTGGGCGACTCTGGGCAGTTCTTCCGAGATGTTACAGCTGTAAGTTACACCATTACTTGTACAAACAGTGTGTATTACTGTACTGTGCAACTGTTATTAATTATTTTTTACTTAAACAAAGTTTTACCTCTACAGTCTGTTTATCTTCTCTCCAACTCTATACAGGATTTTCAGAATTATAATCCAGCCTGTAAGGATGCGATTAAATCAGCTTTCCAACAGCTTCAGACTTTGGCACAACAAAAAGGTCATTATCTAAAACTGGTCAGGATGTGAGACTGAAACGTTTTTTGTCTGTCTGTCTGTTAGCAACTTCCTGTCCACAGTTTTTCACAGATCAGTCTGAAATTTTTTATGATGGGTAGGTGATCACCAGAGAAGGGTTTCTATGAAATTTTGGTAGGAATCCATGCATGGATGACGTCACAAAAACTCTGTAAAAACAAAATAAAATCCCCATCTCTTAATATGTGTGGGAAAAAATATATCTGCCAAAATGCACCCAATTTGAATGAAAACTGCTTTCTTATATTCAGGATCAGAAGCTTTGATATCACCCCAAGTTTCATCCAGATCTGACCCAGATTGTACTTTTATCAGTGCTTTACATTAACAAGGGAAATCCCATTTCTCTGTAGTGTGGGGGCTCAGCCGACACAACAGTGGGTGCTGTGTACTTTTTTTTTTTTTTTTTTAATGGCTTGGTAGAGGTTTGTGCTCTGTGTTCTCTTGTTAAAACAAGCTTCTTTCCTTTTGTTTTTTTAAATAAAACTTCAGATTATTCCCGCATCCAGTCGGCATTCTCGCTGTGCAAGACTCCATCATCGGATAAGGACATCCACCAGCTGAATGGTTTCCTGCGCAATGCCTTTACTTTACTGGCTATGATGGACTACCCTTATGCCACCAGCTTCATGTCAAAAATGCCTGCTTTCCCTGTTAAGGTGAATGAAATCTCTTGTCAATTTTCCTCTTACACTCCCAATAGAGACAAAGCTACCACACTGATGGCATACTCTGGGGTATTAAACACACCTTAAAAACGTTCCAACTAGTTCTCGTCCTAGGAAAAGTAATAAATTCTGTTTCAGTCAGCGGTCACGGAAAACTAAAACATAACTACACAAAGCAACCAAGACATAAAATACACACAAAGTTAATTTATTTAGACTTTATGTTAGCAGACGTTCTTGTCTGACGTCATGTAAGGCTTATAACGAGCCACGTAAAGAATGATGGCATTTCCCATACCGCTTAATCCTACTAGGGTTGCAGGGAAGCTGGCGCCTGTCTACACCGACCCTGGATGAAAGCACGGTACACCCGAAACAGCTCGCCAGAGCGGTACACACACACACACACACACACACAGCCATCAACACTCATACCCAGGGGCAATTTGGAATGGTCAGTTAGCCTCATGTGCATGTGTCTCTGGACTGTGGGAGGAAACCGGAGTACTCAGAGGAATCCTACACAAGCACAGGGAGTACATGCAAATTCTACCCAGAAACACCCAAACATGGGAATCGAACCCAGAACCATCTTGTTGTGAGGCGAACTGTGCCGCTCTTTAATGGCATGTTAATGTTGGACAATACAGTTTGCTCCCACTGAATCATGTATCTCGAAGTGTAGTGTGAAAGCCTGAAGTTTTAACCCCCCAGTTTATAATGTGATGTCACACACTGGCAAATAAAACCCTGGGAAGATTCCCAAAGTGCTAATTAGTGCGCCTGACAAAAACAGGAAGCTTTTAATTACCGTAATTCATGGACACATGACGTGAACACGCACGAACGTTCACTACTTATTATCCAGATGGGATTTGGATGTGTTTCAGATAGGTTACTTTAGCATGGCACCGCACCAGGCCTTTTTTTTTTTTTACTGCCACAATGTTATTTACATGCTATTTTTGTGCAAGCGCCTGCCGTTATTTTTCCCGCCTCCATGAACCCCAGCAACTAGATCGAACGTTTAATCAGCGGGATTTTTTTTTTGTCTTAACTGAACGTCCATGCACAGCACGCATCAGATCGACGTGTCTTCTGTGAGGATTCTTCAGCAAATCGACTAATGACAGCAACGGATTGAATTTCAGATTTATCTAACGTAGCTATATAGTATTATAGTTTATATTTAATTAATGATAACATTTAACTGAGAATCATGATGTAAAGGAGACGTGCAGTACAGATAAATCGATCAGTGTAATTTATAAGCAATGCAATGCTGAATAAAACTTCATGTAAACTGTATATTCCATGAATATCATCCATTTCTAATTAACTGTCATAATTATATCAATTGTTATAATTATATTAGTGTTGAATTACTTGTAATGTTTATGTAATTGTATGCAACTTTGTCATCATTTTTCAGGATGATGGAATTGGACATGACTAAGTTGCAGGTTTATTTCTGTGCTGTAGGTGGTGTGTGAGGTGATGCTGAATGGAAGTGAAGTGCTATCTGCTCTTCGAGACAGCGTGGGTGAGGAAGCTGCTATTTAAGAAACCTGGATGATCGGTCTCCCAGAGCAGCTGAACATTTCTATTTTTATTCATTTTATACAGATTTAGATTTTTTTTGTGATTTAACGGGCCCGCTGTGACTGGCTTATGCTGTAGTGGTGTGTGTGTATATTTATATGACTAAATGATGTGTCTCTACCTCCTGCCAGGTATTGTGTACAACTCGTCAGGGACACAGACGTGCTTTGACCTTTACTATCTGTATGTGGAGTGCGCAGACCCGACAGGCTGTGGCCTCGGCTTCAACAGCTACGCATGGGACTACCAGGTGCTCAACTTTATTATAAAAAAGAAAAAGGATTTATTTTTATTCCAATTCCCTTTGTTTTGATTTAACCCTAATGTTTGTGTTGATCAGGCGTGCACGGAGATCGAGATGTGCTTTGAGAGCAACAATGTGACGGACATGTTTCCCCCAATGCCCTTTACACAGAGCATGAGAGAGGAGTACTGTGCCAAGAGGTGGGCGGTGTTACCACGGCCAGGATGGCTCAAAACCCAGTATTGGGGCGATGGTGAGTTTTAAATATACAATCACACCCTCGGGATATAAAGGGAGTTAGGCTGTACCTCCCCTTAAAGCTGGGGTTGTATAATTGCTGTACCAATTTCTGTGTATCTACTGTTTACTTATTACATTTTACTAACCACCCCCCAAATAATAAATAAATACAACCTCCAATACAACTTTAATTCTGTCTTCATTTTAGATTTAATTTTAATACCTTTAAGTCAGAAATTAATTATCAAAAACAAAAATTTTACTGTAGTATTATATTTACTTTTAGCTTCCAAACAGAAAAGGATTATTACTTCTTTTTAAACATTAATATTGAAATCTTGCAAACCTGTGTTGTTAATTTGTCACAACTATAATTTGATCTTGTGATGTTTCCAATGATTCTATGCAGCTTTGTCAACTGCCAGCAACATCATCTTCTCAAACGGAGATCTGGACCCATGGGCAAATGGGGGGGTAAGAACCGAGCCCACACTCACACACTCATTTGCTGAATTGTTTAATCCCATTAGGGTTGCGGGGAGGCTGGAGCCTATCCCAGCTGACACTGGGCAACGGCAGGGTACACCTTGAACCACTCACCAGACCACCGCAGGGCCAACACACATTCACCCCCCCCCCCGGGGCAATTTGGAACAGCCTATTGTGCATGTCGAGTACAACGACACACTTGAGCACATGAAGAACATACAAATTCCACACAGAAATGACAGAGCACGGGACTTGAACCCAGGACCTTCTTGCTTTGAGGCTGACATGCTAACCACTACGCCCCGATGCCGCCCTTGCTACCACACTTCCTTTCTAAAAGTCTAAATTCCAACATGTAATTCCCACTTCTTCCCTTCACTCCACCTGAGGTGACGATTGGAGCCTTATTTTTCTCTTCCAGGTCCGAAAGTCACTCAGCGAATCTTTAATTGCGATCAACATCGCAGATGGAGCGCATCATCTGGATTTAAGGTGAAATCTCCACGTTCTCCATTCTTATTCGATGTGACTTGAGCAGTGACCGTATACTGAACTAAACCGTGTAGGTGTAGTTCAGTACACGTTCAGGTTGAACGGTACACACCTGCACTCACCTGTGGTTATGATCACATGATGGTGGTGTTTTTGCAGGGCTTCTAACAAGGACGATCCTGCATCAGTGACGAAGGCGCGGCAGCAGGAGGCCGCCATCATCGCTAAGTGGGTGAACGCTGCGAGAGAGAAGAGTCACTGGATATCTTTGTAAATATACAGTAATCCAATCATTTTCAGATCAGATGAGAAATACCGTGATTCAGAGTGTTGATTCAAAGCTCCCATGCAGCAAGGGAGCTTTTCTGGCCATGAAATCCACGCCGCGTCGCTTATGCTCACTTTTGGGCTTGACCAGTGGGGGAGCGATAAAGGGGGGAAAAAAAGATTTCAGATTGTTCTTGCGAAGAAACTAACCGAAATCCAGCAAACTCTTCAAAGTTGACTTGACTCAGTTATTTTTACTGCTTGTTTTTTTAATGATGTGAGAATAAAATGAAAATAAAAATGCACAAACTTCCCAATCTTGTTCAAGAGATTTCTGAAATATTTATTGACAAAAGATGTTTTTTTTTTTTGCACGAGTTCACACTATATACATTTTCCAAACTCTTAAAGCAATAAACCAGGACATATCTCCAAACAGATTGACATCTGAACACAATTTCTTCATTATAAACCCCATCAGCATTGAACACAAGTTCAAATTAATGGCTTCTTTCAGTCCTCTACTTCAAAAATTATGTAACTCAAGTCTGAACAGCGCTGTCTTTGGTCGAAGTCTAGGACAGGAATAATAATAATAATTTAAGAAATGTACACAAGCCCTTAATTGTGTATGTAAATGATGAACTGTGTAAAATATGAACATTGGCAATTTGTACACCACATTAACACCTTACTACAAAATACACGTGAGCTGGCTTCATTGATCGGCAATTTAACATAATTGTCATTAGAATCTATCATAAATAAGCACAAAAAAAAAAAAAAAAAAAAAAAAAAAAAAAAAAAAAAAAAAATCAGTATTTACTACAAATCTGTAAACACTAAAACCACAGTGGGATTCATGGGATTATGGGACATTTCGATACAAAACACGAGACTCAAGAATCAAAATAGGCTTCATTGTCATCATTGCTCAGTAAAGATTGAAAAGGCACAAGTAGAACACCACAATTCACTCACTCGGAGCGACGTCTACTCAGTCAGCTAGAACGAACGAGACACGGCTCTTAAACCCGCCAGGGTTGTAAATGTATGTCATGGTATGGACGAGCTGATGTGCTATGCTACTCCAGATGTTACTTTATATTTAAAAAAAAAAACAAACAAAAAACACTAATGACACCTGATTAAGACGTGGAAGGAATAAAACACCTGGGGATGTGCTGTTACAGGAAAAAACTCCTATAACAGTGGTGATTATTCCACTTACCAAGAGTTTTATGCCTCTTATACCCCAGAAAACTGCTACAACTAGCCATTTATCAGTTAACTAAAAATAACCTCGCAGTTCATGATTACAGCGAATGTTGAGCATCTGAGAAACGAGTACATCCCTGTTTTTGTTTTTAAACGTGGGTTAGAACAGCTGGTAAGAGCCTCATTTTTGTCTCGGAGTTAACAAGACCAAAACAATAGTGCAGATTAAACAATATATTATTCCACATCAAGAGGAAAACACAAAACCCTCCATCCGGAATACTTTTGTTCCTCAAGACTAAAGATTTATTATTAAAAAATAAAAAAAGCTTTTCTCCGGTTATAAACCACTGAAACCAGAATTTTATAACAGATGTGCCACATAACCTGGTTTAGTTTTTAACAATACAACAGAAATGTATGTGACTCTCCAGCACCAAACCATAAATAAAACCTCTAGGAGCATATTTTGAGATATAGCAGATTAATGCATTAGTATAATTAGCATAATATGCTAGAAAAAAAATGTCTACACTTTACAATTATATATATATATATATATATATATATATATATATATATATACACACACACACACACACACACACACACACACACACACACACACACACACACACACAAATTCCTACTATTTCTGCATGAACTTGGAATTGTGAGTCAATTCGCTACAGAATATTACTGCAATACTATAGATGTTTCAAATTAAATATATTCATAAAACTGAGTATGGGAAGATTTATTGTGTTAATTAATTTGTTCCAAATTTCATGTTGAAGTTCAAGGATCATTTGTTAATTTCTCAGTTAAAATTTTTTCCATACAAGCACAAAATTTAAATTTTTATTAAAATCGAGCCAAGTGAGCTCTCGAGTGGTGCATCGACAAGGTGCCGCAGCCATCCGCGACCGGGAGACCATGGCAGCTAATTGGCCAACGGGAGAGAGCGACAGCATACGCTCACTTGTTTGTCACTCACAGAGATCACCAGCCAATTGTCGACATCTGTGAGCTCATTCGTACAAGGGGGCGGTTAGCATTTCCCCCTGAGTATGTTAGGCTGACGCAGCACAGCAGTTCGTAAAGAGGCGGGTAGCAGCATCATGCATACACCCCTTCCTGGTTGGTGGTGGTGTGATAGGCAGGCAAAAGAAATTATAAAATAAATAAAATTTCCTTCAGTGACTGGTTTGATACTGAAAAGTCACATATTAGTGCATTAATACAAATCCGTGGTTTGTTTTCAGGTCTACAGCAAACTAATCTTACAGAATTAAAGCAACACCTAGTAATGCTTCTTCCGCAGTCTGCGTCCTGAACTCTCTAAGTATCATATGGCTTTTTAAACAACTAACAGCCAATCAGAGCTCAGGAGGCGGGGATAATAATAGAAGATTGATGCAACGATAAAATAAGGACGTTATTTCAAGTCACTGATTTTAAGTGTACAGATGAATACCTGGTGTTTGAGGTGAATTTGATCATCTAGACTATTACATTATTTGTATTTACAAAATAAAACATGTATAGATGGAATTCTTAAACACCAAAACATAACATTACTTTCCCTATATACACGAATGGCAGTGATCTCTGCACTTGCACAGAAAACATTGGATATATAGAATAAAACAAACTTCCTTTTAAGAAAACAAAATGATTCGGGGAAATCGAACGGCGATGGAGGACAGATTCGGTGGCGAAGGGAACGGGAGACGCCATAAAGTGCTCACAGTCTGTACAAAAAGGTTCACAGTTTAAAAGCGAATTCGACTGAATAAAAACGCACAGATTTCAACGATTAAACACCACCGAGGCTCACGACAGTGTAATTCGTGCCTCTATCTCCATCCAAGCCACTCCATCACAACGATGCTATAATCACGTCACAGTGGCTTCCATTATAGTAACACGAACCACATACGAGGAGTTAAGCACAGTCATGCTGGCTGGGGATGATCCGCTGCGTAGAGAACCGGATTTGTTCTCGTTCAGTGCTGACGAAATAGTTTAGCGCAAAAAAGACAGGATTTTCGCTGTAGTAATAGCAGCAAGCTGTCTGATTCGAGTGTGTTTGTGTATCATCTGAGTTTAATAAACGCCTTTAGAAATTGTCACTAATTAAATAATGTCAAATTACGAAAAGACTCGTTTCCAAAATAGGAAAAAGAATCAAGGCAGTTGGAATATCAAAGGAACTGAGAAGTCTTTCTGTAACGCCCTGAGAAGTGTGTGTGATAGAGATAGAGAGAGAGAGAGAGAGAGACACACTGTGGCCATCACTTAGCCTTTGGCCATATGGGTAGCGGATGGGCTTCGGTGTTGAAGATGTACATGTCCAGGTTAATAAGGTCCGGGTTATCAGAAAACAGCAGGTAGAAGTATTTGAGTGTCTCTCCCAGGAAGAAGCTCTCCATTTTGTCCCGTGGATTCGGAGACTTTGGATCTCGCACATTATTGATGGAGGTGTAACCACCGGTATCAACCTAATAACACAAACAGCAGTCAAGAATACAGGACAAACTGTACATGTGTATACAATAACATTAAAAGTGCACTTCTTAGAGCAGAGGATTCCATATTTATATATTTTATATATCTCAGATATATAGTGCACGCACACACAAAAAAAGTCGTACACAAATATTTTCATGGAGAGCATTTCTCCTTGATCACAGCATGTAATCTCATCATGGCATTGTTGCTCCAGTTGGTCCGGTTGAGGCTCAGCAACAATAATGTGGCAATAAAATAAAGTCGGCTGATGATCTGAATGTACTGAATGAGCAGGTTATCACATCGATGCACTTTTTCTTCCCTGATGGCACGGATATAAAATGGGGACTCAAATAATGAGCGAGTGGTTCAGGAAGCACGAGGAATCATTTTCACATATGTATCAGCACCCCAGAGTCCTGACCTTAACCCTATTGAATGTTTTCGGGATGTGCTGGAGAAGACTTTATGGAGTGGTTCAGT
>JAQMYF010000025.1:30773537-30796599 GCA_030014195.1 Neosilurus mollespiculum
TCTTTTAAATGGTATGGCTAACTCAATTTTGAATTTTTGGTCACTGTGACTCATTTTGCCAGACTGGGTCACATTTAGTCAACAATGTATGCTAACGTGAATGCATGTACACATACATATACTGTTGCTTTGTTAATACTGACCAAAAAAAACTACCACTACTAGAGCAACTACAAAAATGAAAATCTTTGTGAATCCAAAATCTCGAATTGGAACGATGGAATGATCGTTACTGAACTCATTTGGTAATGACATGCCCCACATGGAAATAAAGCTCAGTTACACCAGATTAGCGCAAAAAACAACCCACCACCAGCTTTCAGGGACTTTGGTTTTCCTTTCAGCAACAAGTACTTACTAACACATCACTATATTTCACCCCGCTATACAACCTGGAAAAGCACCAGATTTAAAAAAACATCCTCAAGCCTTTTCATTGCAGAGGTTATCTGTTGTCCCCATAACTCCAACCTACATTCACAGGTGTAAAGACTTTGGGGTCTTTTTTCTGTCATCTAAGAAAACTAATTAGGCAGGTCTGAATTGAGGTCATATTCCTGAAGCTCTGCCCAGAAAGATTACATTGTCCAGTTGAGTGTTGAAAAATGACTGACAGGAGAAACTGCAAACAAGTATTCTGCACCCAGTGTCTTTTTCCCCAGAGCTTCACAGTTTTTGCTAAAACTGCAGCTTAAACCCTTCCAGCTTATTTGTATAAATAAGGAAATAATAAAAAAAAAAATTAACTTTTCTTGAATTTTGTCTCAACACTATAATATTTAAAAAAAAAAAGACCAAATGGAGGAGATGCGACTGAATGACAGCAGACTGAAGACATTTTACCCATCGCTTCTTACTGAACTTCAGAACCAGACCAGTATAATAAAACCCGGGGAACCTTCTCATTAATACTTCCCTCAAAAATCCAACTCACCTTTTTTCAGCCCCAAGATCCACATCGTGTCTAGTGCATCGATCAGAGTTAGCCCCAGTCCAAACCATTCATTATATGATTTGGAAATGGGTTTGAGCTCATCATGACCCCAGGAAAAGTCTTTGTAGCCTTTCCAGGCATGTTGGAAAGCCTCTTGCACGGCCTCCAGCCTGCTCGCAACTGGAAAGCCAAAATAAATAAATAAATAAATAAATAAAATGTGGGAAAGAGAATTTCAAACTGCAACACTGAAAACACACCCATCCTGTGTCTCTGCATGTGTAGCATTATAAAATCTTCACAACACAGGAAGTGAAAGAGTACTACCACAGACCTACTGTTGAGTCCTCAGACTTGGGCAGCATCTCTTTCTTTTTAACATCGGTGTCTTTGTTCATCTTGATCACATCACCATGCCAGCTATATGCAACATAAAAACAAGACATTACACCCTGTTCAAACCACATTTAATATAATGCTAAAAGAATCATTAAGATTTCATATGTGGGCAATATTTTCGTATTTGTAGCTGATGCAGCAGGATAAAGGAAGAAAACAGTAGGGCAAGCCCCTTTTTTGCATCTTCATTGTTCCCTTTTTTTTGGGGGGTTAAAGCCAGGCAACACTGCAGCTAATTAATCTATAACATTGATACAACAAATCCTGACGAGTCCACCTCCAGAATAATCTCCAGAGTTGCTCCAGTATTGAATATCTTTCCTCAGTCTCATGTGAACACATCACAGTATTACGGCTGCAGTTGTTACCCTTTGGTGTTTAAATTTTAAAGATTTTTATTACATTTAATTTTTAGCCATGTTTAATAATAAAATTCAACACCTGCCCCAAAACCTCCACTAAACGCAACCTTAATATCTTTCTCTTCTTTCCTCGGTTTTGGAACAGAAAATGAAGCATTTGTGAAATTATATCTTGACCACCTCCAGCTACGAGAGGTCTGACCTGATTAGTGGTTTGGTACCATCCTCTGACGCCGCCACCTTCACCTCTGCTCCCCGGGGCTCGGAGCCATTTCCTTTACTCCGTGAGCGGTTCAGCAGGACAGGTGGACCTCGCTTACGGAAGCCCTTTTTCTGATGAAGAAAAGGAACCGACCAGGTTTTAACCGTCTTGCTTTCTTGTAAGGTAAACAAACCGTGTCTGGCTATTTAAAGTTCATCTACATGACATCTGTTAAATATTAACACATTTTCATACAACCAGAAAAAAACCCTTAATATTACTGAATAATTCAATAGCTTTCTTTAGTTTTTTAACATGAACATAAAAGTTCTCATCCCCTGCTGACATGCTCGAGCGAAAATATTTGAATTTGCCTCATTGCTCATTACAGCATGCTAAATTGGGCAGCACGGCAGCGTAGTAGTTAGCATGTCTGCCTCTCAGATAAAGGTCCTGGGTTCAAGCCCCAGGCTCGGCGAGGGCATTTCTGTGTGGAGTTTTGCATGTTCTCCCCATGCTTGCATGGGTTCCCTCCCACAGCCCAAAGATATGCCAAATTGGCCCTGGATGCGGATGCGAGTGTGATGGTTCTGTGTTGCCCTGTGATGATCTGGGAAGCTGTTCAGGGTGTACCCCACCTCTGCCCAGTGTCGGTTAAGATAGGCTCCAGCAACCCTAATAGGATTAAGTGGTTGGGCAAATGAGTGAGAGTGATACAGCATGGCAAATTCAAACAATGTCAAAATCTTAAGGAGATTGCAGTCATTACTAATATTAAAATCCATCCAAAAAATATACTACAGACATATCCGTAAAGTTTTTCATTTGCTTTGTTGGTTTTATTATCTTGAAATGAGGATACACTAACTTTTGCACTGTTTACCTGTAAATTAAGTTACCCATCAAATGATGAACTACAATTGGTACGTCTCTCTAATTGGGACAGGCTAACCTCTGAAGGGGGCTCAGGCAGAATAGCTTTGCCTCCACTCTTCACCTCGAAACGCTCCTGCATCCCATTGCCATTATTCCCTTCTTCGACCGTGTCGGGCCAAGCTGTTAAAAAAAAAAAAAAAGTGTACCAACAATGTGATGAATTAGATCTGCGTGTGTGTGTGTGTGTGTGTGTGCTCACTTTGGATGGGTTAAATGAAGACCCAAATTTCCCTTCTGGGATTAATACAGTACATCAAAAAATAAACAAATGACAAAATAAAAAATGTATCTACTTATTTATGTTGGAGTAATATTAAAAATGTCATATGTACCTCCCCAGTGTGTTAAAAGACCAGGGTATATGACGATCCCACTGATCAGGAACAGAACCAAAACAAATAGGATAAGGCTGCGCTGCAGGCTGGACAGCTGCTTCCATTTCTGTACATGCAAAACATCACGAATAGAGAGAGAGGCAAATCCAGATCAGTGCATTTCAGTTCATGAACCTGTGAAGGATTATTTCAGCTGCACGTGTTAATATTTAACATCTAATTCAAATATAATCTCACCCTCCAGTAAGACTGCTTGCGCCGTTTGCCGTTAGTATAAGCCCCACTGTCATTAACTGTGACAGACACAAAATCCTTTCTGGTTGGAGCGATCATGTCTCTGGGTCTCTAGGACCCTGAAGAAAGAACACATGATAAGAGTGTGAAGAAAAGATAAAGAAATGCGTATAACTGTTACAGAAGTCTGTCATGTGACACAACGGCAGCACGTTTATTACATTTGCTGAGCCACCTTATCAAATTAGGGTCCCGAGGCTGCAGCCTATTTCAGCCAACACTGGGCGAAGGCGGGGTACACCCTGAACAGCTCGCCACTCAATCACAGGGTCAACACACACAACCATTCACACCGAGTGGCAAACTGGAACCGCCAATTAGACTAACATGCATGTCTTTGCACTGTAGGAGGAAACCAGAGTACCCAGAGGAAACCCAGACAATCACTGACAGTGATTCAACCTATCCAATCAGCAAAAAGGTCACTATTTTTCATCATCATCAACACTGTCATAAACACAGCTCATATACGTCTCTGATGTAGGAGAGTCACGTGACCAGTGGTTTGAGGTGAGGACAGCTACAGGTGTATGGGGTTGTACTGTTAGTGAGTCTTAGGAAGGAAACCTTACACACAGGACGGTGTTAAAGGCACATAACGCATATTACATTACATGTCCTCTTCCACATGGCTTTAAGAGCAAAACCGCTTTCATGCTACATAACTAATTTAAAACAGCCAATTCAAAAAAACAGCTTTCGGACATTCCGCCTCAAAAACAACTTTTTTAAGTTAAAACGTATATACAAAGTACAAACTAATCACCTGTCTAGTCGCAAACTTAGCAATCACTACTATTTTTGAAAGACAACACACATATAAGCTTACATTACCTTTCCAAAAGTAGACGCTTCCACGACAAAGTCTCCCCGGACCAAAGCTCTCTCGGTCCGCCTACGCTCTTACGCGAGTCCGAGGCATGACAAAGGCCTACTCCGCGACAATCATCTCAAACATTCAACTGGAAGATTTGCAACCAGTGGAATATTTGTCGCATACTTAGAAGGAGTGGTTACATCTTTTAAAAAACAAATAAAACATCAATTAAGTCATTTCCCAGCCCTTTTAAAGAACTCGGACTTCGGCGACGTGGCTTTAACTCCGGCAAAAAAGAAAAGTACACCTGTAGCGTCTCAGCCGTTTTCTCATCTCACGAGCCTGCTGAAATCACGGGTGGCTTGGTTACAAATTCCCGAATGGGCGGGGCCACCGTCACAGCCAATCAGAAATGGCAGTCTGAATCCAAAAATCCCTCCCTTCTGTGGTGCACTACGAATCGTATAAAAGCTACTTGTTTACAAACCAGTTAGTGCACTTATATAGGGCGTAGGACGCGATTTAGGATTCGGCCTGTGAATATTTCCATAACAACGGTGTCTTGAGTAAAAAAAAAAAAAAAAAAAAAAAATTGCTGCATCTCTTTTGGCATATTATTCAGTTTTAAATAAATAAATAAATAGATAGATAGATAGATAGATAGATAGTTAGATAGATAAATAAATAAATCCTGGATCAGACACAATATGTTTATTGCATTACATAGAATATGTAAATATCTTGTCATAATGGAATTAATTCAATGACCAGCATATAAATTAAAATATCTTGGACATTATGAACCTCAAAAATATTTGTACATATCACCTAAAAAAAAAAAAAAAAAAAAGTACCTGAACAAAAGACAGCAGCACCCAAAATAAATTTCATATGTTCTGACCAATTGCTGCTTATACTTACATATTCAAAAACCTCCCGCTTTCACCCCCTATATTTGTTTGCTATGGCACAGTATGCACTCACTCTTTCGCGGGGGGGGGGGGGTTGGTGGAGCCTACCTCGGCCAACACTGGGCAAAGGCGGGGTGCATCCCGAACAAGCTCGCCAGACAGCTGCAGGGTCAACACACACATCCATTCACACTCACACCCACAGCTAGGGCCAATTTGGAACAGCCAGTTAACCTAATGCCTGGTCTTTGGACTGTGGGAGGAAACTGGAGTACCCCGGGGAAACCCACGCAAGCGGAGGGAGAACATGCAAACTCCACACTGTAACCCAAAATTCGAACCCAAGACGTTCTTGTTGTGAGGCAGACATACTAAGCACTACGCCACCATGTCGCCAGCTTTCAATCGTACATCTTCTGGTGCATTGATTACCTCTGGGACTTATGGCGTTCACCAGACGTCAGGTGATTCATACGTCTTGCAACCTTTCGGTATACAGTGACCGAATGTCAGGGTTTTCAGTGTAGCCTCAAGCATTGAAAGAGATGTTGATGTGTTTAATGTTGGTGTAGACAACAGAAAAACTACATAAATAATTCGCAATTACTTAGACCCTGAATACCGTAATTACCATAGATAAAGGTGAAAGCTTGCCAAGTTGGACTGATGGAGGTACTCCAGTAAGCCCCATTTCACCATTGGTAAATAGCACTTGGGCCACCTGTTGAACACCGCTTTCCACTTGTCAACTCATATTCACTATAATTCCCAGAGGTAACGAAGGCAGCATTAAACTTCAGCGAAGATCACAGTGAACTTGGTTGTGGGTTGTTTCATTCTGATACGTATGAGAGCAAACCAGGTGATCGACAGCTTTAAAAGAAACCTGGATGGATGATGGCACGCACCAGGGCATAAATAAGAAGCGCTGGTTTCAAGAACTTTGTAAACAACAACAACAACAACAACAACAAAATAGTTCATTTAAACAATGTGTGCAGCAAAACATCATTGCAACTTGGCAACTTCTGTAAACTGGTAGGAAGCTAAAAGAAAGCGGAAAGTGTCCGCTGGTTCGTTTTATTTATTTATTTTGTTGAGAAAACAACAACGTCCAAAAGGGCTAGAGCTTGAAGAATTGCTTCTTCGCTTTTGTCTGCAAAATGCAGCTGTGTTTAACAAGGGACCAATTAACACCAGCTCAGCAGTCTGTAGGGAATATGTGTGTGTGTGTGTGTGTGTGTGTGTGTGTCTTGTGGAAGTCTCTAGCTGAAGCACACAGATCCTATAGTAAATCCAAAGTCTTCTGCAAGGTCACTGTGGCCAAACAATGCCAAGTCTCTGATGGGTAAAAGCTCCAGGTCTTCGGTTTCAAACTGGAACACTGACTCTTGTGGTCTTGTATCCAGATCCTCCCTTGCCTGCAGTTAAAACGTTTATCATTAATTATGATCATGATCTCCAGGTATTACAGCAGCTATATTGACGAAAATAATCTTGAAAGGAAACATACTACACAATCTTGTAATGTCCCCAAGAAACTCTGCCTCCGAGAATCAGCGAGAAATCTGATTTCTCGCTCTCCTGAACCCTGCCTGCTCCCTCGCCCGCAGGAGAACGTAATGTTCTGTGCCGCCTGCTTGCTGTTTAGCCGCAGGAACCTCATCTGCACCACGCTCGTTTCTGTATACTCAAACTTTAGAACAATGAAAGAAAGAGGTTAAAAAAAACAACTCTGCAAAAGGTAATAGATCTCCGAAGCTTTATGCGAGGCATACCTGAAAGCCTTGCTCTGTCCTACTCAGCCAAGTGAAAGAATCCTCCTGTGAGTATTTTAACCAGGCTTTCACCGGGACCTGCAGCACACGAGTATGTATTAGTTTCCATAACAAGGCAAAAAGGGTCACAGCACCCTTTCAGGATCAGAAATAAGAAGTCGTCTGTACTTAACCTGGGACCGGAGTGGAGAAAGACATGTCTGGCCTCCTAAAGTGAATCTGCAGTAGACTAGAAAAGCATCAGCAGGATTGCCTTGGTTCGGATCGATATAATACATTCCTAAAATAAACAAAACCATCGTTTAATGTTTATCACATGCTGCAAATGAAGATAAAATCATTAAATAAGGCCCATTTCTTCTTTATTTCCAATCAAGGATGAATCATTACATTTGTAGAAAAATTCAGTTTAACATAATCTGTTATTTGGTGGCACGGTGTCGTAGGGGTTAGCTCGTCTGCCTCAGAGCAAGAAGGTCCTGGGCTCGAGTTCTGGGCTCGGCAAAGGCGTTTCTGGTTGGAGTTTACATGTTCACCCGATGCTTATGTCAGTTTCCTGCCACAGTCTAAAAACATGCACATTAGGCTATTTGGCTGTTTCAAATTACCCCTAGGTTTGCATGTGTGTGTGTGTGTGTGTGTGTGTGTGTGTGTGTGTGTTGGGGGAATCCTGTGATGGACTGGCAGACGTACCCTCATCCTTCATCCAGAGTCAGCTAAAATAGGCTCCACCCTGCGAATCTAGTCGGATTAGGCACTTTAGCAAATTAATGAATGAATTCTATTAAAGAAAAATAAAAGAGTGAAGTAACTATTGTTTACAGCTATTAACAATATACTAGTACAGCCCAAAATATTTTGTGGATCACACCACATTAGTTCATATAGTTCAAGTATATATATAAAAAAATTTCTCCAATCCATTATTAGTTATATTTAATGTTGTGCGTAGTGGTAATAGGTCCACCTCACAGCAAGAAGGTCCTGGGCTCAAGTCCCGGGCTCAGACGTTTCTGTTTGGAGTCTGCATGTTTTCCCTGTGTTTACATGGGTTTCCTCCGGGTACTTTGGTTTCCTTCCACAGTCCAAAGACATGCACGTTAGGATAATTGGTTGTTTCAAATTGACTAGGTATGAGTGTAAATGGTTGTATGTGTGTTGCCCTGAATGGTCTGGCGAGTTGTTAATGGTTTTAACCTCTTGAGACCCCACCGTCCTCATATAAGGACATCATATTTTCTCTCAACTATACTGTGTGCATTTCAATGTCGAAGATCCTCATATAAAAGCAACTGGGTGTTAATCTTTAGCCAAACGTCTTCCTCTTTAACCCTTAAGGGTCAAGGTTATAATTGACCGTTTTTGACTACTTTTGATTTTACCTTTATATTTCACCTTATAACACTGTTTACCTTTTTTTCAGCACAACCTCCCCTCTGTGACCTTACAGTTACTTTTTTATTGTGACATTCTGTATCAACACATTGGACCGAAAAATTATGCAAAAAACACAAAATCCAAGCATAAAAAAGGTTGTTGTTTTTTTCTTTGAAAAACACAAATGTTTAACTGACCATTTTTATAACTTAGAATGCATCATAAATTGAAAATTATAAAAAAGCATGTACAAATTTAGCACTGAGATTTCCAGGGTGTGATACTCCTCCTGTTGTCCACTTGACATCAGCGTTTACCTGCAGACTGCCTTGGGTATTTTTTTTGCTGACATCACAATAGGTGCAGGAAGTTAAATTAAATTAATTGAATTATTAATCATAACTTTGATTTTACTTGGCCTATCAACACCATTTAAAAACTGGTATATAGCTTAAAGTCTGACACAAATTGAAACCAAGACTTGGCAAAACTGCGTTTTCCTGCTACGTCATCTTTAATCAGCCACAGGATTTGGACGCACCGGCTTGTCCAACGACTCCTAAGCATTAAAGATGTTGATCAAGTTCAATATTTCTCAGGTGGTAAGGAAAGGAAGCAGTGTGAAGAAATGCCAGGACTTTATGAAACTACATTATGATTTGTGTCTTGGGTTAATTACCCATGTCCCATGTGCTCATCTTACAACATATACTTTGTGAAAGTGACCAAATTAGAAAACAACAACAACAACAAAAAAAAAAACCCTCTTGCTCAAAGTATTTACAAGATGGATTGTGTTTGACCTTTCAAGGTCACACAAGGACAAAGGTAAGTGTCTCATCTGAAAGTCAATATATATTAGTGTTCCATATATCCAAACTTTATAACCTTTCTCTGACCATCACCATTGACCTTGGCATTCCAAAATTGCATCACTTCTGGGACTTATGTAGGGTAGTGTCCATACCAAGTTTGGTGAAAATCCATGCATGGGTGTTGTCAAAACTAAGTTCATCGACATACTGACTCACAAGTGCTGGTTATTACAATTCTTCCACTAAAACACAGTTTTGGGAGGAGGTAATTACTGCCATCAATTAATCTGTTTATTATTAGCCCTAGATTATATGGAATGTCCATCATACTAGCCACCGTCAGTTTGCCGTCACCATAGCAACTTCCATACCAAGCAATGCAATAAACGAGTACATTCACATGTCTAAACCTGACATTTGAATTACAGCCTGTACTACTTTTATAAATAATTAATCAACACCTTCTGTCTATTTGAGAATTCATTAGCACTATGATTTTTTTTCTCATTCTAGAAATATTACCATACGATACTGCCATTGGCTCTATCATATTAAAACCTTCAGTCAGGATCTTCATAATGTGTTAGGGCAGTTTTTTAAGCCTGCAGATGATATGTGTCTATGGTTTCATCAGAAGAATGAATATTGCTTTCAGACTGCCTTCAAGGCAACCCCACATCCACTATCTAGGGAACAGGATGTGATTTGACACCATATGGCCAAATGTATGGGAATGCCTGAACATTCATAGCCTATATGAACATGTTGAGCATCCATCCATCTTACTTATCTAGCAGGGTCGTAAGGAAAGCTGGAGCCAATCCCAGCTGACTTTGTGCAAGGGGCAGGGTATATCCTATGTACCTATCACAGGGCTTGAATGTTGAACATCCAACATGTCAAAACATCTTCTTCATCTTCCGACTGCTCCAGTTAGGGGTCACCACAACAGCATCCTTCTCCATCACATTCAGTCCTCTGCATGCAGTCCGTCTCCATCACACCAATCACCTGCATGTCCTCCTTCACCACATCCATAAATCTCCTCTTTGATGTTCCTCTTCTCCTCCTACCAGGCAGTTCCAACCTCAGAATTCTTCTACCTACATATCCTTCATCCCTCCTCTACACATGCCCAAACTATCTCACTCTGGCCTTTCTTCAGTTTAGAATTCTGTCCATTCTTGTCACTCACAGAGAACATCACAGCATCTTCACCTAGAGCTCCGCCTTATGTCTTTTTGTCAGTGCTACAGTCTCCAAACCACACAGCATTCCTGGTCTCACTACTGTCTTAAAAACCTTTTCCTTCACTCTTGCAGATACCCTTCTATCACAAATCATTCCAGCTACTCTTCTCCACCCATTCTACCCTGCTTGCACTCTCCTCTTCATTTCTCCACTTCACTCTAGGTTATCTTGAAAAGATAACCCCACATATCAAGTATCAAGTATCAAGTATCTGGGGGCAACCGTGGCCTAATGGTAAGAGAAGTGAGTTTGGTACCAAAAGGTCACTGGTTGGATTCCTGGAAATGTATGGTGGCAGGGGAGGGCCCCCTCCTTCCTCCACCTTCACGGCTGAAGTGCTACTGAGCAAGGCACCTAACCCCCTATTTGCTCTCTGTGTGCCGCTGCTCTGTGTGTGCAATTTGTTTGGTTCGGGTAAATGCAGAGCCAAATTTCCCTTGTGGGATTAATATAATATAAAACAGTACAAAATCAAGTATTTGCTGTATAGCTGCAGAAACAGAGTCATCTACCCTTATTACCTCTATCCCTTGTAGCTGCACTCTTTCATCACCATCCCTCTCATTCACGCACATTATACTCTGTTTTACTCCTGCTAATATAATGCTTTGAATTGGTCCACCCTTTGGTGCAATAACAGAGTCCAGTGTTCTGGGAAGGTTACTGAATTTTGGGATTAATGCCCATTGGATTGGTGAGGTCAACAACTGAGTTTGGCTTGAAAAGATGGCCTTGTGCTCCACTTAATCCCAAAGTGCTTGAAGTCAGTGCTCAGTTCAGGACACTCAAGTTATTCAACACCAACCTTGGCAAACCATGTCTTCATGGGCCTCACTTTGTGCATTGTCACATTCTAGACGACTGTGTGCTACCAAAACTGTGGCGGCAATTTCAGGGGACCACATACATTTAAGCATATAATGCAAGCTTAATTATAGACATGCAGACAGACCTACAGATCTGCAAAAAAAAAAAAACCCGAGGCACTACAGACATATTCATCTATCATTGTATAGTATATGGTCTAGTTGCTGGTATGGGATTTGAGACAAAGCTCATTTGTGAAGTAATGTAGAAGCTAGCTGTAATGAATATGAGTTATACCATTGGTGTAATTTGGGCGACATATCATCAACTCCAAGCAGGAAGTCGCCGGACGCTCTTTTGTGCCGTCAGGTGGATCTATGAAGAGCCGCAGGTCTTGCTGTAAAGAATTCAATAGAGTTCTGATGAGGGGGTAGTTGGGCATGTCTGATTGAGATATAAGGTCCTGATTCGAGAGAGAGAAAGACAGAAAGAGACAGAGAGAGAGAGAGAGAAAAAACACACATATTATGGACATGGGGCAGGAATTTTTTTCCTCTTATTGTATGATATTAATTACTGATTATGAAAATGCAGTCCAGTTTGGGTTACATGCCTTCAGCTGAGACATTGTGAGGTTGAGAGATAATCCTGGCGGTCCCGGAAGACCAGGTGGTCCCTGCAAGTGTCAGAGATTGTAAAGTAAGTAAAGTAAGTAAAGTTTTGGAGCCCATAAAATAAGAATAGGTATATTCAACTCACAGGTAACCCTTTTAATCCTACACGTCCTCGAAATCCAGGAAAGCCCTTTAATCCCTGCAAACAGAATAGGTTTTGTGTTTCAGTCACACACTTGATACACTATACTGTGCCCTATTTCTTTATTAACTCCCTACCTTTTCTCCAAACAGGCCCTGTGGAGGACATAAGTAATAAGAATTAACAATCATTTTATTCTGATTAGAGAGCTACACTTCAAGGAGGATCATTTTCTTCTGGAAGTGCTTAGACTTCATTAGCACACCATTAAGAGTCTTGTGGGAGCTCTGTGTGACTTTGAGCTCCAATACAACTCCAACTGATGCAATTATATGCTAGATGTTTCAGTAAGATATTAAAAGGAGAAAGCTTACAGGCATCCCTGGTAGTCCTGGGTCCCCTCTTCTCCCCGGTGGTCCAATATCACCCTAAACACAACACACTTTATAGCTAATCTCTCTATAATGTTTGAATGGTAATTTGGTTATGTTCTACACTATTTGGTGTATTTGGATGTTAATAAGTTTACCACCTGCTCTCCTTTTGGGCCGTCTTTGCCCATTTCTCCAACAAACCCCATTTGCCCCTGAAATACATAGTAAGGATTAAACACATATGATATTAATGATAATACAATATTGTTGGCAATAGATGAACGGTACCTTTGCTCCATCGCCCCCTTGTGGCCCATGTGGTCCCATTTCTCCCTTTTCTCCCTTTATATGAAAAACACAGGATACATTAATAATAATAATAATAATAATTATTATTATTATTATTATAAATTACATACATATTGCACAATTATTATTGTAACTGTTAAATTATGAATTACTCTATATACACATGTATACACACACAAGACTCAGGGGGAGGCTGGAACCTATCTCAGCTGGCACAAGGCAAAAGCAGGATATACCCTGACCATCACAGGGCAACACACAACCTTTCACAATCACATCCATATCCAGAGCCAATTTGGAACAGCCACTTAGCCTAGTGTGCATGTCTTTGGACTGTGGGAGGAAACCGGAGCACCCGGAGGAAACTAACACAAGCACGGGGAGAACATACGAGCTCCACACAGAATCAAACCCAGGACCTTCTTGCTGTGAGGTGGATGACCAACTCTCCTAAACCACACTATACATACACTTTACATAGTATATATTTAAACAAGTAGCAGATCTTCTCTGGCATGCTGCCTGATACACATATAGCTGAGCGTCACTGACACACATCACCAGAGGAAACGCCTGAGCCAAGCACGGCATTTGAACCCTGGGATTTCTTTCATGAATATAACAAACATGTGGGTGGTAGAACGGTGTAAACCTAGAAGCTGCCCTTGCTGGTGTATTATAGACATTCAAAGACACCATAATATAAAATGATCTGGAAATGCAACCCAGGATCTTTAATTCCACAGCGGTAATTGTATTATACCTGTGGTCCTAGTTCACCCTTTTCTCCTTTTTCTCCATTTAGTCCAGACAAACCCTGCAGCAAATACAAGGACGGAGAGACGATATATGAGTTATAAACCAGCCATTTAGTAAAGTTAATCCAAAATCTAAAATAAGCACATAAAAAATTAATTTTCTCAAAACAAAAATACAGTAGTGAGAAGGGTGATGATGACTCTTAATAATAATAATAATAACAACAACAACAACAACAACAACAACAACAACAATAATAATAATAATAATAATAATAATAATAATAATAATAATAATAATAATAATAACAACAACAACAACAACAACAACAATAATAATAATAATAATAATAATAATAATAATAATAATAATAAGGCACACTTCTGGTCTTTCAGTCCTCATTTGCTCTGTCCCAAATGCACCCATAACAGTTTATCACCCCATGACTACATAACCAAATTTCAGATTGAGAAGAATACAACAGGTCTTAGAAGGTTACATCACTCACATATGGGCCCGGTCTTCCTGGTGGCCCAGACCACCCCAGAGATCCCGGCAGTCCCTGAAAAAACAAGATTAAAAAAATATTTTTAAATGACATATTCTATACATTTGGCTTTATTGAGACACACAAATCAGAAAATGGCAGGGAAATTAGTTCTTTTTAGGTTTACCTTTTCTCCTCTGATCCCTCTCAGGCCCTTCGGTCCAGCTTTCCCTCTTTTTCCCTAAGAGGAGCTCAGTATATTCATTTACATTTACATTTATGGCATTTGGCAGACGCCCTTAAACAGAGCCTTATATTTCCATATATCATTTTTGTTTTATACAACTGAACAACTGAGGGTTAAGGGTCTTCATCAAGAGCCCAACAGAGGCAGCTTGGCAGTGCTGGGGCTTGACTCCCGGATCTTTAGATCAGTAACCGAGAGCCTTATCCACTGAGCCACTGCTGCCCACTGTTTAAATCAGAGGTTTGTAACCCTGGTTCTGGAGGACCCCTGTCCTGCTCCTTTTAGTGCTGTCCCTGCACTGTCACACCCATTTCAAGTTATGAAGAGCTCTTAAGTAGCTAATTTGTTTAATATGGTGTGATGGGAACAAGGAAAACACTAATATTAGCAAGATAGAAGGTCCTCCTGGACCAGGGTTGGGAACCTCTTGTTTAGAGGGATTTCATGAAAATCCAACCTGATTTTCTTACCAGCCGTCCATTTTTCCCAGTTCTTCCAGGCTGCCCATCACGGCCATCCTTCCCCTGAACCAGACAAGAGCTTCTGGTCAGTACACAGAACTGGTTTGGACTCACCATTGGATAAGTAATAATACATATAAAAGGGGAATCCTTCTAGTGAGCAATAAAAAGTGTCCTGACCTTCTGACCTTTCTGTCCATCCCTTCCATCAAGGCCAGGCTTGCCCTTTGGACCCTGAAGAAATGTAGCAAGACAAACATGTGCATAGATAAGGGGTGTAGTCTTTAAAAAAAAAAATAATAATAAAAATAAATTATATATATGTTTTTTTTTGTTTTTTTCAAATATAAATATACTGTATATATTTGAAATTAGTATAAAAAAAAATAATTAAAATAAAACCATCAACTAGCCATCCCTCAAAATAACCCAGCTTTATTTGCTTTTTCTAGGGGCGGGGCCCATATCCAAGCCAGAAAAAAACCCTGAAATGAAGAAACTGGTCAGATTGTTTGCATCACAATATTGTATAACAATTTTTCCCTCAGCCTTTGAAACGAAATGCTTATTAGTGACGTAGAAACAATTGACACACATTTGCTGAACCACTTCTCCTCATTACTAGGGTAACAGTGAGGCTGAAACCTATCTCAGCCAACACTGGGTGATCGCATCATATCATGGCCAGCACACACAACCATTCACACTCCCATCCACACCTAGGGGCAATTTGGAACAGCAAATTAGCACAATGTTCATGTCTTTAAACTTCGGAGTAACCAGAGGAAACCCATGCAGGCAAGAAGAGAACGTACAATCTCCACACAGAAATATCTGAGGCCGGGACTCAAATCCATGACCTTCTTGCTGTGAGGCAGACATGCTAACCATGACGATTTGGAAACATTATAAATTTTTATTGTAGCTGTAGTAAAAGCAAAGTAAACAAATTTTTGAGATTCAGGACACATCTGTTGAAATACCGGCTGTGTACAATAACTAACTGCTAATAAACATGAGGGACTGAAAGACTGACCTGAGGTCCTGGAGGCCCAACAATCCCCGGCACTCCCATCGTCCCTTCAGGCCCCTGCACACAGGAGCAAAGACGTTGCTAAAAATACTACGAAATAAACGAAAAGCCTACAATCCGTGCTTCTTATTTATAACATTTTTAGATCCATATATTTATATTTAAAAAATCCATTAGACTGTACCTCTAATCCAGGAAGTCCTGGAGGTCCTCTGATACCTGGCAAGCCATCCGACCCCTAAAGAAAAAGAACAAAATCACTGCATCAGGTGTGACTAATGTAAATGAGAGTTGATTAACAGCACTTTTTTGGGACTTACGGCTTCTCCGGGAGGTCCTGGCCTGCCTGGGTCACCTTTTGAACCTTCATTTCCAGGTAATCCTTTAGGACCTGTCCAGCCTTCAGGGCCTCTGGGACCAGGAGCTCCCTATTGTCAGAGGATTCAGTTATGGGGGGAGGGAGAGAGAGAGAGAGAGAGAGAGAGAGAGAGAGAGAGAGAGATACACCAACCGGTATTCCAGGTTCTCCTGTGTCCCCCTTAGATCCTCTATGTCCGGTTGCCCCCTGTGACAGATTATTTTAACACAGAAGAAATTTCCTCATATTATTTATCTATATAATTTATTATATACTATATTATCTGTCTTATCTATATATATATTATTACATTACTATATAAGAATATGTGCACATATTATTATTTATTATATAATGATATAAATAGTTGCCCAATAGATGCTCACTTAAAGAGTTAAGCCCATCCTGAGATAAAATATTCAATATGTATTTTGAGATAAAACACAACACTGCAGTCCAAAATCATTAAAAAACATTAAACCAGGTGGCATGGTAGTGTAGTGGTTAGCACATCCGCCTCTAGCACATCCGCCTCACTGCAAGAAGGCCTGGGTTCAATTCCCGGGCTCGGGGCGTTTCTGTGTGAATTTTGCATGTTCTCCCCGTGTTTGCGCGGGTTTCCTCCGGGTACTCCGGTTTCCTCCCACAGTCCAAAAACATGCACAGAGGCTGACTGGCTGTTCTAAATCACCCCTAGGTGTGAGTGTGAATGGTTGTATGTGTGTTGGCCCTACGATGGCCTGGTAAGTTGTTCATTTTGTACCCCACCCTCCCCCAGAGTTGGCTGAGATGGGTGCCAGCATTCCCACGAAGCTAATTAGAAATAAGTGGCTTAGCAAATGAACCACCACCAGTATATTTTTACCTCTGTTGGTTTGTGTGTAACAAAAAGTTAGATAATTTCATTTTGGAGGTGATGCATGCATGGGATCATTTTGAAAAAGTTTCCAGAAATCCAGAAAAATGCCTATTCTTTTGTAATATGAGGCAAAATGATAAGCAGACGCCCACTAGGGGGAGACATTTCATTATAACTATGCCAAGTTATAATAATCCTTTTGTTTGGCAGAGATGCTTTGCAGTCTATGAGTGCCCCTCTAATTCATTAATAACTTTTTTCCCCTCAATATATTAAAAAGTAATTAGAATCTTATTCAGTGTAATTACACATAAATTCTTGGATAAAAAGATAAATCCAAAATCGTAAAGAATTTTGTAGAGAACTTTTTATAAAAGCGGCAGAGGTTTATTTGACAATTTAAACTTTTAACTACCCGAACCCATAACTAACATTTAAGAGTCCTTGAAGTAGACACTATATATGACACTGAACAATGCTATGGGGCATCTTTACCTGTTCCATATGCATGAACAAACTCTAAGCAAGGCCAAAGCTATTACATAAAGATAACGCATGGAGATTACCTGTTGGCCAGGTTCTCCCAGAGCTCCTGTCACCCCATTAATGCCAGGATCACCCTGTAAGACAAAAATAACATGTAGGACAATATACTAAATATCTTCTATTTAAGCACTTTATATGGTATATATCTTGTTTACAGATACAAAATGTTGAAATAGGTACATGAAGAAATTGGATACCTTTGGGCCTGGTGGACCATCCGGACCTGGAGATCCTCTGAAACCTATCAGACCCTGAATTAAACATCCAAAAGAAATTACATTTGTTAATTACAATAAATGTGGACATAATGCAAATCATGACATCATATTTCCATCCAAATGATCCACAATTATAAGCATATATTCAAAACTTATATTTTGTGTAAGGACTCATACTTCACTTCTTTTATCGTACCTCTAATCCCAACAGCCCTGAAGGTCCAGGTTTCCCCATCAATCCACTCTGACCCTGGAAAACACATCACAATAAATGGTAAAATCAGAACATGCATGAACAAACAGTCAAACAATTGAAATCGCACGACCTCACTCAAGTAAGCACTAACCAGAAATCCAGGATAGCCTTTATCACCCTTTGGCCCTCTTTCTCCTTGGAACCCAAAGAGTCCTGGAGGGCCGGCATCCCCCAGGATGCCCCGCAGCCCAGAATCACCCTGAAAATAGCAAAACAAAAAAGTTGTACTTACATACAAAATGATAATACACTTCTTAGAACATAGTGTGGCGCCATGGTGGCGTTGTGATTTGCACATCCCCCACAGAGCAAGAAGATCCTGGGTTCGAGCCCCATATGAGCGTTTCTGTATTGAGTTTGCATGTTCTCTCCATGCTTGTGTAGGTTTCCTCCATGTACTTTGGTTTCCACCCACTGTCCAAAGACGTGCACATTAAGGTAATTGGATGTCCTTGATTGCTCCTAGGTGTGAATGTGAGTGCGAATGGTTGTGTGTGTGCCCTGCAGTGGTCTGGCAAGCTATTCAGGGTGTACCCCACCTTCGCCCAGTGTCAACTGGGAAGGGCCCCAGCCTCTTTGAGACCCTAATAAAGAATAGATTGTTAATTTATTCATTCATTTTCTAAGCCACTTAATCCTCAATAGGGTCGCGGGGAGGCTGGCGCCTATCTCAGCCGACTCCAGGTGAAGGCAGAGTATACCCTGAACAGCTCGCCAGGCCAATGCAGGGCCAACATGCATACAACTACCAATTAGCCTACTGTGCATGTTTTTGGGCTGTGGGAGGAAACCAAAGTACCCGGAGCAAACCCACACAAGCACAGGGAGAACATGCATACACCACACAGAAACACCCGATCCGGGGAATCGAACCCAGCCCTTCTTGCTGTGAGGTGGACGCCACCGTGCCGCCCAGGATAAAGTGTTTAAAAAAATAAAATGAGATCAGGACTTGGTGTACCTTTTGTCCCTTAGGACCTGGATCTCCTCTATTGCCCACAAGTCCTTCAGCCCCCTACAATAAAAACGATTAAAAATAATTATTCTTATACAGTATAAATAACCCTAATTTTCACTATTTCATATAATAATGAGGTAGAGGTAATAGTATTAAATGGAAGAAACAAACCTCGTTTCCACTTGGCCCTCTCTCTCCCTGCATCCCTTGAGGGCCTTTTTGCCCTGGCTCTCCTTGAATGCCCAGTGGTCCAGACTTCCCGACAGGCCCAACGGAGCCCTATGATACATATTCGAGTAGCTGAATTACCCCCCAAAAAACACCAAAAACCTTCCAACAGTGTTAAAATAAAGCAAAAGTAAATAATACAATTAAATCCCATACATTATACATTATTATAAAATACAACTGATTTATGAAGCTGCAGTGGAAGCACATGTGATAGTGTTGTTTTTTTTAAGGCTCACTCACATATTCCCCCTTTCTCCCAGATGCCCCTTCTAACCCCCGAGGCCCAGGAAATCCCTGGAGAAACAAAAACACACACTTTAGTCGACATGACCTTCTACGACTACCTGTAATAATATAAAACTGATGCCAATAAGTTAAAGATGAAAGCTGGAGATGTGCACCATTCCTATTCCACCATACTATGTAAATCATTTGCTAGAGCTCCAGTGCAAGAATCTCTCACATACCATAAACCTTAATATGATGAAAAGAATGAACTGAATTAACCTGCTGTCCCACTAGCCCAGTAGATCCAGGTTCACCCAGAGGTCCTGGCGCTCCCTTAAAAAAAAATCACATAAATATCCATTTTTATTCAACATCACATTCAGCATCCCTTCATATTTCTTATACAGTGAAGTGGAAGTTGCTGAATATTCCCTGATACGACATCCACTGAGCCTGTGGTGAATAAACCTCTTATAATTGATCAGCAAATAATCAATAATCCACTCATTCATTCATTTTCCAAAGCCGCTTAATCCTCATTAGGGTCGTGGGGAGGCTGGCGCCCCTCTCAGCCGACTCTGAGCGAGACCAGGTACACCCTGTACAGCCATTGCAGGGCCAAAACACACACAGACAATTAGCCTACTGTGCATGTTTTTGGACTGTAGGAGAAAACTGGAGTATCCAGAGGAAACCCAGGCAAGCACAAGGAGAACATGCATACACCACACAGAAACACCCAAGCCTGGGAATCGAACCCAGGTCTTCCTGCTGTTAGGCGAATGTGTGCCACCATATCACCCTTAATACATTATTGGGTCACTGAAAATATGTTCTCGTTTCTGATTGGTGGAAAGCCATCAAAGAATTCTGGGTATTTTTCTATAAGCTGATATAGTCATTCTTGACATTGAGCATGGTGAAAAAGTTGAATGAATAATAAAACAATTATAGACTTTGACTTTTATACAATGTGGAGAATTATTGTGAACTCAGAGGGTGTTATCCTCTTCGGCAGATAAAACCCCCTCGATCTGAATAATTCTCCATATCATACTTCGCCTCACTTAATAACTGCTTAATAATTGTTGATTATTCACTGTTACCCGAAATGTTGATTATTTCCTTTAAGACCATGTCCCAGAGTGCTTTATTGCTCTTATTGTATAAAAAATGGCCAACAATTTTATTTATTTATTTGTTTGTTTGTTTGTCTGTTTGTTTGAGTGGAACAGTGGCGAGGTGATTAGCACATCCACCTCACAGCAAAAAGGTCCCCAGCTCGGTGAGGGTGTTTCTGTGTGAAGTTTGCATATTCTTCCAGTGCTTGTCTGGGTTTTCTCTGGGTACTGCGGTTTCCTCCCACAGTCCTAAGACATGCGTATTTCATGCATAAATTGTCCTTAGGTGTGAGTGTGAATGGTTGTGTGTGTGTCGGCCCTGGGATGGACTGACAATAATAATACGAAATAAATAATTATATATATATATATATATATATATATTATAATAGTTAAAATAATGAATAATAATTAAACTTATTTTATTCACACTAGAACATAGAAAACATCAAATGTTGAAAGTGAAACATTTTACTATTTCATGAAAAATATGCGAGCCCATTTTGATGCTCTTTTAATCCCCAATCATGTTACTGACCTTTTGCAAATGAGCCCTGAAGTATTTTGAAATACTTTTCATATAATTCCGAATTCAATAATTCTTACTTCATGAACCTTTCTCTTTACCTTCTGTCCTTTCTCTCCTGATAATCCGACTCTTCCAGCAGCTCCTGGAGCTCCCTGGCAGTCAGGAAAAGATCATCTGTGTCATTAAACGTGCAGTGCAGTCCATTCCATATTAGGTCGCAGTGTTATAATAAGTAAAATGAGGAGTACCCACTCACTGGCAATCCAGCAGGCCCTGTTTTTCCACTTGGCCCTGGAGGTCCCAGACTACCAGGGGGACCAGGCTTCCCGGATGAGCCCACAATGCCTGGAAGACCTGCAATACCCTGAAAATGTTCATGGAGTGTTTAGAAATGAAGAGCATCACAACTACAAACCACATTGTAGCCATGAAGTTCAAAGGTCAGATACTGTACCTTTATTTTTTCATTTTGGACACACACACAGACAATATGGTTACTATTCCAAAAAAAAAAGAAAATGCACAATTCTACAATTTTTGATCTAAGGGTATGATTCACAGTTTTGGAGCGAGAGGACAGAAGTTCAAACCCTGGACCAGGTGCAACACTAAGGAGTCTTGTTGCAATCATGTAACATCAAAATCTGGATCAAAGTAATTAGTAAATTAATAATTCAGTCTCTGTATTGCCGGAGCCGGAGCTTGGTCCGAATTGGTAACAACGTGTCGAATTCGTATCCAGTGGGGGGGTGGACTCCGCCAAGGTTGTCCTTTGTCACCGGTTCTGTTCATAACTTTTATGAATAGAATTTCTAGGCGCAGCATGGTGTTGAGGGGTTCTGGTTTGGTGGCCAGAGGATCTCGTTTCTGCTTTTTGCAGATGACGTTGTCCTGGAATGAAGTCCTGCCTCCAAGTGGAGGATTTAAAGTACTCCAAGTAGGAGTTAAAGTCTTGTTCACAAGTGAGGGAATGATGGATCGAGAGATTGACAGGTGGATCGGTGCTGCCTCTGCTGTAAAGCAAAGCTTGTACCGGTCCGTCTTGGTGAAGAGGGAGCTGAGCCGGAAGGCAAAGATCTCAATTTACCAGTTGATTTACTTCCCTACCTCATCTACGGTCACGAGCTTTGGGTAGTGACCGAAAAAACAAGATCGCGAATGCAAGTGGCTGAAATGAGCTTTCTTCGCAGGGTGGCAGGGCTCTCCCTTAGATATAGGGTGAGAAGTTCTGTCATTTGGGAGGAGCTTGGAGTAGAACCGCTGCTCCTTCACGTTGAGAGGAGCCAGTTGAGGTGGCTTGGGCGTCTGATTAGAATGCCTCCTGAACGCCTCCCTGGTGTGGTGTTTCGGGCATGTCCAACCAGGAAGAGACCCCGAGGTCGACCCAGAACACGCCACAGTGTCTCCCGGGAAGAGCTAGAGTAAGTGGCTGGGGAGAGGGACATCCTGGACCTCACTGCTTAGGCTACTGCCCCCAAGACCCGACCCCGGAACAAGCGGAAGATGATGATGATGATGAGTAATTAGTAAAATTAGCAAAAAAAAAATTAAAAAGCTTGATTAACTAAATATACATAAAATACAGGTATTAAAGCAGCTTTCAGGCAATTTACAAATCTTTTTGCAAAAACTGTAGCTGCTAACCTTCTAACCTTCAAGATCTCCTGAAAGCAAATGAAAATAATTTGCAAGCAATAGTAAGAAATTTCAGACACCCTTGGTACACATAGGAAAGCTCAGTCACACAAGGAAATCCACAAAACAACCGGCTGCACAAAAGTTGTAGTTCCTCCTGACGACTCCCTCAAAAGCTCCATTAGGACTCATAGCAAGGCAATGTCTGCTTCAGCACCATATTTCTTGCAATGGTCACCCTTCAACATACACCACACAGGTCCTGTACAAGACACAGCTAGAACACCATGACATGGTTACTAAGGCTCTAACACGTGGAAACTGTTATAAGCAGAAACTTGGAGAGAAAAAAAATTATATTTGAGATGAATTATTAATTCAGTATCATATTGCTCTGCCAAAAATGTTGTTACTGACCATCTAGAAAATTGCTGGACCCAGAGTTCACCGAAGAGCCAGTCATGTATGAAAGTGAAACA
>JAQMYF010000025.1:30822970-30848926 GCA_030014195.1 Neosilurus mollespiculum
CTACCCAATCAGACATGCTACAGTATATATATATATATATATATATGGTATGAGGGAAAAAAAGAGGACTACAATTTCATCCCGACAAGCCTGTTTCATGGTTGCCCACTCATCAGGTGATTTATAAATTTATGAATTCCCTGATGAGTGGGCAACCACGAAAGCTTCGACGTATTGAGTACTGCCTTACGGAAAATCGACTCAGGATTTTATATATATATATATATATATATATATACACACACACACACACACACACACACACATACAATCCTGACAGCCATCTCATTGCTGCATTCACATACAATGACCTTTGACAGCCAAACCATTCCATACGACTGGTCATTCTGCTATTCTGTTTAGAAAGAAAGCATTGATTAATCATATAAGAGAAGAGATCTGCAGGGTACTGACCACATGTTCCAAGGGCCCAGAGTATATTTGTGTAGCTGTTTAATATACATTAAGTAGTAAGGTACACACACACATAAACTTGTGGTTTCAAGCACTAGAAATCCTGGACTGTGCACAAAAACAACAAACTCTAAACATAATTAACACAGAACAGGTCAATCATACAGGATTCATCTAGATTCTGAGGGCCAATAATAAAGCCTCCACCAAATCACCAATCACATATGCTTACAGCTTCGAAATGATTGAACATTTTGTAAAAGGCCTACCGCAGCTTCCAATTGTCCATTCACATGCTGCCCCTTTTGAAATATTCCCAAAACGAGGCAGAATCCAACCCAAACACGGAAACACATGGTGACAGTAGACCCACGCTGCATCAGTTCATAAAGGAGTGCCGTTCTGTCTCCTGCTCTCGTACTCTCTCATAAGGCTGGAACCTCCCATATACACCCACACCAGGACTCGGCCCAAACCCAACACACCCAGACAGCCAGGCTTCAGAAAATCAAGACTTAACCCACAGCACCCCCATACAGGTGGGAGTCCAGCTATGAAAGAAAGATGAGTGAGATGCAGGAAAGTAAAAATCAACACTACATACACACTATGTCAGTGCACATATCGGGTCAGTACCAGATGATAAAGGCTGAAGGTTGGTCTGGAGGTGAAGTTAAAAATACCTTAATAATATTCATTACATGGAGTATTATTCAAATGCAAAACGTAATAATTGTATGAAACTATACTATCTACTATTACTTTTTTTCTTCTGGACTGTAAGTTGTCACCTTTATATCCATGAGCACAGAGTATAGCTAGGTGTGCCTGGCGCATTTAAAATAGAAATGGGGAAATGTGTGATCCTGATTGGTTAATCCAGTTCCACAGAATAGCAGCTTATAGCCAATAAACCAAAAAACTTTTTATGGCATATTGGAGGCAACTTACAATCATGTCATTCATACAACCAAGCAATTAAGGCTGAAGGGCCAACAGTGGCAACTTGGTTGTGCTGGGGCTTGAACCGGCAACCTACTGAGCAGTAACCCAGAGCCTTAACCACTGAGCCACCACTGCCAACATCAGAAGTGTTTACTATAACATTGTGATGTGTTTGAGTTATACAAGGTTTGATGAGGATTGACAAAATCTTTCTGGAGATATTGCCTGGAAATGGTCAGGTGTGGATGGAAAAAAAGAAGAAAAAAATGAAAACACAAGAACGAGTAAGACAGAACCACAAAAGACCTATTGCCCAGGATGCCTAAGAAGTTGTTTCATACAAGTCCTCACAAGTTCTACTGTGTTGAAGAGTAAAAATGGGCAACACATCATGAGCACGAGGTTATTTAGTATCGAGGGCTGCTTCAGTAACAGAGCCAACTCTGGGAGATGCATTACAGAGGAAGGTTTTGTTGCCTGAGAGATCTGTAGAACTCTGTCTCTGAGGTTTCACGGCACTTTTTGGTGGGCAGGAAGGGAAAAAACTTTATTATAACTTCCAACTTTATTAAAAGCTGAACTTTAAAAACAAACAAACAAACAAACAAACAAAAAACTCCATAATGCTTCAGCACAACCGTAGGAACCATAACAGCAGTGACTAAGAACCTAAGAGTGCATGTGTACATGTGTATTGGGTAAAGTGTGGGAAAAGACTTGTTTCCAAAAGTCCTGACACTTTGTCTTCTTTCGATTCCACATTGATGATATCTGGTTTATTTTTGAGCATTAAATTACAGCTGAGAGATCCTAATTACAGGACTCCTGTCTGTTAAAGCAGAATACACTGATGATAGACAAGTACTGCCAAGGCACACTGACTTGGAAAAGTCTAATACGAAGCTGAGAAGGCCAAAAAAAATTCTGTTCTGTTCTCTGTCTGAGAAAAGTAAGCATTAGACTTGAGGCATGGTGCCCTTAGACTGCCCTTACTGCATTGTTAAACTGCCTATCATTTCATGATGCCAATATGTGGGATTGCTTTCTTTCAGTAAGTGGTCTTCAATATAAAAATGTTTATACAGGTTGACCCAAAAAACCCTTCCAGATTTCAAAGGTTTCTAATAAAAAAAAAAATTATTAAAGATAATCAAATAAATTTTTACATGCATGAAACTTCATTTAATACGGTTTTTATTCATCATGCTTTAAAGATGAAGTCCTCCAAAATGGTGGCCGTCATTGTCTATACATGCTTGGAGGCGATTTCGGAAGGCTGCCATAACTCGATGGGACACCGAGGTGACCAGCCAAGAGACATAGTCCCTCCTGTATGTTCTGGGAGGACCCTGGGGTCTCCTTCCGGAGAGTGAAAGGCTTTCAGAAGGCATTCTATTCAGATGCCTGAAACACCCCACTTGGGCTCCTCTCAATGCCGAGGAGTAGTGGTTCTACTCAGAGCTCCTCCCAGATAGCCGAGCTTCTCACTCTATCTCTGACAGAGAGCTCCGTCCCCTGTGATGGAAGCTCATAGAGAATAAGTGCAACATATACCTTATTGTGGGATGTTATGGGATAGACCACTTAGCGATGCTCTACCACGGCCGGAGTCCATGTCTCTCTGTCTCTAGGTCTCTGTCACAGTGTGTGTCACATGACCTACAAACTCGATGATCATCACCTACTGACTGATCTACACACCCTGTGATCTCTGACGAGGCCACAGAGAGGTTGCGCTACTATTCTGGGATATTCCACCCACAGAGCATTGCGTTATTAAGTTATAAAGTTAATGACTGCAAGTACGGTGTAATTAAAACCCATGACTATACAAATAATAACCATGAATTACAGATTTGGCCACTTTTCAAACACCTGACTATAATGAACATATAACTGTAAAGATGGTTTTATCATGATGTCAACAATGTGCTCGGAAATAGTTTGTATTCCCAGAAGTTCTGAGGGAATGCGTCCACAATCTGATGTTGCTGTTTAAACTAGAAACAGCTGGATAAGCAGAAAATTATATTGAATCTGATGCTAACTTGCTCCACTTGCTACATTACAGTTTTATATCATTCAGTAAACATGTACGTGCACTATAAAGAGGTTAGAATAACACACATTTATAACGGCAATGGCACGCCTTGCCATGAGACCTTTTGGTGGAATACTACAAAATCATAATGCTAAAACTTCCAAGCTTTGACACCACACACACACACACACACACACCTACACAAAATTCCCTTATACAGTAAAAAGGCTGCTTGCTGTTACCCATTTTACACTTTCTTTGTCCATTATAATCTATTAATAACACAAACACACTTCAAATCCTCCCTTTTGGCTCAAACTACAAAAAGCCCAAGGAATCTAAACGAGTTTCCATTCCATGTTCTAACTCTGAAGTAGTTCCTGCACAGAGGCTCCAAGCGAGCGCCCTGAAGTCCGCCCAGATGGCACGTTTATCGCTATAGTGCTCCCATGACCATCATTAATCACAACCCCTCCCAGCAGGAGATCGCAGTTACAATTTAATAGGGACAAATTGGAAGTCAAGGTCATGGCTCTATCTCCATCTGTATTCATGTTTCTGGGCTTCCAACCTCATGCACCCTGAAGTTCATTCACACATACTACATAAGGGTAAGGTTAAATGCTTGAGCAAGCGTGTTTGAAACTGCAGAAATTGCAGAAACTGACTTACCAGCAGGCCTGTTCCCTCTGTTTGTGGCCTCGGATTTTGAATTGGAGTTGAAAAATAGGGGTCTATTTCACCACTGAAGGATTCTGCAGACATTACTGGGTCTTCTATCAGGCTGGTTGAGGATAGCGATGGAGTCTGGAAGAATAGCAATGATTTACTTCCCGTTTTTAGTCCAATTATAGTTAATATGGTGTTTATATCCACATCATCAATGGTGACATCACATCTAATTTGTTACATAAACAGAGACGCTAGGCTTGATGATCCAGTGGGGTTTTATTCATTTTGTACCTGTGTCTTTTCAGATGTTTTGGAGGACCATGAGTCCACTGAGGCCCCACACACTGGCTGATGGAGTCTGCATTGATGTTTAGCAGCTCTGTCGTCACCCATGATGAACATCATCTGCCTGATATGCCCCTAGGAACACAAAATCAGGAACATTTGGGAAAGCCACAGCTATTCATGTCTAAAGTCCACTAAAAATAAGCGCTCAGCTGAGGATCTCTTTCTGTGAATGTTTGGACTGTGAACACATTGTCATTAGATTTCTCATGCAATGTCATGCTATAATATGAGGAAGAGCCTTGAGACGATGGGGAATATACTCATGATTTATCACACCCACTCATCCAGCTTCTTAACCCATCAGCATTAATCCAGAGTTAGGTAAGTTATGATGAGAACACTAACATCCAACTTATTCGAGTCACATGGTAAGTAGATACAGTGGATTTAATGCAGGGTTTAGTATTTTACATATCTTAATTGTCCTTTAATTATCATTATCCCTTGTTAATTACTTTTAGGGGTTACATTATAAACAGGCTTTTTCATTCCAGGCTGTTTTTAATTAAGTTAATAGTTATCAACACAAAAAAAACAAACAAACCCAGATTGGTCATGTTACTGAGAAATCACATCCTGAAGTATTTCACATACCAGAGCAGCTTTACCTCATACAGTCTACATTCAGTGTACATGATATAGTCACAAAGCTCAGTACCTGATTTAAAAAAAAAAAAAAAAAAAGTGAGAGAGTGCAAACCACTACCAAGCCCTGCAATCCCATATAAACTAAAATGTCAGAAAAATCTTAGCCCACAGTGATAAAGAACCATTTAAAAAAATCCCAAATCTAGAATTTGGATCAAATGGAGTCTTCCTTGTCCAAAGCGTCTACTCTGGTGGACATTTTAACAAAATCGACACACAATATTTTGTGTTATCCTGCTGAAAATCAAACATAAAGACAAAGAGTGCACTGGAGGCCCCAAATAAGGGAATCGTACCAGCTGCTACCCTTCCATTATATATTGTTTGCAGCAATTTTGCCGATCTTAAACTTGACCTATAATGACCTTTTCATAAAATCGTTTCAGCCTTTGGTCCCAAGCTTACCCACTATCACTCGTTTGCCAAACCACTTAATCCTACTGTTAGGGTCGCGAGGAGGCTGGAGAATATCCCAGCCAACACTGGAGGAAGGCGGAGTACACCCTGAACAGCTCGCCAGACCATCACAGCACCAACACAAAAACCATTCACACTCACATTCACACCTAAGAGCAATTTGGAACAGCCAGTTAGCCTATTGTGCATGTAAGAGTAGGGCAAGAGTAGCCGGAGGAAACCCACACGGGGAGAACATGCAAACTCCACACAGAAATACCCAAGCCAGGGACTTGAACCCAGGACCTTCTTGCTGTGAGGCAAACGTGCTAACCACTATACCACCATGCTGTCCTCTGTCCCAAGCTGCTACCCTGAAAATTTGATGGTGACATGTCAAGCACTTCTTCAGATACAGGCATGTGTAACCACAAAAATATGAAATAAAAAAAAAAATACAAAAGCACAAACTGACAGAAGTGAAAACAATACCAGCTACATTATCGCAGCTGGTAAACATAACTTTATTGGTGGAGGTAATAAAACTACCTCAAAAGGTGTCTCAAAGCCTTGCAGGATGCCCCCAACCATCAGCAGACCATCTGTAGGGATGCCTAAATATGGGAAGGTCCATCTGACTTTCTCTACCAGCACACAGTCTACATAGACAGCCAAATACTCCAGAGAGGCTCCCACTGAGATCCAGTGCCACTGCGAATCAGACAGGCCGGACACTAAATACCTGTGGAAACAAAACACACACTGGACAAACAAGCAAGGATAAACCCTCCCTCTATTTGAAATGAAAAAATAAGAGAATAAGGCTAAACAAAAGAGCCAAGGATTCACTAAGATGAAGGGCTAAACTACATAGATTGATATGATTACATGGGGTGAGGCACCATTTGGACTAGTTTATTTAAGTCTACTTCCTTTAGAATGCATGTCAAAGCTGCAGACTCTCAGACTCACTCATAGTCCTGCTGATGGGCGGTGATGAAGGTGAAGCCTGAAGGACGGAGACGAATCTGAAGTGTCACCTCATTGTAGAAGTCCAGAATGGTGAGGACGCTGCGGTCCACATCCTGAGAGCTGCGCAGCTGAAGAAGTACACTAAACTCATCTGTAAAGCTGTGCACGCACACACACACACACACACACACACACACACACACACAAATCTAAACATCAGAGCTGTAGGATGATGGGTTAAATGATACGCATGATTATTCTGTGGCATACTGAAATCATGATTCAGCTCCATATAGGGTGCCAATAATTTTGTGGGCAATTACTTATACAATGCATATGTATTGTTTATATTAAAACATAAATAAATAAATAAATACAGAGATACAAGAATAGCTAAGTTGACCAATATCATAGCTGGCTATTGTTATTATTTAATAAACGAATCATTAACATCTTAACTATTAACAGTGCAACAGTACACAGGATTTAAGGACAGACCTCGGGCCAAAAGCTCGTCTGGTCGGCAGAGTCAGAGTCGAGTAGAGTCCAATGTTCAGTACAGAGCATCCCTCATTATCCCTGAACAGAGACACGTTGTTACTCTTTGGCACGAGACTAGACAGGAGCTTCAGTAGGTCCACCTTTCGGGTTAAAGGAATCAAATGTTGTTCCACTTCCTCTGTCAAAAAGGCAACCAACAAGTGTTCATCAGCAACAGTATGAAACTCTCGACTTTTTCATTTCAGATTGTTATGAATCCTTCAAGAACTTTTAAGGATTCAACTCTTATAGTGTGCATTAGTGCCAAGGAGACATATTCAAGTCCACTAGGAGGTAAAGGTTAAGGTACATATTTATTTTATAGTATTGCTACAGAATATGAGTTAATATGAATAACTATATGATAAATTAAGTCTAGTCTGAAAGTTCCCTGGCATGAATATGTACATAGAAAAGCAGAGAACATCATGTGACAGTGGCGGACAGCAGGGAACAGCGGGGAACAGCAGGGAACAATGGACAATAGAGGGTATAGCTGAGAATATTGAAGAACAGCAGGGAACAGCAGAGAATAACAGGGAACAGTGGAGAACAGTGATGAACAGCATGAAACAGTGGACAACATCAGAGAACAGTAAAAGAAGAGCAAAAAAGAGTAAAGTACAGCAGGAAACAGTGGAAAATAGCAGGGAACAGCAAAAGAACAGCAAAGAAGAGCAGAGGACAGTAGAAAGCAATGGACAATAGCAGGGAACTGCTGAGAATATTGAAGAACAGCAAGGAATGGTAGCGAACAGCAGGGAACAGTGGAGAACAGCAGGAAACAGCAGAGAACAGTGGAGAATAGCAGGAAACAGAGGAGACTGGAAGACAGTTGTGAACAGCAGGAGAATACAGTGGACAATAGTAGGGAACAGCAAATGAACAGCAGGGAACAGCAGAGAACAATGGTCACAGCTGAAAGCACTGGAGAACAGCGAGGAATGGTAGAGAAAACCAGGGAACAGCAGAGAACACAGGAGACAGTGAAGAATACCAGGGAACAGTGGAAAGTATTAGGCAACAAAGAAAAATAGCAGGAAACAGCAAAGAACAGTGGAGAATAGCAGGAAACTGTGGAGACTGGAAGACAGCAAAGAACAGCAGGGAACAGCAGAGAACAGTGGACAACACCAGGGAACAGCAAAAGAACAGCAAAGATATAAGGAGAGCAACAGGGAAAAGGGATAACAGCAAGGAACAGTGAAAAATAGCAGGGAACAGTGGAGAGGACAGTACACAACAGCAGGGAACAGCGGAGAACAGCAGAGAACATAAGGAACCCAGGAAGACTGTTGATGTAGAATCTGCTCCCTGAGCACATGTAATCGTATTTTTCAAGATAAAAGGCAAACCCTGATCCTGCATCAACATTCTTACTTTGAGATGCCTGATAAACACAGTCAAGTGGACAGCATGTCTTTTATGATTTATTGCACACAAGAACCCATAAAAGGGGAAACCAAAACTAAATGCGGGTCTTCATATGTGGGTAATGAAAACACAAAACAGTGCTCGGAATTTCTTTCAGCATAAGACAGAGATCATTTCTAGAGGTCATGTGCTTTATGGTGTCTACAGACTTCATCTACAGATCTACAGATTTCAGCAAGTTTATTTAAAGCCACGCCCTACAATGGCCTGGTGAGCAGGGTGTACCCCGCCTTCGCCCAGAGTCGGCTGAGATAAACGCCATCGCCATGTTCCTTTCAGATTGTTCCTTTCATCGTATACCTGAGATCTGCATCTTTCAGCATAAACTTGAGCAATAGAAAGTTACACATGAGCATCCTGTATGCATATTTTCATTATGAGGTGGTTTTTGCTTACGGTTTTGAAGTTGCAATCCACTAAAATCCATTTATTAGTTTTAATTTAATTTTTTTAGTTATTAGTTATACATTTATTTTAGATTTATTAGTCAGTTTGAAAAGACTGCCACTTCACTCTTATAGGTGTGGAAGATAACGAGAGTAGGACATGAATTCATCAGTCAATATAACAAGATAATGGCTGTAATAACAGTATACAGATAAACTAACAAATCAAATATAATCTAGTAAAACATGACACATTTACACATAATATGAGGTGATATCCACATGCATCAGACAAACATTGGCTGGTTTATAGGAACGAATGGTAAATACCGCTGTTTATTCATATGCAAACTTCTTCCGTGTTTACTACCGGATACATGTGAATCACGTGCGACTTTTTGCAGCACAATGTTACCACCCTGTGAGCGCTTGTAATAACAATAACGCATTTTGATGTGCATAGACATATACAATGTATGTAAGCTATAATTAAGTTTAAGTTTAATTTCCTTTTAATTATTGTACAATTATTATAATAACTGACAGCAAGTGCAAGATAAATAACACGTTTCTATATCACAAAATTAACATACAGGACAATTTTCTTGTATTATGACCAGTCTATGAAATCCTACACTATTAAGGACCAGGCTTATTTAGCAAAGAAAAACAAGAAATCATTATTATAGTGAAGTTTTCTGTAAGAAGACATTTGAAGGAGTCTCCGGTGTCAGGGTTTTTTTTATCAGTCTGAGGGGAAGCCCTTTCTTGATCTTTGCACTCGAGAGCAGGGCTATAATCAAGACTACTATGATGTCCAAAGTAAGTACAAAATCAAATACATTTTTGTGGCCAAGGATGATTAGGATATTTTCTATTAGAAGAAATGACTTCATGACAAACACTATTCATGCAAAAATAAACAATGATATGAACACTTTTAAAAGAACTTTCAGTCAATATATAATCACACCTACGTCTAAAGGAAATGACAAGTCCAGGTACAAATGACAATTAGTCGGACACCATGCAGTCCAGGCCAAAACAGAAAACATTTTCTATCCAGACCTGTGTCTCAGACCAGGCGTTTGGTCCTACGGTCCTAGTGGAAAGTCTTTAGAATGAAGTATGATGTGCTTGTCAGATTCTCGGTAACAACATGCATTATTTTAACTTATTAACTTCAAGACAGAGAGTGAGAAAAATAAGATGCGGAGAGAACAACTCTTTATAAGTCTTATAATTTAGTGATGATATGAAGTTGTTCCACAACAATAATTGTAGTATTAGTAATAATAATAATAATAATAATAATAATGTGGAATAATAGAATGAGGAGTTCAAATATCTCGGGGTCTTGTTCACGAGTGAGGGAAGGATGGGGCAGGAGATCGACAGGCGGATCGGTGCAGCCTCTGCTGTAAAGCAGAGCTTGTACCGGTCCATCGTGGTGAAGAGGGAGCTGAGCCGGAAGGCAAAGCTCTCAATTTACCAGTCAATTTATGTTCCTACCCTCACCTATGGTCACGAGCTTTGGATAGTGACGGAAAGAACAAGATCGTGAATACAGGCAGCTGAAATGAGTTTCCTTCGAAGGGTGGCAGGTCTCTCCCTTATAGATAGGGAGAGAAGTTCTGTCATCCGGGAGGAGCTCGGAGTAGAACTGCTGCTCCTCTGCATTGAAAGGAGCCAGTAGAGGTGGCTCGGGCATCTGATTAGAATGCCTCCCGAACGCCTCCCTGGTGTGGTTTCAGGCACATCCAACCGGGAAGAGACCTCGGGGTCGACCCAGAACACGCTGGAGGGACTACGTCTCTCGGCTGGTCTGGGAACGCCTCGGTGTCCTCCCGGAAGAGCTGGAGGAAGTGGCTGGGGAGAGGGATGTCTGGACCTCACTGCTTAGGCTGCTGCCCCCACGACCCGACCCCGTAACAAGCGGGAGATGATGATGATAATAATAATATTGATAAAACGTTCTTTAATGTTCTTTAAATTATAAAAAATGCATCAATGACTTACTGCTGTGGTATAGGAAGAATAAAACACTTTAGGATGTGTGGTTATGGGAAAATAATAAACTTTGGCACTATGGCGTCGAGTTTAGCATGTCGCCTCATAGCATGAAGGTCCTGGTTCGACTCCCAGGCTGTGGGTGCTCCGGTCTCCTCCCTTCATCCAAAGACATGCACATTAGGGTAAATGGCTGTTCCAAATGGCCCCTAGGTGTGAGTGTGAAGGTTGTGTGGTTGTTGTGTGTGTGAGCTGTTCAGGGTGCACCCCCCTGCCTTAACCTAGAGTCGGCTGAGATAGGCTCCAGCCTGCCTAGTAGGATCTAACAATTTAACATGGGAATGAATGAATGATATCAATACTCCACTTTGCCGTATTTTTTTTATGGCTACATGTCCTGTCATGTTTTATTTCCTGCTTCAGAAAGATTTCAACTTTTGGATGGGTGTCAGTTTGTTTTCCCACCACAACTTTTGCCTTTTTTTCCTTTCAGGCAATTTTTGCATCCAAATGTAACCGATGTGCAAATTTGCAGTGCATCATCCAGCACACTTCCAATGTTTCTTGGAGTTCATTCATATTTCGTCAAAACTACTCCACAGAAGGGATTTTGGTAAGGTGGTCCCTAATGAATTTTCCATTCATCCCTTATTCACATCCAGCTGTGCAGAGTGGGACCAGTGAGACGTCTCTGCATACTTTATTAACCTTGTAACTTTCCAAAAGTGGTAACAAAGGAGCCTCTCAGAAATCATACCAAATAAAAACCCACAGCGTTTTGAAGAGCAAGCTTGAAATTATAAGATATAACATTTCCATTGAGTATGATTTGTGGCCTACTGGAGAGTAAATGTGGGGGGAGCCTTGAACTAAGTATAGATGTACACAGATTTATTTATGAGGATATGAACAGTAATAATTCATTGCACATTTCCAAAAGGTTTAATTCCTTCTCCCTAAATCAGTGTAAAACATTTAGCGTAGCAGCTCTACATCATTCCTTATTAACCATACTTCATGTGTGTGATGTGCGGAGCCTCAGACGGCGTTTCACTTGATTCCCCATTAAACTCAGTTGGGTGTTGAAAGAAGCTTGTAGCTAGCAGAATCATGACAGTAGACTTAACTTACACATCAGCATAATAGCACCAGGGCAGCACAGGAGTAGAATAGTTAGAATGTCCGTGCCACAGCAAAAAGGTCCCGGGGATGGGTCCCGTGCTCGCGCATTTCTATGTGTAGTTTGCAGGTTCTCCCTGTGCTTGCCTGGGTTTCCTCAGGGTGCACCGGTTTCCTCCCACATTCCAAAGACATGTACATTAGGCTAACTGGACGGTCCAAATTGCCCCTAGGTTTTGGTGAGAGTATGAATGGGTGTGTGTAGCAAGCTGTTCAGGGTGTACCCCGCCTTTGCCCAGTTTTGTCCACTGGCTCAGATTCTTTTTCTTGACTGGCAGAAGTGGAACCTGATGTGCTTTCCTGTCGCTGTAGTCCATTCCATGTGGTGTGTTTTCAGATGCTTTTCAGCTCACCACCACCTTTCCTGTCAAGTTGAATCATTCTGGTCATTCTTCTTTAATCAAAAAAAGCTCCCTGGATTTTTTTTTCTCTTTTCTTGCACCATTCTGTGTCAACCCGAGAGACTCTATTTTATGCGTGAAAACCCCAGGTCATCATTTTCTGAATCACTCAACCTGTCTGCCACGACTTCTCCCCATTCAGGGAGCAACACACGTGCCCAGATGAACGTCCCGCACATGTTGATAATCTGAGCTGCATTAAGAAAGGCTATAAATACACACTCAAGGTCTAACGTGGTATGAAGCATTGGTATTGTGTTCCAGTAGCCAGTATGTGCCAAGTGGTATCACTCTGCTATTTGGATATCTTGTGTATTTACCTGTTTCTGTTTTCCCGACCTTGAATCTATGCCTACGTAGCTTTGTTTGTATTTGCCTAGTGTGCGTTACCTACCTGCCTGATCTCAGACCTTGGGTTTGCTTTGCCTTCGATGTTCTGCCTACCTGGTCGTGACACCTGTACCTGCCTGCCCCAGAACTTATTTGGACATCTCAAACATATTAAGACATGCAGTCATCCTTAGCCACAGTGATGGTGAGATACAGTTCATCTGTCACCAACAATCATGCCATATTCAAAGTCAGTAAGATCACTTTCCCCCCTGATTCTGATGTTCGATGTGAAAAATAACCAAAGCTTAACCTTGAACTGCGTCTGGATGAAATCAGGCATAATGCAGCTGTCACATAATTGATTAACTACATGTTCCTAATTAAATGGCTAGTGTTCTTTTTTCCCCCTCTCTCCTATTAACACATGCATGCACACTAAGGACATGTAGTCTCATGTATCTTCCTGGGATCTATTCCAGTCCTCATTCACATCCACCTTCTTGTATATTACTGCACGACTCTAATGCACGACTCCAAACTCTCATTTTACACATAAACAGATGCATATTCCAGTGATCTGGGTTTTTTAAACTTACATTTTAGACACTGCAATTTGCTAAGAATCTGTTTAATAGTTTGTATTAGCTAGTTTAAAAAGGCTGTTGTTTCACTCTCGTGAGTGTGCAAAATCACGTGAATAGAACATGAATCCCTCAGTTCATATAAGGCAAGTTAATGGCAATAATAACAGTATACAGACATTAATAACAGTATACAGACACTAAACCGACAAATCCGATATAAAGTAGTGAACTTCTGAATAAAATACAACTAGGCACTTCTACAATTCATACTTGCTTGGGTTTACATACATTAAAACAAGCATGCACTCGTACAAATAAAAGAAAGAATACAGCACTATGTATTCATATGCAAATTTGTTTATTACTGCTAGAAACACAAGATGATCATGTGACTTTTTTGTTATTTTTGTCATTACAGTGCTAGGTTCATGAAACAGTGTGTTTGGTGTGTATAGACCTGATCATGAAAACAAAAGCTATATGTGGCTGAAATTACAATAAAGCTTCTTGAACTCTTGAACTTGAACTCTTGAAAATGATCCTCATCATTATCACTGTATGGCATGTCTGGTCTTACACCAGTAATGTACACCGGTTCCTAGTAAAGCACATGTTCAGCAGTTAAGCTGAATTTTTGATTTTATTTATTCATTCATTCATTCATTCATTCATCCATCCATCCATCCATCCATCCATCCATCCATCCATTCATTCATTCATTCATTCATTCATTCATTCATTCATTCATTCATCCATCTATCTATCTATCTATCTATCTATCTATTTATTTATTTATTTAGTTGGGGGGGGGGGCTTAGTCTGAACACGAGGGCTGTAGCTTGGCTACAGTCAGTGAGGGCAGCTGTTCAGTATCATTTAATAGAGGTGCACGTAAATCTTGTGTTGTGATGATGGGTAAGATTCCAACTTGTTTCTTCAGGGCGAGGGGAATTCACATCACCAGGGTGAAATATAATAATGCGTTACGCTAATCAAAACAAAGTTCTTCGTATTTTCAGCTTATGCGTACCTGCTGCATGCTGGAACCTGGATGGGGCTCTTTTTAACCAAATCAATGTGAAGTCCATAAAAGGGTTTGTAATATAATACACAGCCAGATCTGGGGATTGTGCCCAGCTTTCAAAGCAAACTGAAAGAATTGGACAGAAGAGAGATGAGAGCTGCTGCACCATCTTGATGCCACGTGTGTGAAAAAGACCCGTATACCACCATCCGGCTTCTTTTGTTCTGAAAAACACTGTATCACCTCAGACCGTAGATATACACCTCACTGCTTTTTGCATGCCTTTGTATCAAATGCCTTTTAACTTACAAACTGATTAAAGAGCTTTAGTGCAAAAAAACAAAACAAAAAAAACCCCAAAATGCAATACTGTGGTGTACTTATACTACACCTACACTTACAACACAGCTGACCGTACAACACTCACTCATTTGCCAGACCGCTTGTTCCTATTAGGGTCGCGGGGAGGCTGGAGCCTTGCTCAGCAAACACTGGGTGAAGGCTGGGTAGACAATCAACAACTTTTTTTAAAACAGACCATCGCAGGGCAACACACACAAACCATTTACACTCATACCTAGGGGCAATTTGGACCAGCCAATTGCCTTAATGTGCATGTCGTTGGACTGTGGGAGGAAACCGGAGCGCCCAGAGGAAACCCATGCAAGAGCGAGGAGAACATGCAAGCTCCACACAGAAACGCTGCAGCCTGGGACATGAATCCAGGACCATCTTGATTTGAGAGATCTACCATAGAACACTTACAGTTAATAATCCATCATCTTGCGTTGCGAGTTTGTCATTTTGCAGCTATACCTGAAGTCGTGCAGAAAATCGTCCACGGCGACATATTACACGGGGATTGTTGCACAGACAATGACTGCGGAAATCGCATGCATATAAATCTGAGAATTTCAATATCACAGATTACACGGTAACATACTGTACACACAACAACAAACATTCACACATTGTCCTGCTACTACGCTGTAGTATCTTCGAAAGCTGGCTTAAAAGAGAAGACTGTGCTTGTTAAGAGTTAATCTCATTTAAATATCAAGTTTATTTTCTTTCCGTGTGCAAAATCTGAGAGCTTCTGTTTTAACGATCTTATGGGCAGTTATTTGAAAGCTGAGTCTCAGAATGATGATGTCATCGAGGCCCAAATTAACATGAATAAGTATGGGATTTTAATACACTCATGCCATTTATTGTGTTGGGGGTGTGAAAAGGGTTAAATTAAAATCATTACCTGTACAGTGAGAAACTGCATACGCACCAGGATTCATATATTTAAGCACAAACTCCTGAAATATTAAAAGAAATGATGCTTGAAGCCAAACTCCTCCATGTTAACTTGGGCCTTGATGGTGTCATCATCCTGAGACTCAGTTTTGAAATAGCCACACATAAAATCTTTAAAATTGCAGCTATTGGTCTAAGATTTTAGGATACAGGGTTTTTTGTTTTTGTTTTTGTTCATCAACTAAATGCTGTCCTCTTTAATGGCAACATTTCTTTTTTAATTAAAACTTCAATATTTTTTCACTATCATATGAACAAGTCCGACTTAACACAACAGCATGTAATTAATTTATCTGGGAATGCTGAACGCCATGTCAGTGAGGCAGAAGTAGCATCCAGCTAGTTTTCCTCCCAGATATCATGTCTGAATTGCTTATCTCCCGCAGCGCTGGCTAACATCAATCGCTTTCTATTCTTCATTAGACAGCTAACGTGTCCTAGCAGATGGTTTAGTTGAGTCCAGCCTGGGCTACAAAGAAGTCCAGTGGCTGCTCAGATACCGTAGTAGTGATATCATGATAGTGATGAGAGAGTGATCACAGGGCCAGAGGGTGTGGAGATAGTATCTATTACCTGCTCCACTCAGCTGTAGCAGCTCTGCATAGATGGCAAGAACAGAAGCTTACAGAGCTTTTTACTACAGGAGGAGTATAGGCAGCTTTAAAGAGCAGTGGACTAACAATAGGAACAATATGCTATACATGTGTATGAAGTTATTAGCATGCACTTACAGTATTGACAAAGTTTTGGCCAAGCAAATAGAATGTGAAGATGAAACCCAAAGTAGTACAGGCGGGTTGTTGTGCAAGGCTTTCACTTTTCTTTGCTCCTGGGGTGATTTACCATAACTGACCCTACACCATGGGGTATCTCTAGCTGGGATATTCAGGATAAGGGTAACAAAGGAAAAACTTTTAATAAGATTTTTTGGCCATCACACCAGAACAGCTTCAATGCTCAATTATTCCCTAAATAAAACCACTCACTCAATCACTTAATCCTATTAGGGTCGCATGGAGGCTGGTGCCTATCTCAGACAACACTGGGTGAAGGCGGAGAACACCCTGAACAGCTTGCCAGACTATCACACGGCTAGCACACACACAACCATTCACACTCACACTCACACCATTGGGCGATTTGGAACAGCCAATTAGCTGAATGTGCATGTCTTTGGACTGTGAAAGGAAACCGGAGAACCCCGAGGAAACCTATGCAGGCATGGATAAATCATGCAAACTCCACACAGAGACACCCGAGCCCAGGACTCGAACCCAGGACCTTCTTGCGGTGAGGCAGACATGCTAACTACTATGCCACTGAATAAAATCACGATCAACAAAAATCAACAAAAAATGTTCTTGATGCATTATTACGAGTCTAACTGTTCTTGGCCGTTGTTGTCAGATGCAACAGTTAAATGAATTTAGTTAATATCCTGGTGTTCAAATGAGTTTGCATCCCTTTCAGAAGCCTTTTCAACAATTTTGAACCTTAATACACTTTATATAGTTAACTCTCTCTGTGAAATCTCCAAAGATTGTGAGCTCTCCCATAACATTTAATGGTCTGTAAGCCCTAAGAAGGTTGGGTCTCTCTTCTGTTTTTCTTATTAGTGGTGCCGTTACGAGACCGTGTGAGTTCAAAGTCTGAGTGGATGCTTTGGTGGGTCATTTATCAAGCTGTGTCTTTTCCTCTCATGACACTTAATCAACCTGAACAAAAACGAACAAATGGAGTGCTCAACAGGAAAATACAGTAACAATACATTCGTAAAACTAGAAATCCACCAAACAGATCTACATGTACTCTCTATTTGAGATAACGTCATTGCAGCAATAAGGAGAAGGAAGTGTCCGGTTAAAAGGCTGGATCACGGCGGACTGATGACTTCCTGCCTCGCTTTCATCACTCTGAATACAGACAGGAGCGACTCCACAGGAGGCCCAAGTCTGCAGATCTTATCTGATTATACACCCAATGCTGAGTGGTTTGAGGTGCCTATTCACTAGTGAATATCCAATGTGTTTTATCTTCCATTATCAGTAAATTTTTTCTTAATATTAAGGTTTCCTGACAAAACCAACCCATTTCACAGGCACAGTATCTCTTATTGGCCTGTTTTACATCTTGTTTTGGTTTGTCTGTTTACAATAATGATAATAAGACCACATGACCACAGCAAGGATCCTGTGTATGCGTGATAACCTGGCATTGCACCATCGATTTCTAGAAAGTGGAAAAGTCTGTGATGAAATGTTGAGAAACAGAAGAAGGCATATGATTTCAAGAGAGATAAAAAAAAATTAAAATTTTTACTAATATAATCGGGTCATTGACACTCGCCTACAGGAGTAGTAAATGGTTAGCAAATGGTATTTCCAGAAAGTAACACTGTAAGGTAAAGTAAGGTAAAGAAAGTTGGGCTTTTACACCCAAGCCTAGTGGCTTATCAGGCCGGAACTTATCCCAGGTTTCCGTAGCGTGAAGCACCAAGGGATTCATCTCCTCCTGGATTTAACCCTAGTCCATCACAGGGTACCTTCCCAGTATTTCTACTAGCACCCACTTATACTGCTGGGTGGACAGAGGCACACTTGTGGTTAAGACCCTGCACAGGGGTCTAATGAGGATTCGAACCCATGACCTTTTGATTATGAGCCCAGCACCCTAACAACTACACCACCGGCCCCAGATAGCACTGTATTTCATGTTTATTTAATATTCCTAGTAAGTGAATGGCCACTGTTAAGAACTGTAGTAGAAACAACAACAACAAAAATGCTTGATTAAAGTGAGCATGGTTTTGAAATATGGGTTTTATTATGATCTCCATTATATTTGGCCATTACTAATTATAAATCCCAGAGAGACAATGTAACTCTGATATACTCTGTACTCAGAAAAGAATTTTTAATTCTGAGAAATATAATATTTATTAAACTGCCAGGAATACAATGTCCATTTGATTTGCTATTTATATTCCCTCTTAGCTCTGAAAACCATTTAATGACGCATCAGAGGCCTAGCATATGTATAGTACTGTGCAAAAGTCTTAGGCACCCTATTTTTTTTGTATAAACTTTGCTATAGATTTTTATTTTATAATTTGTGTATTAGCAAGTTAGTACAAAAATACTTTAGATTTCCAAACATTAGTGTTCCAGCACAAAATGAAATTTTACATTTAAAAAAGTTTATACAGAATGTCAATAAAGAAAGCAGCATATTACATATAAGAGACCACTTTTCAGATAAAAATATAATGAAGGCTGCTTCGATTTACATGCAAATAAAGAATCAAGTGTGACAGTCAACATTTCCAGGAGAACTGGGGCTGGTTCTGTAAGATACTCGGTAGACACTGTACTTGAAAAACTGCACAAACTCTACCTGATGCTATTCTATTTTTAAAGCAAAAAGTCATCACATCTAATATTGAATTAGTTTCATTTATTACTGTTTACTGTGCTTTATAGAATTTTTATGTAGAGATCTTTAATTTGATGACATTATTTATATGTAAAGAAAACCATATGGTTGTGAGTGCATCTGATAATGCAAAACATGTCTGAAATTCATCAGTCTCTTGTAACCTAGCCATGCGACATCGCAGGGCATCGCACAACATATTTACGAATATGGAACTGATGTCGAGATTTACCTATGAGATGGAAAAAATTAAAAAACTTTTAAAACTTCATGACAAGGATCTAAGATGGCCTTTTCCATCACACTACAGGTGACTTTCACACATGAAAGCAGGATATCAATTCCCCAGTTCATTTAATGCAAGTTAATGGAAAAAATAACAGTAAACAGATATTAAACCAACAAATCAGGTATAAACTAGTAAACTTGTGAGCAGAATAAAACACATCTACACATAATGAGCTAAGGTTTTCATACATCAGACAAAGATAGGCTTGTTTCTAGAACTGAATGCTATAACTCACTGTTTATTCATATGCAAACTTCTTGCAAGTTTAACATCTGATACTACTTTTTTTGCATACAATGGTGCCCCAGTGTGCTAATTTATTACTTTTTTATCTTCACAAAGAAGCTTGTAATAACACTAGGGTGTTTTGATGTGCAATGAGGTACACAAGCTTTTATTAAATTTGTGTGTAATCTCACTTTTTTTGCAGGAAGCATTAAAGAATTTTAAAAATGTGACTTAATAGTTATTGATTTCTGTAGGGACCACAAAGGTTACAAACAGTACCATTTGGAAGAGTGAAAAGCTAGAAACAACACCATGGATATGAAAACAGCTCTTGTTTTCTTCCCAGATTCCTTGGGGAAACCATGATTCATGTCAGAAAACACATGGTCATGAAAAACTAACAATGCTCCTCAGGGAAAGAGGTGATAAATCTGGCCTGGCGGAAATGTACAACTTGTTATCACCGTCAATAATCTATTTATCCAGATTTCACATACCCAGAACAAGATACACTTGTTCTATGGGAAAATCTTGTCTGCCAAGAAGATTACGTGGCCTCCACAAGCTCCTCTGTGAAAACTTCTATGATTATAAATGTTCAATACCAAATCACACATGTCCACAATTACTGAGAGAATTTTTTGAACTGGGGGGGGTCAGAGACTACTTGAACCGTGGCTAATATAGTGGCCTGCAGCTACGTCACGCAATTTATTAACAAAAACAAAGACAGACTGGATGCTTTAACAATCCTACATTTCTTCTATTTGGATCATCCTTAATGCTACCCTGCTGATACTTTGCACTTAAGTGTGCCGAAAGCTCAGTTCAATTTACCCAGGGTATGTAATGCGAGATGGTGACCCAGCTTTCTGAAAATCGGCTACATCATTATAGCGAGATGTACATTCCAGGCCTGGATCAATCCAGGAGTGTTGAGCACACAGGTCGCCCATATGCTGACAAGCTTGATGAAAGGTCTCCTGGACACTTGCCTATTCACAATCCCAGGAGTATCTAATTCTGGACCGAGTTCAACAATGTATATCTTACATCACCTTGGCAAGGCAACAAGAAGCTTCATATAGAAGAGCAGGAACTTTCAGATAGGTGCTATATGGTGAACTAACCAATACGGTCCAACAGGACTCTTGCAAATACAATATAGTTGACCTGTTTTTATGAAAGATTCTAGAAGTTAACTAACAACATTCTTTCCACCATCCATCATCTATACATATTTTTGTCCTGGTTTAGAATTGTGGTGGTAACAGCCTGAGTAGACTTTTACATTCCTATCATACAAAGGTCAAAGGGAGGCTGACACCACACTGGGCAAAGGCGGGGTACACCCTGTACAGCTCACCACACCCACAATCACACTAAGGGGCGATTAGGAACAGCCAATTTGCCTAATGATAAGTGGTGAGCTAGGACATACAAGAGCAGCTTTCCTGGAAGAGCTGCGTGCTAGCGTATAAATAGCCTGCCCCTTATAAGATAATGGATGCTTTTACACAGCAGGTCATCTCTGCTGCCTTCATCAGCCGTGGACATCACCCCACATGACACTTATCACAATACATAACTTCCTTGTTTATGCTCTGGCACATTGGTGTAGTGGTTGGCACATCCCCATTATAGCAAGAAGGTCTTGGGTTCAAGTCCCATGCATGGCACTAGGGTGAATTTGGAACAGCCAGTCTGCCTAAATGTGCATGTCTTTGGACTGTGGGAGGGAACCGGATTCTTGCTGTTGAGGCGAATGTGCTAACCATTACACCACCGTGCCACCCACATTGCAACATGCATCACTTTTTTTTCATCTGTAAAATAATTTAATACACATTAATCACCAACAAAGCCTGCAAAATTAATTAATTCGAAGATATGTACCTCAACATGAAATTACAAAAGTCTTTGTTTGGAGCAGTAGCCTATGTGGGACATGGAGTTGAACCTAGCTGACGCATTTGATAAACCAATCTTGTGTGTGTGTGTGTGTGTGTGTGTGTATGTGTATGTGAATTGCAATATAAGTTTGAAACTATATAATGAAGGCATATCTTTTTTCAGAACAGAAATCTACCTAGTGAAATGTGTCACTGACACAGCTCTTTGGAAGCCTAAACATAGATAGAAAAGTGACAAACTTTTACCGCTCTGCCATCGACAGCCTACTGACCTACTGCTGTACAGTGTGGTTCAGCAGCTGCACTGCAGAGGACAGGAAGGCCCTGCAGCAGGTGGTGAGAACAGGTAATTGAAACTACATTAACACCCCCCCCCCCAGTGACATTTACACTGGCAGACTTCAGAGAAGAGTCAGTGGAATTATCAGGAACCCCACACACCCTGGACACCCCCTTTTCTCCCCTCTTGAAAAAGGTACAGGACACTAAAAACAAAAACTAACAGATTCAAGAACAGCTTTTACCCACAAGCTGTTAAACATGCAACCCCACCACCACATAACAATCATTCAGACCATCTTCCTGCACAGTGCAATATTACTGTTTAAGTGCAATACTCATGTTTAGAGCATGTCTCGAACTTCATAACATTTTAGCATCATGCACTTCTGATTAAAAAGCTCTACCTCTCACCCTGAGTATACCATGCACCTTTGACATATCTTGCACCCTTCTGTGTATGTGTGTATATGTGGATAAATGTATAAGTCTGTACATGTGTAAATCAGGCTTATACAAAATTCTAAACTGAACTGAGAATGTCTCCTAAATTCCAATTTGATTCCATGAATTTGAATTGAGTTGAGGTTCAAACAGGAACTAGAATTGCAAATCAAATTTGAATTGAAGGAATTTCCATGAAATTCCAGTTGATAATTTTGGTGTATTCCAGAATCATGCTTTACAGTGTATTCCATACATGACTGTTTTACATATTTCATACAAGTATTATTTCTATGAACTCACTGTGTACCTGAGTAAACCATGCCTGACAGAGGATGCTGACCCTTTGGTGTTTTGGAAAGAAAACCAGAGCAGTTTTCCAATCCTAGTTGCACTTGCCTGCAAATATCTGGCCATACCTGCATCCTCTGCTTCTGTTGAGAGGATCTTTAGTGTTGCAGGAAAGATATTGCAGCCAGAAAGATGTCGTGTCAATGATAAAACCTTTGAGGAACTTAACAATTAGATGCAACAACGTTACCCCATAAATTAAGAATTGTAAAAAATTATTACTGCATTTACCACAATTTTGTGTTATTTGCTCATTTTCAAATAAAAAGAATATTACAAATTGTTTAAAATGGAGGGAATTTGTGTTTAATTTTTGTGTTTGTAAAGTATTTTTAGTATTTACGCCAAAACCTTCCTAACAAATTCTTCCTGTTACTTGGCCATAAGGTATTTCTCTGAATTGCAATGAATTTAATTCCACTTCCTGTAATTCCAATTCAACATCCTGTGGGGTGGAGCCAATTCAATTCAAATTCCAATTCTTCAAATGAATAGAATTGGAATTCCAAATTCGGAATCTTGTACGGGCCTGCTACACAGGCTTTTCGTCAGCGATGAGTGACTGACTTTTTTCATGCAAGGCCAAAATCACATGCGGGCGGTGACGAGAAACTAAAAATCTGTGTGTACGTGTGTGTGTATGTTGGCCCTGCGATGGTCGAGCGAGCTGTTCAGGGTGTACCCCACCTTTGTCCAGTGTCAGCTGAGATCAGCTCCAGCCTCCCTGCAACCCTAGTAGGATCAAGTGGTTTAGCAATGAGTGAGATAGAGAGTGCAAAGTAAAGTGTAATTTAAATTCTGTGTATACATTTTAGGTTTTAACCCACAGTACAAGTAATCTCACCGAGAAACAGATGGTACCCCAATCATGGGCTCACCCTGGTAACCATTAAGCAGTTCTGGGGGGCTGGAGGGGTCTGTAATGATGAACAGTTTGTGAATAGCATGTGACGTTTTTGGTATTCTATACACTTGTTTTTGCATCTTTTCTCTTTTCAGTGGTCACTTCTGATTTGTTTATTTAATAGGAAGAGTTGATTACTTAAGAATTTTAAAGACTTCAGTATGCAGCACTGGGGCAAATGTAGAGTACGGTATACTCGTGCAGAAAGTAATAAAAGTCAGGATGGTTAGGGTAATGATACATGTCTGCTTGTTTTTTTAAAACCTGCTCTTGGCAAAGACGATCTGTGTAATTGCCCTTGTATTGGCCTGTTTCCTACATGAACTCATCTTTGTATCATGTAGGCTTGAGTCAGACATTATGTTGTGATTATATTATTTGCGAAGACGTACCACCACACTTGTTTTGTTTTGTTTTTTTCCTCAGATCTATTTCTGGCGTCCTGTGTGTATGCATATGTATATGTATGTGTGTTGCTTTAGTCTGGCCATGGTTCATGTTACTGTGGCAGATCTGTGCACTGAATACTCGGCTAATTTGTCACTGGAGCGTAGTCTACCCACAAGCCTGGAGTCTAGAGTGTGGCGTTTACCCAGAATTCCCTTTCTGAAAGGCCACAGTGTTGCAACCTACAAAGATTTTGACAGACATGTAGATCATCTCTCAGGCCCTCTGGGTGAGCTAACGGCAAGGTCCAGGTCTCTTGGCAGGTCTGAAGCTCACCTTCACCAGGTCGACCTGAAACCGAGCCAAGACAAACGTTGTGGAGAGAGGAGGCAGCCTGGGTGGCTTAATGAGTTTAATGTGTCTCTGTGTGGACTGTACTCTCAGTGTCTTAGAGGATGTGCCTCCACTGTCCTCAGGTCTGATATTTAATCTGGCATGAAGCTCTCATACACTTGAGATTTCATCACAGATGGTGGTACGGCTGAGGTATATTAGTGTGACTAGAACATCCGGTGCACGGCGTGTGCATTTAACAAGATCTTAAGCCTATACTTTACTCCAAAAACGATTCCTCGTGTCAGTTTTCTTTCTTTTTTTTTTTTTTTCAGAGAACTTCATATTACCATTTGCTAATGGCAGGATGGCCCGTAAGTAACCATAAACACTGACTTCATCATTTGTTTCTCTTTTTATTAAATTAGTCACACGTGTCACTTATTTTTAATTGAAATAATCGTCCTCTATAGAAAGAGACCGGGCCTCCTGGACCAGAAGGTGAAAGAGGAAGTCCCGGACCACCTGTGAGTACACACACACACACACACACACACACACACACACACACACACTCAATGAAATACCCAGTCAACTGTATAATGTGTGTTAATCATGCTAAGATCCTGCACTATTAACCCTGACCCTGCATTAAAATACTATTTTTAACATGGCTATCTCATTTCCTCTCACTTAATCCTCTTTATTATCATTTTTACACCTGATACATTCCTTTACACTTGTGTTCATGCTAAGCCTACTCTCTGGGGTCATGCAGAAGTGTTTAGTTTCTTTCTCACGTCATATCTGGGACTGCTCATTACCAACTTAAATCTACATCTAAATCTCTCTGGGCAACATCCACTGAGCCTGAGGCACATAATTGTTTTTTTTCCTATCTACTGCACGAGAACATAAACAAAGAAGCATACTAAAGTACAATTGGTATAGTTTATTTTGTTAGTTTTTTTTAATTTTGTTCGTTTTTTTGTTTTTGTTTTATTTTTACATTTTTTTAAAACCATGACAGGTTTAAACATGGCGGCACGGTGACATAGTGGTTAACTTGTCTGCCTCACTGCAAGAAGGTCCTGGGTGTGGCTCATGTGGCTTTCCCTCAGAGTACTCTGTTGATGGGGTGATCTTGAGGGAACTTGGTGGAATCGTATTGATCTTCAGGGAAGTTGTTGGAATCGTGATGATCTTGAGGGAACTTGCTGGGATCTTGATGCCCTTGAGGGAACTGGGTGGAATCGGGATGATCTTGAGGGAACTTGGTGGATTTGGGATGATCTTGAGGGAACTTAGTGGAATCGTGATGATCTTGAGGGAACTTGCTGGGATCTTGATGACCTTAAGGGAACTTGGTGGAATCGGGATGATCTTGAGGGAACTTGGTGGACTCGTGATGATCTTGAGGAAACTTGGTGGAATTGGGATGATCCTGAGGGAACTTGGTGGAATTGGGATGATCCTGAGGGAACTTGGTGGTTACCAACTTAAATCTACATCTAAATCTCTCTGGGCGACATCCACTGAGCCCGAGGGACATAATTGTTTTTTTTAGAATCTACTGCACGAAAACATAAGCAAAGAAGCATACTAAAGTACAATTGGTATAGTTCATTTTGTTAGTTTTTTTAAATTTTGTTCGTTTTTTTGTTTTTGTTTCATTTTTACATTTTTCTAAAACCATGACAGGTTTAAACATGGCGGCACGGTGACATAGTGGTTAACTTGTCTGCCTCACTGCAAGAAGGTCCT